>JANJGN010000499.1:0-440624 GCA_026770705.1 Isurus oxyrinchus
GGAAGGGGAGGTGTGAGGGGGGGAGGGGGTGAGGTGGGGGAGGGGTGTGGTGAGGTGAGGGTGAGGGGAGAGGTGGGGAGGGGTGAGGTTGGGGAGGGGGTGAGGTGGGGGAGGGGGTGAGGTGGGGAGGTGAGGTGGGGGAGGGGGAGAGTGTGGTGAGGTGGGAGGTGAGGTGGGGAGGGGGTGAGGGGGTGAGTGTGGGGGAGGGGTGTGAGGTGGGGAGGGGGTGAGGTGAGGAGGGGAGGGTGAGATGGGGGGGAGGGGTGAGGTTGGGGAGGGGGTGAGGTGGGGGGGAGGTGTGAGGTGGGGGAGGGGTGAGAGGGGGTGAGGGTGGGGAGGGGGTGAGGTGGGGGAGGGGGTGAGGTGGGGGAGGGGTGTGTTGGGAGGGGGGAGGGGGTGAGGTGAGGTGGGGGAGGGGTGAGGTGGGGAGAGGGTGAGGTGGGAGGGGGTGAGGTGAGGGGGGGAGGGGTGAGGTGGGAGGGGGTGGAGGGGGTGAGGTGGGGAGGGGTGAGGTGGGGAGGGGGTGAGGGTGAGGTGGGGGAGGGGTTGAGGTGGGGGAGGGGGTGAGGTGGGGAGGGGGTGAGGTGGGGAGGGGGTGAGGTGAGGTGGGGAGGGGAGGTGGGAGGGGGGGAGGGTGAGGTGAGGTGGGAGGGGGTGAGGTGGGTGGGGGAGGGGGGGTGAGGTGAGGTGGGGAGGGGGTGAGGTGGAGGTGGGGGGAGAGGGGGAGGGGGTGAGGTGAGGTGGGGGAGGGGGTGAGGAGGTGGGGGAGGGGGTGAGGTGAGGTGGGGAGGGAGGTGAGGTGGAGGTGAGGGGGAGGGGGGTGAGGTGGGGGAGGGGGTGAGGTGAGGTGGGGGAGGGGGGGTGAGGTGGGGGGGAGGGGGTGAGGTGAGGTGGGGGAGGGGTGAGGTGAGGTGAGGTGGGAGGGGTGAGGTGGGAGGGTGGGAGAGGGGGAGGGGTGAGGTGGGGGAGGGGTGTGAGGTGGGGGAGGGGTGAGGTGAGGTGGGGGAGGGAGGTGGGTGAGGTGGGAGGGGTGAGGTGAGGTGGGGGGAGGGGGTGAGGTGGTGGGGAGGGGAGGAGGTGAGGTGAGGGGGTGAGGGTGGTGGGAGGGGGGTTGAGGTGAGGTGGGGGAGGGGGTGAGGTGAGGAGGGAGGGGTGAGGTGGGGAGGGGGGAGGGTGAGGTGGGGAGGGGTGAGGTGGGGGAGGGTGAGGTGGGGAGGGGGAGGGGTGAGGTGAGGTGGGGAGGTGGTGAGGTGAGGGAGGTGGTGAGGTGAGGTGAGGTGAGGTGGGGGGGTGAGGTGAGGTGGGGAGGGGGTGAGGTGAGGGTGGGTGAGGGTGGGGGAGGGGAGGGAGGTGAGGGTGAGGTGGGGGGGTGAGGTGAGGTGGGGGAGGGGTGAGGTGAGGTGGGGGGGTGAGGTGAGGGAGTGGGGGAGGGGGTGAGGTGGGAGGGGAGGGGGTGAGGTGGGGAGGTGGTGAGAGGTGAGGAGGGTGAGGTGAGGTGGGAGAGGGTGGAGGTGAGGGGGGTGAGGTGTGGGAGGGGGGTGAGGTGGGGAGGGTGAGGGTGAGGTGAGGGGGGATGAGGTGAGGGGGAGGGGGGAGGGGTGAGGTGGGGAGGGGTGAGGTGAGGTGGGGAGGGTGAGGTGAGGTGGGGAGGGGTGAGGTGGGGGAGGGGGTGAGGTGAGGTGGGGAGGGGTGAGGTGAGGTGAGGGAGGGGGAGGGGGAATGAGGTGGGGAGGGGGAGGTGAGGTGGGGAGGGTGAGGTGAGGGAGTGGGAGAGGTGAGGTGAGGGAGGGGTGGAGAGGGAGGTGGGGAGGGGGTGAGGTGAGGTGGGGGAGGGAGGTGAGTTGGGAGGTGAGGGGGTGAGGTGAGGTGGGGAAGGGGGTGAGGTGAGGAGGGGGAGGGGGATGAGGTGAGGTGGGAGGGGGTGGTGAGGTGGAGGGGAGTGAGGTGAGTGGGAGGGGTGAGGTGAGTGAGGTGGAGGAGGGGGGAGGTGAGGGGGGAGGGGGTGAATGGGGGAGGGGAGGGTGAGGTGAGTGAGGTGAGGAGGGGGTGAGGTGAGGGAGGGGGAAGGTGGGTGAGGTGAGGTGGGGAGGGGGTGAGGTGAGGTGGGGCAGTGTGAGGGGGGAGGGGGGAGGGGATGTGAGGTGGAGGAGGGGGTGAGGGTGAGGGTGGTGAGGAGGGGAGGTGAGGTGAGGTGAGGGGGGAGTGGAGGGGGAGGAGTGTGAGGTGCGGGAGGGGGTGAGGAGGTGGGGAGGGGGTGAGGTGGGAGGGGGTGAGGGGGTGAGGTGGAGGGTGAGGGAGGGGGGAGGTAAAGGGGGGAGGGGGTTAGGATGGAGGAGGGGGAGGAGGGGGTGAGGTGAGGTGGGAGGGGGTGAGGTGGGAGGGGGGAGGTGAGGTGAGGGGGAGGTGAGGGAGGGGAGGGAGGTGAGGTGGAGGGGGAGGGGTGGGTGAGGTGAGGGGAGGGGGTGAGGTGAGGGGAGGGGGAGGGGTGAGGGAGTGGGGTGAGGTGAGGGGTGAGGGGAGGGGTGAGGTGGGGGAGGGGGTGAGGTGGGGAGGGGGTGAGGAGGGGAGGGGGGTGAGGTGGGGAGGGGCAGGGGTGAGGTGGGGGAGGGGGTGAGGTGGGGAGGGGGTGAGGTGGGGGAGGGGGTGAGGTGAGGTGAGGTGAGGGGGCAGTAGGTGAAGTGGGGGAGGGGTGAGGTGAGGGGGTGAGTGGGTGAGGGGGGTGAGGTGGAGGTGGGTGGGAGGGGGTGAGGGTGAGGTGAGGGGCAGTAGGTGAGGGGGGGAGGGGTGAGGGTGGGGAGGTGGGGAGGGGGTGAGGGGGGAGGGGAGGGTGTGAGGTGGGGAGGGGGTGAGGTGAGGTGGGGGGGGAGGGGCAGTAGGTGAGCTGGGCTGGGGTGACGGTTGAGGTGGGGGCGGGGGGGGCACGATATTCTGCGAGGGGTCTTGACGGAGGCTACGTCATGGCTACGACCCCTCATCGCTGGGATGTGAAAATGGGCCCAGACGTCTCCAAACCCAGCGTCGGCCTCTGCGGTGGGCCAGGGTCGAAGGTCACCGGAAAGCGGCCCTCTCGAAGTAAACCCTGTGGACGAAATTGTTCAGTCTGCCGGGCAAGGTTACTCCCACTGCACGTCGAGGGGGGGGGACGCGACCCCGTCAACAGTTGCCATGGAGAGGGCCATACCTGCTCCCTGGGCAGCAGCTGGCTATTACACACAGAGGGAAAGACAAGTTGACCCAGACCGAATGGTCGCCACGGTGACCAGGGTGATATGGGTAAAGGAGGCGAGTGAAAAGGAGGGCAGATTGACCTTCGGAGGATTTTAACAAGGATCTTCAGCAGCTGCGAGGTGGTGGGGGGGTGGGGTCGCGTGGGAGGTCACTTGCATTTTTATAGCATCTTTCACCCAGTTCCAAACTCCCAATTCCCTTCAGCGAAGTGGTTACCGAACCAGACTTGACCCCCCCACCCCCACCCCCACCCACCCCCACCCACACCCCCCACAGCGTGATGAGGCACATTAGCAGGTAGAAAGGGAGGTAGCTAAAAGCTCAAGCAAATTGATCGGGATGATGGAGCAGCTTAAACGCAAGACAGAGAGAGAGAGAGAGGTGGAGAGGGTTAGAGAGAGAATTCCAGAGCTCAGGGCAACCCCCCCCCCCCCCGCCCCACCCCCCCCAGACAGCTGAAGGCACGGCCGCCGATGGTGGAGCGATGGGAATCGGGGGGGGGGGGTGGTCAAGAGGCCGGAATTGGAGGAAGGCAGAGGCCTGGGAGGATTGTAGGGGCTGGCGGAGGTTACAGAGATAGGGAGGGTTGTAGGGGCTGGAGGAGGTTACAGAGATAGGGAGCGTTGTAGGGGCTGGAGGAGGTTACAGAGATAGGGAGGGTTGTAGAGGCTAGAGGAGGTTACAGAGATAGGGAGAGGTGTAGGGGCTGGAGGAGGTTACAGAGATAGGGAGGGTTGTAGGGGCTGGAGGAGGTTACAGAGATAGGGAGTGTTGTAGGGGCTGGAAGAGGTTACAGAGATAGGGAGGGTTGTAGGGGCTGGAGGAGGTTACAGAGATAGGGAGGGATGTAGGGTCTGGAGGATGTTACAGAGATAGGGAGGGTTGTAGGGGCTGGAGGAGGTTACAGAGATAGGGAGGGTTGTAGGTGCTGGAGGAGGTTACAGAGATAGGGAGGGTTGTAGGTGCTGGAGGAGGTTACAGAGATAGGGAGGGTTGTAGGTGCTGGAGGAGGTTACAGAGATAGGGAGGGCTGTAGGTGCTGGAGGAGGTTACAGAGATAGGGAGGGTTGTAGGGGCAGGAGGAGGTTACAGAGATAGGGAGGGTTGTAGGGGCTGGAGGAGGTTACAGAGATAGGGAGGGTTGTAGGGGCTGGAGGAGGTTACAGAGATAGGGAGGGTTGTAGGGGCTGGAGGAGGTTACAGAGATAGGGAGGGTTGTAGGGGCTGGAGGAGGTTACAGAGATAGGGAGGGTTGTAGGGGCTGGAGGAGGTTACAGAGATAGGGAGGGTTGTAGGGGCTGGAGGAGGTTACAGAGATAGGGAGGATTGTAGGGGCTGGAGGAGGTTACAGAGATAGGGAGGGTTGTAGGGACTGGAGGAGGTTACAGAGATAGGGAGGGTTGTAGGGGCTGGAGGAGGTTACAGAGATAGGGAGGGTTGTAGGGACTGGAGGAGGTTACAGAGATAGGGTTACAGAGAGACAGAGAGTCTGAGAGACAAATAGCATGAGAGAGAGAGACAGAGCGAAAGTCTGAGAGAGAGTCTGTGTGTGAGAGAGAGAGATAGAGAGTCTGAGAGAGGGAGAGACAGAGAGAGTCCGAAAGAGAGATAGACAGTCTGAGAGAGAGAGAGAGAAAAAGAGAGAGACAGAGAGAGAGAGAGACTGAGAGAAAGAGAGACAGATAGAGTGTCTGAGAGAGATAGACAGAGAGAGTGAGTCAGAGAGAGTGGGTTTGAGAGAGAGATAGAGTCTGAGAGAGAGTCTGAGAGAGAGAGACAGAGAGAGAGTCTGAGAGATAGAGAGTCTTGGGGAGAGCCTGTGCAAAGGAGAAAGTCTGAGAGAGAGAGAGAGACAGAGAGAGAGACAGACAGACTGAGAGAGAGAGAGAGACAGAGAGAGTCTGAGAGAAACAGAGAGAGAGAGAGAGAGAGAGAAAGTGACAGAGAGAGGACACTGAGAGAGAGAGCGAGAGAGAGAGTCTGAGAGATAGAGCCTGGGAGAGAGCCTGTGTAAAGGAGAAAGTCTGAGAGAGAGTCAGAAAGAGACTGAGAGAGAGAGAAAGAGAGATAGACCGAGAGAGTCTGAGAGACAGAGTGTCTGAGATACACTGTCTCTGAGAGGCAGAGTGTCTGAGAGACAGAGTGTCAGAGAGGCAGAGTGTCTGAAAGACAGAGTGTCTGAGAGGCAGAGTCTGATAGACAGAGTGTCTGAGATACATAGTGTCTGAGAGACAGAGTGTCTGAGAGGCAGAGTGTCTGAGAGGCAGAGTGTCTAAGAGGAAGAGTTTCTGAGAGGAAGAGTGTCTGAGAGGCAGAGTGCCTGAGAGACAGAGTGTCTGAGAGAGAGTATCTGAGAGGCAGTGTCTGAGAGGCAGAGTGCCTGAGAGACAGAGTGTCTGAAAGGCAGTGTCTGAGAGACAGAGTGTCTGAGAGGCAGTGTCTGAGATGCAGAGTGTCTGAGAGACAGAGTGTCTGAGAGGAAGTGTCTGAGAGACAGTGTCTGAGAGACAGCGTGTCTGAGAGGCAGTGTCTGATAGACAGAGTGTCTGAGAGGCAGAGAGTCTGAGAGGCAGAGAGTCTGAGAGGCAGACTGTCTGAGAGGCAGAGTGTCTGAGAGACAGATAGTCTGAGAGGCAGAGTGTCTGAGGGACAGAGTGTCTGAGAGGCAGTGTGTCTGAGAGACAGAGTGTCTGAGAGGCGGATTGTTTGAGAGGCAGAGTATATGAGAGAAATAGTGTCTGAGAGGCAGATGTCTGAAAGTCAAAGAGTCTGAGAGGCACAGACTGTGAGAGGCAGATGTTCAGAGAGACAGATTGTCTGAGAGGCAGAGTGGCTGAGAGGCAGAGTGTCTGACATACAGAGTGTTTGAGAGGCAGAGAGTTTGAAAGACAGAGTGTCTGAGAAGCAGTATCTGAGCGACTGAGTGTCTGAGAGACAGAGGGTCTGAAAGGCAGATTGTCTGAGAGACAGAGTGTCTGAGAGGCAGAGTGTCTGAGAGACAGAGTGACTGAGAGGCAGAGTGCCTGAGAGGCAGTGTCTGAGAGACAGAGTATCTAAGAAGCAATGTCTGAGAGGCAGAGTGTCTGAGTGACAGAGTGTCTGGGAGGCAGTGTCTGAGAGAAAGAGTGTCTGAGAGACAGAGTGTCTGAGAGGCAGTGTCTGAAAGACAGAGTGTCTGAGAGACAGAGGGTCTGAGAGGCAGTGTCTGAGAGGCAGAGTGCCTGAGAGAAAGAGTGTCTGAGAGGCAGAGTGTCTGAGAGGCAGAGAGTCTGTGAGGCAGAGAGTCTGAGAGGCAGAGTGTCTGACAGACCGAGTGTCTGAGAGGCAGAGTGTCTGAGCGACAGAGTGTCTGAGAGGCAGAGTGTCTGAAAGACAGAGTGTCTGAGAGGCAGAGAGTCTGAGTGACAGAGAGTCTGAGAGACAGAGTGTCTGAGATACACTGTCTCTGAGAGGCAGAGTGTCTGAGAGACAGAGTGTCAGAGAGGCAGAGTGTCTGAAAGACAGAGTGTCTGAGAGGCAATGTCTGAGCGACAGAGTGTCTGAGACACATAGTGTCTGAGAGACAGAGTGTCTGAGAGGCAGAGTGTCTGAGAGGCAGAGTGTCTGAGAGGCAGAGTGTCTGAGAGGCAGAGAGTGTGAGAGGGAGAGAATCTGAGAGGCAGTGTTTCAGAAAGACAGAGTGTCTGAGAGGCAGTGTTTGAGAGGCTGAGTGTCTGAGAGACAGAATGTCTGAGAGGCAGTGTCTGAGAGAAAGAGAGTCTGAGAGGCCGAGAGTCTGAAAGACAGAGTGTCTGAGAGGCAGAGTTTCTGAGAGGAAGAGTGTCTGAGAGGCAGTGTCTGAGAGGCAGAGAGTCTGAGAGACAGAGTGTCTGAGATGCAGAGTGTCTGAGAGACAGAGTGTCTGAGAGGAAGTGTCTGAGAGACAGTGTCTGAGAGACAGCGTGTCTGAGAGGCAGTGTCTGAGAGGCAGAGTGCCTGAGAGAAAGGGTGTCTGAGAGGCAGAGTGTCTGAGAGTCCGAGTGTCTGAAAGACAGAGTGTCTGAGAGGCAGAGAGTCTGAGTGACAGAGAGTCTGAGAGACAGAGTGTCTGAGATACACCGTCTCTGAGAGGCAGAGTGTCTGAGAGACAGAGTGTCAGAGAGGCAGGGTGTCTGAAAGACAGAGTGTCTGAGAGGCAGTGTCTGAGCGACAGAGTGTCTGAGACACATAGTGTCTGAGAGACAGAGTGTCTGAGAGGCAGAGTGTCTGAGAGGCAGAGTGCCTGAGAGAAAGAGTGTCTGAGAGGCAGAGTGTCTGAGAGTCCGAGTGTCTGAGAGGCAGAGTGTCTGAGAGACAGAGTGTCTGAGAGGCTGAGTGTCTGAAAGACAGAGTGTCTGAGAGGCAGAGAGTCTGAGTGACAGAGAGTCTGAGAGACAGAGTGTCTGAGATACACTGTCTCTGAGAGGCAGAGTGTCTGAGAGACAGAGTGTCAGAGAGGCAGAGTGTCTGAAAGACAGAGTGTCTGAGAGGCAGTGTCTGAGCGACAGAGTGTCTGAGACACATAGTGTCTGAGAGGCAGAGTGTCTGAGAGGCAGAGAGTGTGAGAGACAGAGAGTCTGAGAGGCAGAGTGTCTGAGAGGCAGAGAGACTGAGAGGGAGAGAATCTGAGAGGCAGTGTTTCAGAAAGACAGAGTGTCTGAGAGGCAGTGTTTGAGAGGCTGAGTGTCTGAGGGACAGACTGTCTGAGAGGCAGTGTCTGAGAGAAAGAGAGTCTGAGAGGCCGAGAGTCTGAAAGACAGAGTGTCTGAGAGGCAAAGTTTCTGAGAGGAAGAGTGTCTGAGAGACAGAGTGCCTGAGAGGCAGTGACTGAGAGACAGAGTATCTGAGAGGCAGTGTCTGAGAGGCAGAGTGCCTGAGAGACAGAGTGTCTGAGAGGCAGTGTCTGAGATGCAGAGTGTCTGAGAGACAGAGTGTCTGAGAGGAAGTGTCTGAGAGACAGTGTCTGAGAGACAAGCGTGTCTGAGAGGCAGTGTCTGATAGACAGAGTGTCTGAGAGGCAGAGAGTCTGAGAGGCAGAGAGTCTGAGAGGCAGAGAATCTGAGAGACAGAGTGTCTGACAGGCAGAGAGTCTGAAAGACAGAGTGTCTGAGAGGAAGAGTTTCTGAGAGGAAGAGTGTCTGAGAGGCAGAGTGCCTGAGAGACAGAGTGTCTGAGAGACAGAGTATCTGAAAGGCAGTGTCTGAGAGACAGAGTGTCTGAGAGGCAGTGTCTGAGAGGAAGTGTCTGAGAGACAGTGTCTGAGAGACAGCGTGTCTGAGAGGCAGTGTCTGATAGACAGAGTGTCTGAGAGGCAGAGAGTCTGAGAGGCAGAGAGTCTGAAGGCAGAGAATTTAAGAGACAGAGTGTCTGACAGGCAGAGAGTCTGAAAGACAGAGTGTCTGAGAGGAAGAGTTTCTGAGAGGAAGAGTGTCTGAGAGGCAGAGTGCCTGAGAGACAGAGTGTCTGAGAGACAGAGTATCTGAGAGGCAGTGTCTGAGAGGCAGAGTGCCTGAGAGACAGAGTGTCTGAAAGGCAGTGTCTGAGAGACAGAGTGTCTGAGAGGCAGTGTCTGAGATGCAGAGTGTCTGAGAGACAGAGTGTCTGAGAGGAAGTGTCTGAGAGATAGAGTGTGAGAGAGGCGGATTGTCTGAGAGGCAGAGTATATGAGAGACATAGTGTCTGAGAGGCAGAGTGTCTGAAAATCAGAGAGTCTGAGAGGCACAGACTGGGAGAGGCAGAGTGTCTGAGAGACAGAGTGTCTGAGAGGCAGAGTGTCTGAGAGGCAGAGTGTCTAAGAGGCAGAGAGTCTGAAAGTCAGAGTGTCTGAGAGGAAGAGTTTCTGAGAGGAAGAGTGTCTGAGAGGCAGAGTGCCTGAGAGACAGAGTGTCTGAGAGACAGAGTATCTGAGAGGCAGTGTCTGAGAGGCAGAGTGCCTGAGAGACAGAGTGTCTGAAAGGCAGTGTCTGAGAGACAGAGTGTCTGAGAGGCTGTGTCTGAGATGCAGAGTGTCTGAGAGACAGAGTGTCTGAGAGGAAGTGTCTGAGAGACAGTGTCTGAGAGACAGCGTGTCTGAGAGGCAGTGTCTGATAGACAGAGTGTCTGAGAGGCAGAGAGTCTGAGAGGCAGAGAGTCTGAGAGGCAGAGAGTCTGAGAGACAGAGTGTCTGACAGGCAGAGTGTCTGAGAGGAAGTGAGGCTGTGAGACAGAGTGACTGAGAGGCAGAGTGTCTGAGAGACAGATAGTCTGAGAGGCAGAGTGTCTGAGGGACAGAGTGTCTGAGAGGCAGTGTGTCTGAGAGACAGAGTGTCTGAGAGGCGGATTGTTTGAGAGGCAGAGTATATGAGAGAAATAGTGTCTGAGAGGCAGATGTCTGAAAGTCAAAGAGTCTGAGAGGCACAGACTGTGAGAGGCAGATGTTCAGAGAGACAGATTGTCTGAGAGGCAGAGTGGCTGAGAGGCAGAGTGTCTGACATACAGAGTGTTTGAGAGGCAGAGAGTTTGAAAGACAGAGTGTCTGAGAAGCAGTATCTGAGCGACTGAGTGTCTGAGAGACAGAGGGTCTGAGAGGCAGATTGTCTGAGAGACAGAGTGTCAGAGAGGCAGAGTGTCTGAAAGACAGAGTGTCTGAGAGGCAGTGTCTGAGCGACAGAGTGTCTGAGACACATAGTGTCTGAGAGGCAGAGTGTCTGAGAGGCAGAGAGTGTGAGAGACAGAGAGTCTGAGAGGCAGAGTGTCTGAGAGGCAGAGAGACTGAGAGGGAGAGAATCTGAGAGGCAGTGTTTCAGAAAGACAGAGTGTCTGAGAGGCAGTGTTTGAGAGGCTGAGTGTCTGAGGGACAGACTGTCTGAGAGGCAGTGTCTGAGAGAAAGAGAGTCTGAGAGGCCGAGAGTCTGAAAGACAGAGTGTCTGAGAGGCAGAGTTTCTGAGAGGAAGAGTGTCTGAGAGACAGAGTGCCTGAGAGGCAGTGACTGAGAGACAGAGTGTCTGAGAGGCAGTGTCTGAGATGCAGAGTGTCTGAGAGACAGAGTGTCTGAGAGGAAGTGTCTGAGAGACAGTGTCTGAGAGACAGCGTGTCTGAGAGGCAGTGTCTGATAGACAGAGTGTCTGAGAGGCAGAGAGTCTGAGAGGCAGAGAGTATGAGAGGCAGAGAATCTGAGAGACAGAGTGTCTGACAGGCAGAGAGTCTGAAAGACAGAGTGTCTGAGAGGAAGAGTTTCTGAGAGGAAGAGTGTCTGAGAGGCAGAGTGCCTGAGAGACAGAGTGTCTGAGAGACAGAGTATCTGAGAGGCAGTGTCTGAGAGGCAGAGTGCCTGAGAGACAGAGTGTCTGAAAGGCAGTGTCTGAGAGACAGAGTGTCTGAGAGGCAGTGTCTGAGATGCAGAGTGTCTGAGAGACAGAGTGTCTGAGAGGAAGTGTCTGAGAGGAAGTGTCTGAGAGACAGTGTCTGAGAGACAGCGTGTCTGAGAGGCAGTGTCTGATAGACAGAGTGTCTGAGAGGCAGAGAGTCTGAGAGGCAGAGAGTCTGAAGGCAGAGAATTTAAGAGACAGAGTGTCTGACAGGCAGAGAGTCTGAAAGACAGAGTGTCTGAGAGGAAGAGTTTCTGAGAGGAAGAGTGTCTGAGAGGCAGAGTGCCTGAGAGACAGAGTGTCTGAGAGACAGAGTATCTGAGAGGCAGTGTCTGAGAGGCAGAGTGCCTGAGAGACAGAGTGTCTGAAAGGCAGTGTCTGAGAGACAGAGTGTCTGAGAGGCAGTGTCTGAGATGCAGAGTGTCTGAGAGACAGAGTGTCTGAGAGGAAGTGTCTGAGAGATAGAGTGTGAGAGAGGCGGATTGTCTGAGAGGCAGAGTATATGAGAGACATAGTGTCTGAGAGGCAGAGTGTCTGAAAATCAGAGTTTCTGAGAGGAAGAGTGTCTGAGAGGCAGAGTGCCTGAGAGACAGAGTGTCTGAGAGACAGAGTATCTGAGAGGCAGTGTCTGAGAGGCAGAGTGCCTGAGAGACAGAGTGTCTGAGAGACAGAGTATCTGAGAGGCAGTGTCTGAGAGGCAGAGTGCCTGAGAGACAGAGTGTCTGAAAGGCAGTGTCTGAGAGACAGAGTGTCTGAGAGGCAGTGTCTGAGATGCAGAGTGTCTGAGAGACAGAGTGTCTGAGAGGAAGTGTCTGAGAGATAGAGTGTGAGAGAGGCGGATTGTCTGAGAGGCAGAGTATATGAGAGACATAGTGTCTGAGAGGCAGAGTGTCTGAAAATCAGAGTTTCTGAGAGGAAGAGTGTCTGAGAGGCAGAGTGCCTGAGAGACAGAGTGTCTGAGAGACAGAGTATCTGAAAGGCAGTGTCTGAGAGACAGAGTGCCTGAGAGACAGAGTGTCTGAAAGGCAGTGTCTGAGAGACAGAGTGTCTGAGAGGCTGTGTCTGAGATGCAGAGTGTCTGAGAGACAGAGTGTCTGAGAGGAAGTGTCTGAGAGACAGTGTCTGAGAGACAGCGTGTCTGAGAGGCAGTGTCTGATAGACAGAGTGTCTGAGAGGCAGAGAGTCTGAGAGGCAGAGAGTCTGAGAGGCAGAGAGTCTGAGAGACAGAGTGTCTGACAGGCAGAGTGTCTGACAGACATCTTTTGATGATCTGCTTCTATCACTGCTTGTTTGTCTACACAAGCACCTCTGTCTCTCTCTCTCTCCTTCCCCCCCCCCCCCCCCCCCCCCCCACACACCTTAAACCAGCTTATATTTCAACTCTTTCCTGGACTCGAAATCAAGTTCTGTCGAAGGGTCATGAGGACTCGAAACGTCAACTATTTTCTTCTCCGCCGATGCTGCCAGACCTACTGAGTTTTTCCAGGTAATTCTGTTTTAGTTTGAAAGACAGAGTGTCTGAGAAGCAGTATCTGAGCGACTGAGTGTCTGAGAGACAGAGGGTCTGAGAGGCAGATTGTCTGAGAGACAGAGTGTCTGAGAGGCAGAGTGTCTGAGAGACAGAGTGACTGAGAGGCAGAGTGCCTGAGAGGCAGTGTCTGAGAGACAGAGTATCTAAGAGGCAATGTCTGAGAGGCAGAGTGTCTGAGTGACAGAGTGTCTGGGAGGCAGTGTCTGAGAGACAGAGTGTCTGAGAGACAGAGTGTCTGAGAGGCAGTGTCTGAAAGACAGAGTGTCTGAGAGACAGAGGGTCTGAGAGGCAGTGTCTGAGAGGCAGAGTGCCTGAGAGAAAGAGTGTCTGAGAGGCAGAGTGTCTGAGAGGCAGAGAGTCTGTGAGGCAGAGAGTCTGAGAGGCAGAGTGTCTGAGAAACCGAGTGTCTGAGAGGCAGAGTGTCTGAGAGACAGAGTGTCTGAGAGGCAGAGTGTCTGAAAGACAGAGTGTCTGAGAGGCAGAGAGTCTGAGTGACAGAGAGTCTGAGAGACAGAGTGTCTGAGATACACTGTCTCTGAGAGGCAGAGTGTCTGAGAGACAGAGTGTCAGAGAGGCAGAGTGTCTGAAAGACAGAGTGTCTGAGAGGCAGTGTCTGAGCGACAGAGTGTCTGAGACACATAGTGTTTGAGAGACAGAGTGTCTGAGAGGCAGAGTGTCTGAGAGGCAGAGTGTCTGAGAGGCAGAGTGTCTGAGAGGCAGAGTGTCTGAGATGCAGAGAGTGTGAGAGGGAGAGAATCTGAGAGGCAGTGTTTCAGAAAGACAGAGTGTCTGAGAGGCAGTGTTTGAGAGCTGAGTGTCAGAGAGACAGACTGTCTGAGAGGCAGTGTCTGAGAGAAAGAGAGTCTGAGAGGCCGAGAGTCTGAAAGACAGAGTGTCTGAGAGGCAGAGTTTCTGAGAGGAAGAGTGTCTGAGAGACAGAGTGTCTGAGAGGCAGTGACTGAGAGACAGAGTATCTGAGAGGCAGTGTCTGAGAGGCAGAGTGCCTGAGAGACAGAGTGTCTGAGATGCAGAGTGTCTGAGAGACAGAGTGTCTGAGAGGAAGTGTCTGAGAGACAGTGTCTGAGAGACAGCGTGTCTGAGAGGCAGTGTCTGAGAGGCAGAGTGCCTGAGAGAAAGAGTGTCTGAGAGGCAGAGTGTCTGAGAGTCCGAGTGTCTGAGAGGCAGAGTGTCTGAGAGACAGAGTGTCTGAGAGGCTGAGTGTCTGAAAGACAGAGTGTCTGAGAGGCAGAGAGTCTGAGTGACAGAGAGTCTGAGAGACAGAGTGTCTGAGATACACTGTCTCTGAGAGGCAGAGTGTCTGAGAGACAGAGTGTCAGAGAGGCAGAGTGTCTGAAAGACAGAGTGTCTGAGAGGCAGTGTCTGAGCGACAGAGTGTCTGAGACACATAGTGTCTGAGAGACAGAGTGTCTGAGAGGCAGAGTGTCTGAGAGGCAGAGTGTCTGAGAGGCAGAGAGTGTGAGAGACAGAGAGTCTGAGAGGCAGAGTGTCTGAGAGGCAGAGAGACTGAGAGGGAGAGAATCTGAGAGGCAGTGTTTCAGAAAGACAGAGTTTCTGAGAGGCAGTGTTTGAGAGGCTGAGTGTCTGAGGGACAGACTGTCTGAGAGGCAGTGTCTGAGAGAAAGAGAGTCTGAGAGGCCGAGAGTCTGAAGGACAGAGTGTCTGAGAGGCAGAGTTTCTGAGAGGAAGAGTGTCTGAGAGACAGAGTGCCTGAGAGGCAGTGACTGAGAGACAGAGTATCTGAGAGGCAGTGTCTGAGAGGCAGAGTGCCTGAGAGACAGAGTGTCTGAGAGGCAGTGTCTGAGATGCAGAGTGTCTGAGAGACAGAGTGTCTGAGAGGAAGTGTCTGAGAGACAGTGTCTGAGAGACAGCGTGTCTGAGAGGCAGTGTCTGATAGACAGAGTGTCTGAGAGGCAGAGAGTCTGAGAGGCAGAGAGTCTGAGAGGCAGAGAATCTGAGAGACAGAGTGTCTGACAGGCAGAGAGTCTGAAAGACAGAGTGTCTGAGAGGAAGAGTTTCTGAGAGGAAGAGTGTCTGAGA
The DNA here is from genome assembly GCA_026770705.1 of Isurus oxyrinchus. Lineage (NCBI taxonomy): Eukaryota > Metazoa > Chordata > Chondrichthyes > Lamniformes > Lamnidae > Isurus > Isurus oxyrinchus. The sequence continues at coordinate 14,183 of JANJGN010000499.1, forward strand.
GGCAGAGTGCCTGAGAGACAGAGTGTCTGAGAGACAGAGTATCTGAGAGGCAGTGTCTGAGAGGCAGAGTGCCTGAGAGACAGAGTGTCTGAGAGGAAGTGTCTGAGAGACAGAGGGTCAGAGAGGCGGATTGTCTGAGAGGCAGAGTATATGAGAGACATAGTGTCTGAGAGGCAGAGTGTCTGAAAATCAGAGAGTCTGAGAGGCAGAGACTGTGAGAGGCAGAGTGTCTGAGAGACAGAGTGTCTGAGAGGCAGAGTGTCTGAGAGGCAGAGTGTCTAAGAGGCAGAGAGTCTGAAAGACAGAGTGTCTGAGAGGAAGAGTTTCTGAGAGGAAGAGTGTCTGAGAGGCAGAGTGCCTGAGAGACAGAGTGTCTGAGAGACAGAGTATCTGAGAGGCAGTGTCTGAGAGGCAGAGTGCCTGAGAGACAGAGTGTCTGAAAGGCAGTGTCTGAGAGACAGAGTGTCTGAGAGGCTGTGTCTGAGATGCAGAGTGTCTGAGAGACAGAGTGTCTGAGAGGAAGTGTCTGAGAGACAGTGTCTGAGAGACAGCGTGTCTGAGAGGCAGTGTCTGATAGACAGAGTGTCTGAGAGGCAGAGAGTCTGAGAGGCAGAGAGTCTGAGAGGCAGAGAGTCTGAGAGACAGAGTGTCTGACAGGCAGAGTGTCTGAGAGGAAGTGAGGCTGTGAGACAGAGTGTCTGAGAGGCAGAGTGTCTGAGAGACAGATAGTCTGAGAGGCAGAGTGTCTGAGGGACAGAGTGTCTGAGAGGCAGTGTGTCTGAGAGACAGAGTGTCTGAGAGGCGGATTGTTTGAGAGGCAGAGTATATGAGAGAAATAGTGTCTGAGAGGCAGATGTCTGAAAGTCAAAGAGTCTGAGAGGCACAGACTGTGAGAGGCAGATGTTCAGAGAGACAGATTGTCTGAGAGGCAGAGTGGCTGAGAGGCAGAGTGTCTGACATACAGAGTGTTTGAGAGGCAGAGAGTTTGAAAGACAGAGTGTCTGAGAAGCAGTATCTGAGCGACTGAGTGTCTGAGAGACAGAGGGTCTGAGAGGCAGATTGTCTGAGAGACAGAGTGTCTGAGAGGCAGAGTGTCTGAGAGACAGAGTGACTGAGAGGCAGAGTGCCTGAGAGGCAGTGTCTGAGAGACAGAGTATCTAAGAGGCAATGTCTGAGAGGCAGAGTGTCCGAGTGACAGAGTGTCTGGGAGGCAGTGTCTGAGAGACAGAGAGTCTGAGATGCAGAGTGTCTGAGAGGCAGTGTCTGAAAGACAGAGTGTCTGAGAGACAGAGGGTCTGAGAGGCAGTGTCTGAGAGGCAGAGTGCCTGAGAGAAAGAGTGTCTGAGAGGCAGAGTGTCTGAGAGGCAGAGAGTCTGTGAGGCAGAGAGTCTGAGAGGCAGAGTGTCTGAGAGACCGAGTGTCTGAGAGGCAGAGTGTCTGAAAGACAGAGTGTCTGAGAGGCAGAGAGTCTGAGTGACAGAGAGTCTGAGAGACAGAGTGTCTGAGATACACTGTCTCTGAGAGGCAGAGTGTCTGAGAGACAGAGTGTCAGAGAGGCAGAGTGTCTGAAAGACAGAGTGTCTGAGAGGCAGTGTCTGAGCGACAGAGTGTCTGAGACACATAGTGTCTGAAAGACAGAGTGTCTGAGAGGCAGAGTGTCTGAGAGGCAGAGTGTCTGAGAGGCAGAGTGTCTGAGAGGCAGAGAGAGTGAGAGGGAGAGAATCTGAGAGGCAGTGTTTCAGAAAGACAGAGTGTCTGAGAGGCAGTGTTTGAGAGGCTGAGTGTCTGAGAGACAGACTGTCTGAGAGGCAGTGTCTGAGAGAAAGAGAGTCTGAGAGGCCGAGAGTCTGAAAGACAGAGTGTCTGAGAGGCAGAGTTTCTGAGAGGAAGAGTGTCTGAGAGACAGAGTGTCTGAGAGGCAGTGACTGAGAGACAGAGTATCTGAGAGGCAGTGTCTGAGAGGCAGAGTGCCTGAGAGACAGAGTGTCTGAGAGGCAGTGTCTGAGATGCAGAGTGTCTGAGAGACAGAGTGTCTGAGAGGAAGTGTCTGAGAGACAGTGTCTGAGAGACAGCGTGTCTGAGAGGCAGTGTCTGAGAGGCAGAGTGCCTGAGAGAAAGAGTGTCTGAGAGGCAGAGTGTCTGAGAGTCCGAGTGTCTGAGAGGCAGAGTGTCTGAGAGACAGAGTGTCTGAGAGGCTGAGTGTCTGAAAGACAGAGTGTCTGAGAGGCAGAGAGTCTGAGTGACAGAGAGTCTGAGAGACAGAGTGTCTGAGATACACTGTCTCTGAGAGGCAGAGTGTCTGAGAGACAGAGTGTCAGAGAGGCAGAGTGTCTGAAAGACAGAGTGTCTGAGAGGCAGTGTCTGAGCGACAGATTTTCTGAGACACATAGTGTCTGAGAGACAGAGTGTCTGAGAGGCAGAGTGTCTGAGAGGCAGAGTGTCTGAGAGGCAGAGTGTCTGAGAGGCAGAGAGTGTGAGAGACAGAGAGTCTGAGAGGCAGAGTGTCTGAGAGGCAGAGAGACTGAGAGGGAGAGAATCTGAGAGGCAGTGTTTCAGAAAGACAGAGTGTCTGAGAGGCAGTGTTTGAGAGGCTGAGTGTCTGAGGGACAGACTGTCTGAGAGGCAGTGTCTGAGAGAAAGAGAGTCTGAGAGGCCGAGAGTCTGAAAGACAGAGTGTCTGAGAGGCAGAGTTTCTGAGAGGAAGAGTGTCTGAGAGACAGAGTGCCTGAGAGGCAGTGACTGAGAGACAGAGTATCTGAGAGGCAGTGTCTGAGAGGCAGAGTGCCTGAGAGACAGAGTGTCTGAGAGGAAGTGTCTGAGAGACAGTGTCTGAGAGACAGCGTGTCTGAGAGGCAGTGTCTGATAGACAGAGTGTCTGAGAGGCAGAGAGTCTGAGAGGCAGAGAGTCTGAGAGGCAGAGAATCTGAGAGACAGAGTGTCTGACAGGCAGAGTGTCTGAGAGGCAGTGAGGCTGTGAGACAGAGTGTCTGAGAGGCAGAGTGTCTGAGAGACAGATTGTCTGAGAGGCAGAGTGTCTGAGGGACAGAGTGTCTGAGAGGCAGTGTGTCTGAGAGACAGAGTGTCTGAGAGGCGGATTGTTTGAGAGGCAGAGTATATGAGAGAAATAGTGTCTGAGAGGCAGATGTCTGAAAGTCAGGGAGTCTGAGAGGCAGAGACTGTGAGAGGCAGATTTTCTGAGAGACAGATTGTCCGAGAGGCAGAGTGTCTGAGAGGCAGAGTGTCTGACATACAGAGTGTTTGAGAGGCAGAGAGTTTGAAAGACAGAGTGTCTGAGAAGCAGTATCTGAGCGACAGAGTGTCTGAGAGACAGAGGGTCTGAGAGGCAGATTGTGTGAGAGACAGATTGTCTGAGAGGCAGAGTGTCTGAGAGACAGTGTCTGAGAGACAGAGTGTGTGAGAGGCAGTGTCTGAGCGACAGAGTGTCTGAGAGACAGAGTGTCTGAGAGGCAGAGTATCTGAGAGGAATTGTGTGAGAGGCAGTGTCTGTGAGGCAGAGTTTCTGAGAGACAGAGTGTCTGAGAGGCAGAGAGTCTGAGAGGCAGTGTCTGAGAGACAGAGTCTCTGAGAGGCAGAGTGTCTGAAAGACAGAGTGTCTGAGAGACAGAGTGTCTGAGAGGCAATGTCTGAGAGGCAGAGTGTCTGAGAGACAGAGTGTCTGAGAGGCAGTGTCTGAGAGGCAGAGTGCCTGAGAGAAAGAATGTCTGACAGGCAGAGTGTCTGAGAGGCAGAGAGTCTGTGAGGCAGAGAGTCTGAGAGGCAGAGTGTCTGAGAGACAGAGTGTCTGAGAGGCAGAGTGTCTGAGAGACAGAGTGTCTGAGAGGCTGAGAGTCTGAGTGACAGACAGTCTGAGAGACAAAGTGTCTGAGATACACTGTCTCTGAGAGGCAGGGTGTCTGAGAGACAGAGTGTCAGAGAGGCAGATTGTCTGAAAGACAGAGTGTCTGAGAGGCAGTTTCTGAGCGACAGAGTGTCTGAGACACATAGTGTCTGAGAGACAGAGTGTCTGAGAGGCAGAGTGTCTGAGAGGCAGAGTTTCTGAGAGGCAGAGAGTGTGAGAGACAGAGAGTCTGAGAGGCAGAGTGTCTGAGAGGCAGAGTCTAGAGAGGGAGAGAATCTGAGAGGCAGTGTTTCAGAAAGACAGAGTGTCTGAGAGGCAGTGTTTGAGAGGCAGAGTGTCTGAGAGACAGACTGTCTGAGAGGCAGTGTCTGAGAGAAAGAGAGTCTGAGAGGCCGAGAGTCTGAAAGACAGAGTGTCTGAGAGGCTGAGTTTCTGAGAGAAAGAGTGTCTGAGAGACAGAGTGTCTGAGAGACAGAGTGCCTGAGAGGCAGTGACTGAGAGACAGAGTATCCGAGAGGCAGTGTCTGAGAGGCAGAGTGCCTGAGAGACAGAGTGTCTGAGAGGCAGTGTCTGAGAGACAGAGTGTCTGAGAGGCAGTGTCTGAGATGCAGAGTGTCTGAGAGACAGAGTGTCTGAGAGGAAGTGTCTGAGAGACAGTGTCTGAGAGACAGCGTGTCTGAGAGGCAGTGTCTGATAGACAGAGTGTCTGAGAGGCAGAGAGTCTGAGAGGCAGAGAGTCTGAGAGGCAGAGAATCTGAGAGAGAGAGTGTCTGACAGGCAGAGTGTCTGAGAGGCAGAGAGTCTGTGAGGCAGAGAGTCTGAGAGGCAGAGTGTCTGAGAGACAGATTGTCTGAGAGGCAGAGTGTCTGAGGGACAGAGTGTCTGAGAGGCAGTGTGTCTGAGAGACAGAGTGAGAGGCGGATTGTTTGAGAGGCAGAGTATATGAGAGAAATAGTGTCTGAGAGGCAGATGTCTGAAAGTCAGGGAATCTGAGAGGCAGAGACTGTGAGAGGCAGATTTTCTGTGAGACAGATTGTCTGAGAGGCAGAGTGGCTGAGAGGCAGAGTGTCTGACATACAGAGTGTTTGAGAGGCTGAGAGTTTGAAAGACAGAGTGTCTGAGAAGCAGTATCTGAGCGACTGAGTGTCTGAGAGACAGAGGGTCTGAGAGGCAGATTGTCTGAGAGACAGAGTGTCTGAGAGACAGAGTGTCTGAGAGGCAGAGTGTCTGAGAGACAGTGTCTGAGAGACAGAGTGTCTGAGAGGCAGAGTGTCTGAGAGACAGTGTCTGAGATGCAGTGTCTGATAGACAGAATGTCTGAGATGCAGTGTCTGAGAGACAGAGTGTCTGAGTGACAGAGTGTCTGAGAGACAGAGTGTCTGAGAGGCAGAGTATCTGAGAGGAATTGTCTGAGAGGCAGTGGCTGAGAGGCAGAGTATCTGAGAGACAGAGTGTCTGAGAGGCAGAGTGTCTGAGAGGCAGAGTGTCTGAGAGGCAGTGTCTGAGAGAGAGATTTTCTGAGAGGCAGTGTCTGAGCGACAGAATGTCTGAGAGACAGAGTGTCTGAGAGGCAGAGTGTCTGAGAGGCAGAGTGTCTGAGAGGCAGTGTCTGAGAGACAGCGTGTCTGAGGGGCAGTGTCTAATAGAAAGAGTGTCTGAGAGATAGAGTGTCTGAGAGGCAGAGTGTCTAAGAGACAGAGTGTCTGAGAGGCAGAGTGTCTGAGAGACAGAGTGTCTGAGAGGCGGATTGTCTGAGAGGCAGAGTATATGAGAGACATAGTGTCTGAGAAGCAGAGTGTCTGAAAGTCAGTGAGTCTGAGAGGCAGAGACTGTGAGAGGCAGATTTTCTGAGAGACAGAGTGACTGAGAGGCAGAGTGGCTGAGAGGCAGAGTGTCTGACATAGAGCGTGTCTGAGAGGCAGAGAGTCTGAAAGACAGAGTGTCTGAGAGGCAGTTTCTGAGCGACTGCGTGTCTGAAAGACAGAGGGTCTGAGAGGCAGATTGTGTGAGAGATAGAGTGTCTGAGAGGCAGAGTGTCTGAGAGGCAGAGTGTCTGAGAGACAGTGTCTGAGAGACAGAGTGTCTGAGAGGCAGAGTGTCTGAGAGACAGAGTGTCTGAGAGGCAGATTGTATGAGAGGCAGAGTGTCTGAGAGACAGAGTGTCTGAGAGGCAGTGTCTGAGAGGCAGAGTGCCTGAGAGAAAGAGTGTCTGACAGGCAGAGTGTCTGAGAGGCAGAGAGTCTGTGAGGCAGAGAGTCTGAGAGTCAGAGTGTCTGAGAGACAGAGTGTCTGAGAGGCAGAGTGTCTGAGAGTCAGAGTGTCTGAGAGGCAGAGAGTCTGAGTGACAGACAGTCTGAGAGACAAAGTGTCTGAGATACACTGTCTCTGAGAGCCAGGGTGTCTGAGAGACAGAGTGTCAGAGAGGCAGAGTGTCTGAAAGACAGAGTGTCTGAGAGGCAGTGTCTGAGCGACAGAGTGTCTGAGACACATAGTGTCTGAGAGACAGAGTGTCTGAGATGCAGAGTGTCTGAGAGGCAGAGTTTCTGAGAGGCAGAGAGTGTGAGAGACAGAGAGTCTGAGAAACAGAGTGTCTGAGAGACAGAGTCTAGAGAGGGAGAGAATCTGAGAGGCAGTGTTTCAGAAAGACAGAGTGTCTGAGAGGCAGTGTTTGAGAGGCAGAGTGTCTGAGAGACAGACTGTCTGAGAGGCAGTGTCTGAGAGAAAGAGAGTCTGAGAGGCCGAGAGTCTGAAAGACAGAGTGTCTGAGAGACAGAGTGTCTGAGAGACAGAGTGCCTGAGAGGCAGTGACTGAGAGACAGAGTATCCGAGAGGCAGTGTCTGAGAGGCAGAGTGTCTGAGAGACAGAGTGTCTGAGAGGAAGTGTCTGAGAGACAGTGTCTGAGAGACAGCGTGTCTGAGAGGCAGTGTCTGATAGACAGAGTTTCTGAGAGGCAGAGAGTCTGAGAGGCAGAGAGTCTGATAGGCAGAGAATCTGAGAGAGAGAGTGTCTGACAGGCAGAGTGTCTGAGAGGCAGAGAGTCTGTGAGGCAGAGAGTCTGAGAGGCAGAGTGTCTGAGAGACAGATTGTCTGAGAGGCAGAGTGTCTGAGGGACAGAGTGTCTGAGAGGCAGTGTGTCTGAGAGACAGAGTGAGAGGCGGATTGTTTGAGAGGCAGAGTATATGAGAGAAATAGTGTCTGAGAGGCAGATGTCTGAAAGTCAGGGAGTCTGAGAGGCCGAGACTGTGACAGGCAGATTTTCTGAGAGACAGATTGTCTGAGAGGCAGAGTGGCTGAGAGGCAGAGTGTCTGACATACAGAGTGTTTGAGAGGCAGAGAGTTTGAAAGACAGAGTGTCTGAGAAGCAGTATCTGAGCGACTGAGTGTCTGAGAGACAGAGGGTCTGAGAGGCAGATTGTCTGAGAGACAGAGTGTCTGAGAGACAGAGTGTCTGAGAGGCAGAGTGTCTGAGAGACAGTGTCTGAGAGACAGAGTGTGTGAGAGGCAGAGTGTCTGAGAGACAGAGTGTCTGAGAGGCAGAGTGTCTGAGAGACAGTGTCTGAGATGCAGTGTCTGATAGACAGAGTGTCTGAGATGCAGTGTCTGAGAGACAGAGTGTCTGAGCGACAGAGTGTCTGAGAGACAGAGTGTCTGAGAGGCAGAGTATCTGAGAGGAAGTGTCTGAGAGGCAGTGGCTGAGAGGCAGAGTATCTGAGAGACAGAGTGTCTGAGAGGCAGAGTGTCTGAGAGGCAGAGTGTCTGAGAGGCAGTGTCTGAGAGAGAGATTTTCTGAGAGGCAGTGTCTGAGCGACAGAATGTCTGAGAGACAGAGTGTCTGAGAGGCAGAGTGTCTGAGAGGCAGAGTGTCTGAGAGGCAGTGTCTGAGAGACAGAGTGTCTGAGAGGCAGTGTCTGAGAGACAGTGTCTGAGAGACAGCGTGTCTGAGGGGCAGTGTCTAATAGAAAGAGTGTCTGAGAGATAGAGTGTCTGAGAGGCAGAGTGTCTGAGAGACAGAGTGTCTGAGAGGCAGAGTGTCTGAGAGACAGAGTGTCTGAGAGGCGGATTGTCTGAGAGGCAGAGTATATGAGAGACATAGTGTCTGAGAAGCAGAGTGTCTGAAAGTCAGTGAGTCTGAGAGGCAGAGACTGTGAGAGGCAGATTTTCTGAGAGACAGAGTGACTGAGAGGCAGAGTGGCTGAGAGGCAGAGTGTCTGACATAGAGCGTGTCTGAGAGGCAGAGAGTCTGAAAGACAGAGTGTCTGAGAGGCAGTTTCTGAGCGACTGCGTGTCTGAAAGACAGAGGGTCTGAGAGGCAGATTGTGTGAGAGGTAGAGTGTCTGAGAGGCAGAGTGTCTGAGAGGCAGAGTGTCTGAGAGACAGTGTCTGAGAGAAAGAGTGTCTGAGAGGCAGAGTGTCTGAGAGACAGAGTGTCTGAGAGGCAGATTGCATGAGAGACAGAGTGTCTCAGAGACAGTGTCTGAGAGGCAGATTGACTGAGAGACAGAGTGTCTGAGAGGCAGCTTGTCTGAGAGGCAGAGAGTCAAAGAGTCAGTGTGTCTGAGAAACAGAGTGTCTGAGAGACAGAGAGTCTGAGAGACAGAGTGTCTGAGAGGCAGAGTGTCTGAGAGGCAGTGTCTGAGAGACAGCGTGTCTGAGGGGCAGTGTCTAATAGAAAGAGTGTCTGAGAGATAGAGTGTCTGAGAGGCAGAGTGTCTAAGAGACAGAGTGTCTGAGAGGCAGAGTGTCTGAGAGACAGAGTGTCTGAGAGGCGGATTGTCTGAGAGGCAGAGTATATGAGAGACATAGTGTCTGAGAAGCAGAGTGTCTGAAAGTCAGTGAGTCTGAGAGGCAGAGACTGTGAGAGGCAGATTTTCTGAGAGACAGAGTGACTGAGAGGCAGAGTGGCTGAGAGGCAGAGTGTCTGACATAGAGCGTGTCTGAGAGGCAGAGAGTCTGAAAGACAGAGTGTCTGAGAGGCAGTTTCTGAGCGACTGCGTGTCTGAAAGACAGAGGGTCTGAGAGGCAGATTGTGTGAGAGATAGAGTGTCTGAGAGGCAGAGTGTCTGAGAGGCAGAGTGTCTGAGAGACAGTGTCTGAGAGACAGAGTGTCTGAGAGGCAGAGTGTCTGAGAGACAGAGTGTCTGAGAGGCAGATTGTATGAGAGGCAGAGTGTCTGAGAGACAGAGTGTCTGAGAGGCAGTGTCTGAGAGGCAGAGTGCCTGAGAGAAAGAGTGTCTGACAGGCAGAGTGTCTGAGAGGCAGAGAGTCTGTGAGGCAGAGAGTCTGAGAGTCAGAGTGTCTGAGAGACAGAGTGTCTGAGAGGCAGAGTGTCTGAGAGTCAGAGTGTCTGAGAGGCAGAGAGTCTGAGTGACAGACAGTCTGAGAGACAAAGTGTCTGAGATACACTGTCTCTGAGAGCCAGGGTGTCTGAGAGACAGAGTGTCAGAGAGGCAGAGTGTCTGAAAGACAGAGTGTCTGAGAGGCAGTGTCTGAGCGACAGAGTGTCTGAGACACATAGTGTCTGAGAGACAGAGTGTCTGAGATGCAGAGTGTCTGAGAGGCAGAGTTTCTGAGAGGCAGAGAGTGTGAGAGACAGAGAGTCTGAGAAACAGAGTGTCTGAGAGACAGAGTCTAGAGAGGGAGAGAATCTGAGAGGCAGTGTTTCAGAAAGACAGAGTGTCTGAGAGGCAGTGTTTGAGAGGCAGAGTGTCTGAGAGACAGACTGTCTGAGAGGCAGTGTCTGAGAGAAAGAGAGTCTGAGAGGCCGAGAGTCTGAAAGACAGAGTGTCTGAGAGACAGAGTGTCTGAGAGACAGAGTGCCTGAGAGGCAGTGACTGAGAGACAGAGTATCCGAGAGGCAGTGTCTGAGAGGCAGAGTGTCTGAGAGACAGAGTGTCTGAGAGGAAGTGTCTGAGAGACAGTGTCTGAGAGACAGCGTGTCTGAGAGGCAGTGTCTGATAGACAGAGTTTCTGAGAGGCAGAGAGTCTGAGAGGCAGAGAGTCTGATAGGCAGAGAATCTGAGAGAGAGAGTGTCTGACAGGCAGAGTGTCTGAGAGGCAGAGAGTCTGTGAGGCAGAGAGTCTGAGAGGCAGAGTGTCTGAGAGACAGATTGTCTGAGAGGCAGAGTGTCTGAGGGACAGAGTGTCTGAGAGGCAGTGTGTCTGAGAGACAGAGTGAGAGGCGGATTGTTTGAGAGGCAGAGTATATGAGAGAAATAGTGTCTGAGAGGCAGATGTCTGAAAGTCAGGGAGTCTGAGAGGCCGAGACTGTGACAGGCAGATTTTCTGAGAGACAGATTGTCTGAGAGGCAGAGTGGCTGAGAGGCAGAGTGTCTGACATACAGAGTGTTTGAGAGGCAGAGAGTTTGAAAGACAGAGTGTCTGAGAAGCAGTATCTGAGCGACTGAGTGTCTGAGAGACAGAGGGTCTGAGAGGCAGATTGTCTGAGAGACAGAGTGTCTGAGAGACAGAGTGTCTGAGAGGCAGAGTGTCTGAGAGACAGTGTCTGAGAGACAGAGTGTGTGAGAGGCAGAGTGTCTGAGAGACAGAGTGTCTGAGAGGCAGAGTGTCTGAGAGACAGTGTCTGAGATGCAGTGTCTGATAGACAGAGTGTCTGAGATGCAGTGTCTGAGAGACAGAGTGTCTGAGCGACAGAGTGTCTGAGAGACAGAGTGTCTGAGAGGCAGAGTATCTGAGAGGAAGTGTCTGAGAGGCAGTGGCTGAGAGGCAGAGTATCTGAGAGACAGAGTGTCTGAGAGGCAGAGTGTCTGAGAGGCAGAGTGTCTGAGAGGCAGTGTCTGAGAGAGAGATTTTCTGAGAGGCAGTGTCTGAGCGACAGAATGTCTGAGAGACAGAGTGTCTGAGAGGCAGAGTGTCTGAGAGGCAGAGTGTCTGAGAGGCAGTGTCTGAGAGACAGAGTGTCTGAGAGGCAGTGTCTGAGAGACAGTGTCTGAGAGACAGCGTGTCTGAGGGGCAGTGTCTAATAGAAAGAGTGTCTGAGAGATAGAGTGTCTGAGAGGCAGAGTGTCTGAGAGACAGAGTGTCTGAGAGGCAGAGTGTCTGAGAGACAGAGTGTCTGAGAGGCGGATTGTCTGAGAGGCAGAGTATATGAGAGACATAGTGTCTGAGAAGCAGAGTGTCTGAAAGTCAGTGAGTCTGAGAGGCAGAGACTGTGAGAGGCAGATTTTCTGAGAGACAGAGTGACTGAGAGGCAGAGTGGCTGAGAGGCAGAGTGTCTGACATAGAGCGTGTCTGAGAGGCAGAGAGTCTGAAAGACAGAGTGTCTGAGAGGCAGTTTCTGAGCGACTGCGTGTCTGAAAGACAGAGGGTCTGAGAGGCAGATTGTGTGAGAGGTAGAGTGTCTGAGAGGCAGAGTGTCTGAGAGGCAGAGTGTCTGAGAGACAGTGTCTGAGAGAAAGAGTGTCTGAGAGGCAGAGTGTCTGAGAGACAGAGTGTCTGAGAGGCAGATTGCATGAGAGACAGAGTGTCTCAGAGACAGTGTCTGAGAGGCAGATTGACTGAGAGACAGAGTGTCTGAGAGGCAGCTTGTCTGAGAGGCAGAGAGTCAAAGAGTCAGTGTGTCTGAGAAACAGAGTGTCTGAGAGACAGAGAGTCTGAGAGACAGAGTGTCTGAGAGACAGAGTGTCTGAGAGGCAGAGAGTCTGAGAGACATTGTGTCTGAGAGACACAGTGTCTGAGAGGGATTGTCCGGGAGAACGATTTTCTGAGAGGCAGTGTCTGAGCGACAGAATGTCTGAGAGACAGAGTGTCTGAGATGCAGAGTGTCTGAGAGGCAGAGTGTCTAAGAGGCAGTGTTTGAGACGCAGAGTGTCTGAGAGACAGCGTGTCTGAGATGCAGAGTGTCTGAGAGGCAGAGTGTCTGAGACGCAGTGTCTGAGACGCAGAGTGTCTGAGAGACAGAGTGTCTGAGAGGAAGTGTCTGAGAGACAGTGTCTGAGAGACAGCGTGTCTGAGAGGCAGTGTCTGATAGACAGAGTGTCTGAGAGGCAGAGTGTCTGAGAGGCAAAGAGTCTGAGAGGCAGAGAATCTGAGAGAAAGAGTGTCTGACAGGCAGAGTGCCTGAGAGGCAGTGAAGCTGTGAGACAGAGTGTCTGAGCGGCAGACTGTCTGAGAGACAGATTGTCTGAGAGGCAGAGTGTCTGAGAGACAGTGTCTGAGAGGCAGAGTGTCTGAGAGACAGAGTGTCTGAGAGGCGGATTGTCTGAGAGGCAGAGTATATGAGAGAAATAGTGTCTGAGAGGCAGAGTGTCTGAAAGTCAGGGAGTCTGAGAGGCAGAGACTGTGAGAGGCAGATTTTCAGAGAGACAGTGTGTCTGAGAGGCAGAGTGGCTGATAGGCAGAGTATCTGACACACAGAGTGTCTGAGAAGCAGTATCTGAGCGACTGAGTGTCTGAGAGACAGAGGGTCTGAGAGGCAGAGTGTCTGAGAGGCAGAGTGTCTGAGAGACAGAGTGTCTGAGAGGCAGAGTGTCTGAGAGACAGTGTCTGAGAGGCAGTGTCTGAGAGACAGAATGTCTGAGCGACAGAGTGTCTGAGCGACAGAGTGTCTGAGAGACAGAGTGTCTGAGAGAAAAAGTGTCTGAGAGGCAGAGTATCTGAGAGGAAGTGTGTGAGAGGCAGTGTCTGAGAGGCAGAGTTTCTAAGAGACAGAGTATCTGAGAGGCAGAGTGTCTGAGAGGCAGATTTTATGAGAGACAGAGTGTCTGAGAGGCAGTGTGTCTGAGAGGCAGAGTGTCTGAGAGGCGGATTGTTTGAGTGGCAGAGTATATGAGAGAAATAGTGTCTGAGAGGCAGATGTCTGAAAGTCAGGGAGTCTGAGAGGCAGAGACTGTGAGAGGCAGATTTTCTGAGAGACAGATTGTCTGAGAGGCAGAGTGGCTGAGAGGCAGAGTGTCTGACAGACAGAGTGTTTGAGAGGCAGAGAGTTTGAAAGACAGAGTGTCTGAGAAGCAGTATCTGAGCGACAGAGTGTCTGAGAGACAGAGGATCTGAGAGGCAGATTGTCTGAGAGACAGAGTGTCTGAGAGGCAGAGTGTCTGAGAGACAGTGTCTGAGAGGCAGTGTCTGATAGACAGAGTGTCTGAGAGACAGAGTGTCTGAGAGGCAGAGTACCTGAGAGGAATTGTCTGAGAGGCAGTGTCTGAGAGGCAGAGTTTCTGAGAGACAGAGTGTCTGAGAGGCAGTGTCTGAGAGGCAGAGTGTCTGAGTGACAGAGTGTCTGAGAGGCAGTGTCTGAGAGACAGAGTGTCTGAGAGACCGAGTGTCTGAGAGGCAGTGTCTGAGAGACAGAGTGTCTGAGTGACAGAGTGTCTGAGAGGCAGTGTCTGAGAGACAGAGTGTCTGAGAGACCGAGTGTCTGAGAGGCAGAGTGTCTGAGAGACAGAGTGTCTGAGAGGCAGTGTCTGAGAGGCAGAGTGCCTGAGAGAAAGAGTGTCTGAGAGGCAGAGTGTCTGAGAGGCAGAGAGTCTGTGAGGCAGAGAGTCTGAGAGGCAGAGTATCTGAGATACACTTTCTCTGAGAGGCAGAGTGTCTGAGAGACAGAGTGTCAGAGAGGCAGAGTGTCTGAAAGACAGAGTGTCTGAGAGGCAGTGTCTGAGCGACAGAGTGTCTGAGACACAGTGTCTGAGAGGCAGAGTGTCTGAGAGGCAGAGTGTCTGAGAGGCAGAGTGTCTGAGAGGCAGATTGTCTGAGAGGCAGAGAGTGTGAGAGACAGAGAGTCTGAGAGGCAGAGTGTCTGAGAGGCAGAGAGTCTGAGAGAGAGAGAATCTGAGAGGCAGTGTTTCAGAAAGACAGAGTGTCTGAGAGGCAGTGTTTGAGAGGCAGAGTGTCTGAGTGACAGACTGTCTGAGAGGCAGAGTGCCTGAGAGGCAGTGTCTGAGAGACAGAGTGTCTGAGAGAAAGAGAGTCTGAAAGGCCGAGAGTCTGAAAGACAGAGTGTCTGAGAGGCAGAGTTTCTGAGAGGAAGAGTGTCTGAGAGGCAGTAACTGAGAGACAGAGTATCCGAGAGGCAATGTCTGAGAGACAGTGTCTGAGAGGCAGTGTCTGAGAGACAGAGTGTCTGAGAGGCAGTGTCTGAGATGCAGAGTGTCTGAGAGACAGAGTGTCTGAGAGGAAGTGTCTGAGAGACAGTGTCTGAGAGACAGCGTGTCTGAGAGGCAGTGTCTGATAGACAGAGTGTCTGAGAGGCATAGAGTCTGAGAGGCAGAGAGTCTGAGAGGCAGAGAATCTGAGAGACAGAGTGTCTGACAGGCAGAGTGTCTGAGAGGCAGTGAGGCTGTGAGACAGAGTGTCTGAGAGGTAGAGTGTCTGAGAGACAGATTGTCTGAGAGGAGGAGTGTCTGAGGGACAGAGTGTCTGAGAGGCAGTGTGTCTGAGAGACAGAGTGAGAGGCGGATTGTTTGAGAGGCAGAGTATATGAGAGAAGTAGTGTCTGAGAGGCAGATGTCTGAAAGTCAGGGAATCTGAGAGGCAGACACTGTGAGAGGCAGATTTTCTGAGAGACAGATTGTCTGAGAGGCAGAGTGGCTGAGAGGCAGAGTGTCTGACATACAGAGTGTTTGAGAGGCTGAGAGTTTGAAAGACAGAGTGTCTGAGAAGCAGTATCTGAGCGACTGAGTGTCTGAGAGACAGAGGGTCTGAGAGGCAGATTGTCTGAGAGACAGAGTGTCTGAGAGGCAGAGTGTCTGAGAGGCAGAGTGTCTGAGAGACAGTGTCTGAGAGACAGAGTGTGTGAGAGGCAGAGTGTCTGAGAGACAGAGTGTCTGCGAGGCAGAGTGTCTGAGAGACAGTGTCTGAGATGCAGTGTCTGATAGACAGAGTGTCTGAGATGCAGTGTCTGAGAGACAGAGTGTCTGAGATACCGAGTGTCTGAGAGGCAGAGTGTCTGAGAGACAGAGTGTCTGAGAGGCAGTGTCTGAGAGGCAGAGTGCCTGAGAGAAAGAGTGTCTGAGAGGCAGAGTGTCTGAGAGGCAGAGAGTCTGTGAGGCAGAGAGTCTGAGAGGCAGAGTGTCTGAGATACACTTTCTCTGAGAGGCAGAGTGTCTGAGAGACAGAGTGTCAGAGAGGCAGAGTGTCTGAAAGACAGAGTGTCTGAGAGGCAGTGTCTGAGCGACAGAGTGTCTGAGACACAGTGTCTGAGAGGCAGAGTGTCTGAGAGGCAGAGTGTCTGAGAGGCAGTTTCTGAGCGACTGCGTGTCTGAAAGACAGAGGGTCTGAGAGGCAGATTGTGTGAGAGATAGAGTGTCTGAGAGGCAGAGTGTCTGAGAGGCAGAGTGTCTGAGAGACAGTGTCTGAGAGAAAGAGTGTCTGAGAGGCAGAGTGTCTGAGAGACAGAGTGTCTGAGAGGCAGATTGCATGAGAGACAGAGTGTCTCAGAGACAGTGTCTGAGAGGCAGATTGACTGAGAGACAGAGTGTCTGAGAGGCAGCTTGCCTGAGAGGCAGAGAGTCAAAGAGTCAGTGTGTCTGAGAAACAGAGTGTCTGAGAGACAGAGAGTCTGAGAGACAGAGTGTCTGAGAGACAGAGTGTCTGAGAGGCAGAGAGTCTGAGAGACATTGTGTCTGAGAGACACAGTGTCTGAGAGGGATTGTCCGGGAGAACGATTTTCTGAGAGGCAGTGTCTGAGCGACAGAATGTCTGAGAGACAGAGTGTCTGAGATGCAGAGTGTCTGAGAGGCAGAGTGTCTAAGAGGCAGTGTTTGAGACGCAGAGTGTCTGAGAGACAGCGTGTCTGAGATGCAGAGTGTCTGAGAGGCAGAGTGTCTGAGACGCAGTGTCTGAGACGCAGAGTGTCTGAGAGACAGAGTGTCTGAGAGGAAGTGTCTGAGAGACAGTGTCTGAGAGACAGCGTGTCTGAGAGGCAGTGTCTGATAGACAGAGTGTCTGAGAGGCAGAGTGTCTGAGAGGCAAAGAGTCTGAGAGGCAGAGAATCTGAGAGAAAAGTGTCTGACAGGCAGAGTGCCTGAGAGGCAGTGAAGCTGTGAGACAAAGTGTCTGAGCGGCAGACTGTCTGAGAGACAGATTGTCTGAGAGGCAGAGTGTCTGAGAGACAGTGTCTGAGAGGCAGAGTGTCTGAGAGACAGAGTGTCTGAGAGGCGGATTGTCTGAGAGGCAGAGTATATGAGAGAAATAGTGTCTGAGAGGCAGAGTGTCTGAAAGTCAGGGAGTCTGAGAGGCAGAGACTGTGAGAGGCAGATTTTCAGAGAGACAGTGTGTCTGAGAGGCAGAGTGGCTGATAGGCAGAGTATCTGACACACAGAGTGTCTGAGAAGCAGTATCTGAGCGACTGAGTGTCTGAGAGACAGAGGGTCTGAGAGGCAGAGTGTCTGAGAGGCAGAGTGTCTGAGAGACAGAGTGTCTGAGAGGCAGAGTGTCTGAGAGACAGTGTCTGAGAGGCAGTGTCTGAGAGACAGAATGTCTGAGCGACAGAGTGTCTGAGCGACAGAGTGTCTGAGAGACAGAGTGTCTGAGAGACAAAGTGTCTGAGAGGCAGAGTATCTGAGAGGAAGTGTGTGAGAGGCAGTGTCTGAGAGGCAGAGTTTCTAAGAGACAGAGTATCTGAGAGGCAGAGTGTCTGAGAGGCAGATTTTATGAGAGACAGAGTGTCTGAGAGGCAGTGTGTCTGAGAGGCAGAGTGTCTGAGAGGCGGATTGTTTGAGTGGCAGAGTATATGAGAGAAATAGTGTCTGAGAGGCAGATGTCTGAAAGTCAGGGAGTCTGAGAGGCAGAGACTGTGAGAGGCAGATTTTCTGAGAGACAGATTGTCTGAGAGGCAGAGTGGCTGAGAGGCAGAGTGTCTGACAGACAGAGTGTTTGAGAGGCAGAGAGTTTGAAAGACAGAGTGTCTGAGAAGCAGTATCTGAGCGACAGAGTGTCTGAGAGACAGAGGATCTGAGAGGCAGATTGTCTGAGAGACAGAGTGTCTGAGAGGCAGAGTGTCTGAGAGACAGTGTCTGAGAGGCAGTGTCTGATAGACAGAGTGTCTGAGAGACAGAGTGTCTGAGAGGCAGAGTACCTGAGAGGAATTTTCTGAGAGGCAGTGTCTGAGAGGCAGAGTTTCTGAGAGACAGAGTGTCTGAGAGGCAGTGTCTGAGAGGCAGAGTGTCTGAGTGACAGAGTGTCTGAGAGGCAGTGTCTGAGAGACAGAGTGTCTGAGAGACCGAGTGTCTGAGAGGCAGTGTCCGAGAGACAGAGTGTCTGAGTGACAGAGTGTCTGAGAGGCAGTGTCTGAGAGACAGAGTGTCTGAGAGACCGAGTGTCTGAGAGGCAGAGTGTCTGAGAGACAGAGTGTCTGAGAGGCAGTGTCTGAGAGGCAGAGTGCCTGAGAGAAAGAGTGTCTGAGAGGCAGAGTGTCTGAGAGGCAGAGAGTCTGTGAGGCAGAGAGTCTGAGAGGCAGAGTATCTGAGATACACTTTCTCTGAGAGGCAGAGTGTCTGAGAGACAGAGTGTCAGAGAGGCAGAGTGTCTGAAAGACAGAGTGTCTGAGAGGCAGTGTCTGAGCGACAGAGTGTCTGAGACACAGTGTCTGAGAGGCAGAGTGTCTGAGAGGCAGAGTGTCTGAGAGGCAGAGTGTCTGAGAGGCAGATTGTCTGAGAGGCAGAGAGTGTGAGAGACAGAGAGTCTGAGAGGCAGAGTGTCTGAGAGGCAGAGAGTCTGAGAGAGAGAGAACCTGAGAGGCAGTGTTTCAGAAAGACAGAGTGTCTGAGAGGCAGTGTTTGAGAGGCAGAGTGTCTGAGTGACAGACTGTCTGAGAGGCAGAGTGCCTGAGAGGCAGTGTCTGAGAGACAGAGTGTCTGAGAGAAAGAGAGTCTGAAAGGCCGAGAGTCTGAAAGACAGAGTGTCTGAGAGGCAGAGTTTCTGAGAGGAAGAGTGTCTGAGAGGCAGTAACTGAGAGACAGAGTATCCGAGAGGCAATGTCTGAGAGACAGTGTCTGAGAGGCAGTGTCTGAGAGACAGAGTGTCTGAGAGGCAGTGTCTGAGATGCAGAGTGTCTGAGAGACAGAGTGTCTGAGAGGAAGTGTCTGAGAGACAGTGTCTGAGAGACAGCGTGTCTGAGAGGCAGTGTCTGATAGACAGAGTGTCTGAGAGGCATAGAGTCTGAGAGGCAGAGAGTCTGAGAGGCAGAGAATCTGAGAGACAGAGTGTCTGACAGGCAGAGTGTCTGAGAGGCAGTGAGGCTGTGAGACAGAGTGTCTGAGAGGTAGAGTGTCTGAGAGACAGATTGTCTGAGAGGAGGAGTGTCTGAGGGACAGAGTGTCTGAGAGGCAGTGTGTCTGAGAGACAGAGTGAGAGGCGGATTGTTTGAGAGGCAGAGTATATGAGAGAAGTGGTGTCTGAGAGGCAGATGTCTGAAAGTCAGGGAATCTGAGAGGCAGAGACTGTGAGAGGCAGATTTTCTGAGAGACAGATTGTCTGAGAGGCAGAGTGGCTGAGAGGCAGAGTGTCTGACATACAGAGTGTTTGAGAGGCTGAGAGTTTGAAAGACAGAGTGTCTGAGAAGCAGTATCTGAGCGACTGAGTGTCTGAGAGACAGAGGGTCTGAGAGGCAGATTGTCTGAGAGACAGAGTGTCTGAGAGGCAGAGTGTCTGAGAGGCAGAGTGTCTGAGAGACAGTGTCTGAGAGACAGAGTGTGTGAGAGGCAGAGTGTCTGAGAGACAGAGTGTCTGCGAGGCAGAGTGTCTGAGAGACAGTGTCTGAGATGCAGAGTCTGATAGACAGAGTGTCTGAGATGCAGTGTCTGAGAGACAGAGTGTCTGAGATACCGAGTGTCTGAGAGGCAGAGTGTCTGAGAGACAGAGTGTCTGAGAGGCAGTGTCTGAGAGGCAGAGTGCCTGAGAGAAAGAGTGTCTGAGAGGCAGAGTGTCTGAGAGGCAGAGAGTCTGTGAGGCAGAGAGTCTGAGAGGCAGAGTGTCTGAGATACACTTTCTCTGAGAGGCAGAGTGTCTGAGAGACAGAGTGTCAGAGAGGCAGAGTGTCTGAAAGACAGAGTGTCTGAGAGGCAGTGTCTGAGCGACAGAGTGTCTGAGACACAGTGTCTGAGAGGCAGAGTGTCTGAGAGGCAGAGTGTCTGAGAGGCAGAGTGTCTGAGAGGCAGATTGTCTGAGAGGCAGAGAGTGTGAGAGACAGAGAGTCTGAGAGGCAGAGTGTCTGAGAGGCAGAGAGTCTGAGAGAGAGAGAATCTGAGAGGCAGTGTTTCAGAAAGACAGAGTGTCTGAGAGGCAGTGTTTGAGAGGCAGAGTGTCTGAGTGACAGACTGTCTGAGAGGCAGAGTGCCTGAGAGGCAGTGTCTGAGAGACAGAGTGTCTGAGAGAAAGAGAGTCTGAAAGGCCGAGAGTCTGAAAGACAGAGTGTCTGAGAGGCAGAGTTTCTGAGAGGAAGAGTGTCTGAGAGGCAGTAACTGAGAGACAGAGTATCCGAGAGGCAATGTCTGAGAGACAGTGTCTGAGAGGCAGTGTCTGAGAGACAGAGTGTCTGAGAGGCAGTGTCTGAGATGCAGAGTGTCTGAGAGACAGAGTGTCTGAGAGGAAGTGTCTGAGAGACAGTGTCTGAGAGACAGCGTGTCTGAGAGGCAGTGTCTGATAGACAGAGTGTCTGAGAGGCAGAGAGTCTGAGAGGCAGAGAGTCTGAGAGGCAGAGAATCTGAGAGACAGAGTGTCTGACAGGCAGAGTGTCTGAGAGGCAGTGAGGCTGTGAGACAGAGTGTCTGAGAGGTAGAGTGTCTGAGAGACAGATTGTCTGAGAGCAGGAGTGTCTGAGGGACAGAGTGTCTGAGAGGCAGTGTGTCTGAGAGACAGAGTGAGAGGCGGATTGTTTGAGAGGCAGAGTATATGAGAGAAGTAGTGTCTGAGAGGCAGATGTCTGTAAGTCAGGGAATCTGAGAGGCAGAGACTGTGAGAGGCAGATTTTCTGAGAGACAGATTGTCTGAGAGGCAGAGTGGCTGAGAGGCAGAGTGTCTGACATACAGAGTGTTTGAGAGGCAGAGAGTTTGAAAGACAGAGTGTCTGAGAAGCAGTATCTGAGCGACTGAGTGTCTGAGAGACAGAGGGTCTGAGAGGCAGATTGTCTGAGAGACAGAGTGTCTGAGAGGCAGAGTGTCTGAGAGGCAGAGTGTCTGAGAGACAGTGTCTGAGAGACAGAGTGTGTGAGAGGCAGAGTGTCTGAGAGACAGAGTGTCTGCGAGGCAGAGTGTCTGAGAGACAGTGTCTGAGATGCAGTGTCTGATAGACAGAGTGTCTGAGATGCAGTGTCTGAGAGACAGAGTGTCTGAGCGACAGAGTGTCTGAGAGACAGAGTGTCTGAGAGGCAGAGTATCTGAGAGGAAGTGTCTGAGAGTCAGTGGCTGAGAGGCAGAGTTTCTGAGAGACAGAGTGTCTGAGAGGCAGAGTGTCTGAGAGGCAGAGTGTCTGAGAGGCAGTGTCTGAGAGAGAGATTTTCTGAGAGGCAGTGTCTGAGCGACAGAATGTCTGAGAGACAGAGTGTCTGAGAGGCAGAGTGTCTGAGAGGCAGAGTCTCTGAGAGGCAGTGTCTGAGAGACAGAGTGTCTGAGAGGCAGTGTCTGAGAGACAGTGTCTGAGAGACAGCGTGTCTGAGGGGCAGTGTCTGATAGAGTGTCTGAGAGGCAGAGTGTCTGAGAGGCAGAGTGTCTGAGAGACAGAGTGTCTGAGAGGCAGAGTGTCTGAGAGGCAGTGTCTGAGAGACAGTGTCTGAGTGACAGCGTGTCTGAGGGGCAGTGTCTGATAGAGTGTCTGAGAGGCAGAGTGTCTGAGAGGCAGAGTGTCTGAGAGACAGAGTGTCTGAGAGGCAGAGTATATGAGAGACATAGTGTCTGAGAGGCAGAGTCTGAAAGTCAGTGAGTCTGAGAGGCAGAGACTGTGAGAAGCATATTTTCTGAGAGACAAAGTGACTGAGAGGCAGAGTGTCTGAGAGGCAGAGTGTCTGAGAGACAGATTGTCTGAGAGGAGGAGTGTCTGAGGGACAGAGTGTCTGAGACACAGTGTCTGAGAGGCAGAGTGTCTGAGAGGCAGAGTGTCTGAGAGGCAGAGTGTCTGAGAGGCAGAGTGTCTGAGAGGCAGAGAGTGTGAGAGACAGAGAGTCTGAGAGGCAGAGTGTCTGAGAGGCAGAGAGTCTGAGAGGGAGAGAATCTGAGAGGCAGTGTTTCAGAAAGACAGAGTGTCTGAGAGGCAGTGTTTGAGAGGCATAGTGTCTGAGAGACAGACTGTCTGAGAGGCAGTGTCTGAGAGAAAGAGAGTCTGAAAGGCCGAGAGTCTGAAAGACAGAGTGTCTGAGAGGCAGAGTTTCTGAGAGGAAGAGTGTCTGAGAGACAGAGTGTCTGAGAGGCAGAGTGCCTGAGAGGCAGTGACTGAGAGACAGAGTATCCGAGAGGCAGTGTCTGAGAGGCAGAGTGCCTGAGAGACAGAGTGTCTGAGAGACAGTGTCTGAGCGACAGCGTGTCTGAGAGGCAGTGTCTGACAGACAGAGTGTCTGAGAGGCAGAGAGTCTGAGAGGCAGAGAGTCTGAGAGGCAGAGAATCTGAGAGACAGAGTGTCTGACAGGCAAAGTGTCTGAGAGGCAGTGAGGCTGTGAGACAGAGTATCTGAGAGGTAGAGTGTCTGAGAGACAGATTGTCTGAGAGGAGGAGTGTCTGAGGGACAGAGTGTCTGAGAGGCAGTGTGTCTGAGAGACAGAGTGAGAGGCGGATTGTTTGAGAGGCAGAGTATATGAGAGAAATAGTGTCTGAGAGGCAGATGTCTGAAAGTCAGGGAGTCTGAGAGGCACAGACTGTCAGAGGCAGATTTTCTGAGAGACAGATTGTCTGAGAGGCAGAGTGGCTGAGAGGCAGAGTGTCTGACATACAGAGTGTTTGAGAGGCAGAGAGTTTGAAAGACAGAGTGTCTGAGAAGCAGTATCTGAGCGACTGAGTGTCTGAGAGACAGAGGGTCTGAGAGGCAGATTGTCTGAGAGACAGAGTGTCTGAGAGGCAGAGTGTCTGAGAGGCAGAGTGTCTGAGAGACAGTGTCTGAGAGACAGAGTGTGTGAGAGGCAGAGTGTCTGAGAGACAGAGTTTCTGCGAGGCAGAGTGTCTGAGAGACAGTGTCTGAGATGCAGTGTCTGATAGACAGAGTGTCTGAGATGCAGTGTCTGAGAGACAGAGTGTCTGAGCGACAGAGTGTCTGAGAGACAGAGTGTCTGAGAGGCAGAGTATCTGAGAGGCAGTGTCTGAGAGAGAGATTTTCTGAGAGGCAGTGTCTGAGCGACAGAATGTCTGAGAGACAGAGTGTCTGAGAGGCAGAGTGTCTGAGAGGCAGTGTCTGAGAGACAGTGTCTGAGCGACAGCGTGTCTGAGGGGCAGTGTCTGATAGAAAGAGTGTCTGAGAGGCAAAGTGTCTGAGAGGCAGAGTGTCTGAGAGACAGAGTGTCTGAGAGGCAGAGTGTCTGAGAGACAGAGTGTCTGAGAGGCGGATTGTCTGAGAGGCAGAGTATATGAGCGACATAGTGTCTGAGAGGCAGAGTCTGAAAGTCAGTGAGTCTGAGAGGCAGAGACTGTGAGAGGCAGATTTTCTGAGAGACAGAGTGTCTGAGAGGCAGAGTTTCTGAAAGTCATAGTGTCTGAGAGGCAGAGAGTCTAAGAGGCAGAGAGTCTGAGAGGCAGCGTGTCTGAGAGGCAGAGAGTCTGATAGACAGAGTGTCTGAGAAACAGAGTGTCTGAGAAACAGAGTGTCTGAGAGTCAGTGAGTCTGAGAGACATAGTGTCTGAGAGGCAGAGTGTCTGAGAGACAGAGTGTCTGAGAGGCAAAGAGTCTGAGAGGCAGAGAATCTGAGAGAAAGAGTGTCTGACAGGCAGAGTGCCTGAGAGGCAGTGAAGCTGTGAGACAGAGTGTCTGAGAGGCAGCGTGTCTGAGAGACAGATTGTCTGAGAGGCAGAGTGTCTGAGAGACAGTGTCTGAGAGGCAGAGTGTCTGAGAGACAGAGTGTCTGAGAGGCGGATTGTCTGAGAGGCAGAGTATATGAGAGAAATAGTGTCTGAGAGGCAGAGTGTCTGAAAGTCAGGGAGTCTGAGAGGCAGAGACTGTGAGAGGCAGATTTTCAGAGAGACAGTGTGTCTGAGAGGCAGAGTGGCTGAGAGGCAGAGTGTCTGACATACAGAGTGTTTGAGAGGCAGAGAGACTGAAAGACAGAGTGTCTGAGAGGCAGTATCTGAGCAACTGAGTGTCTGAGAGACA
This sequence comes from Isurus oxyrinchus, assembly GCA_026770705.1. Lineage (NCBI taxonomy): Eukaryota > Metazoa > Chordata > Chondrichthyes > Lamniformes > Lamnidae > Isurus > Isurus oxyrinchus. Next base: position 37,280 of record JANJGN010000499.1, read on the forward strand.
GAGTGTCTGAGAGACAGTGTCTGAGAGACAGAGTGTCTGAGAGGCAGAGTGTCTGAGAGACAGAGTGTCTGAGAGGCAGAGTGTCTGAGAGACAGTGTCTGAGAGGCAGTGTCTGAGAGGCAGAGAGTGTGAGAGACAGAGAGTCTGAGAGGCAGAGTGTCTGAGAGGCAGAGAGTCTGAGAGAGAGAGAATCTGAGAGGCAGTGTTTCAGAAAGACAGAGTGTCTGAGAGGCAGTGTTTGAGAGGCAGAGTGTCTGAGTGACAGACTGTCTGAGAGGCAGAGTGCCTGAGAGGCAGTGTCTGAGAGACAGAGTGTCTGAGAGAAAGAGAGTCTGAAAGGCCGAGAGTCTGAAAGACAGAGTGTCTGAGAGGCAGAGTTTCTGAGAGGAAGAGTGTCTGAGAGGCAGTAACTGAGAGACAGAGTATCCAAGAGGCAGTGTCTGAGAGACAGAGTGTCTGAGAGGCAGTGTCTGAGAGACAGAGTGTCTGAGAGGCAGTGTCTGAGATGCAGAGTGTCTGAGAGACAGAGTGTCTGAGAGGAAGTGTCTGAGAGACAGTATCTGAGAGACAGCGTGTCTGAGAGGCAGTGTCTGATAGACAGAGTGTCTGAGAGGCAGAGAGTCTGAGAGGCAGAGAGTCTGAGAGGCAGAGAATCTGAGAGACAGAGTGTCTGACAGGCAGAGTGTCTGAGAGGCAGTGAGGCTGTGAGACAGAGTGTCTGAGAGGTAGAGTGTCTGAGAGACAGATTGTCTGAGAGGAGGAGTGTCTGAGGGACAGAGTGTCTGAGAGGCAGTGTGTCTGAGAGACAGAGTGAGAGGCGGATTGTTTGAGAGGCAGAGTATATGAGAGAAATAGTGTCTGAGAGGCAGATGTCTGAAAGTCAGGGAGTCTGAGAGGCAGAGACTGTGAGAGGCAGATTTTCTGAGAGACAGATTGTCTGAGAGGCAGAGTGGCTGAGAGGCAGAGTGTCTGACATACAGAGTGTTTGAGAGGCAGAGAGTTTGAAAGACAGAGTGTCTGAGAAGCAGTATCTGAGCGACTGAGTGTCTGAGAGACAGAGGGTCTGAGAGGCAGATTGTCTGAGAGACAGAGTGTCTGAGAGGCAGAGTGTCTGAGAGACAGAGTGTCTGCGAGGCAGAGTGTCTGAGAGACAGTGTCTGAGATGCAGTGTCTGATAGACAGAATGTCTGAGATGCAGAGTATCTGAGAGGAAGTGTCTGAGAGTCAGTGGCTGAGAGGCAGAGTTTCTGAGAGACAGAGTGTCTGAGAGGCAGAATGTCTGAGAGGCAGAGTGTCTGAGAGGCAGTGTCTGAGAGAGAGATTTTCTGAGAGGCAGTGTCTGAGCGACAGAATGTCTGAGAGACAGAGTGTCTGAGAGGCAGAGTGTCTGAGAGGCAGAGTCTCTGAGAGGCAGTGTCTGAGATACAGAGTGTCTGAGAGGCAGTGTCTGAGAGACAGTGTCTGAGAGACAGCGTGTCTGAGGGGCAGTGTCTGATAGAGTGTCTGAGAGGCAGAGTGTCTGAGAGGCAGAGTGTCTGAGAAACAGAGTGTCTGAGAGGCAGAGTGTCTGAGAGGCAGTGTCTGAGAGACAGTGTCTGAGAGACAGCGTGTCTGAGGGGCAGTGTCTGATAGAGTGTCTGAGAGGCAGAGTGTCTGAGAGGCAGAGTGTCTGAGAGACAGAGTGTCTGAGAGGCAGAGTATATGAGAGACATAGTGTCTGAGAGGCAGAGTCTGAAAGTCAGTGAGTCTGAGAGGCAGAGACTGTGAGAGGCATATTTTCTGAGAGACAAAGTGACTGAGAGGCAGAGTGTCTGAGAGGCAGAGTGTCTGAGAGACAGATTGTCTGAGAGGAGGAGTGTCTGAGGGACAGAGTGTCTGAGACACAGTGTCTGAGAGACAGAGTGTCTGAGAGGCAGAGTGTCTGAGAGGCAGAGTGTCTGAGAGGCAGAGTGTCTGAGAGGCAGAGAGTGTGAGAGACAGAGAGTCTGAGAGGCAGAGTGTCTGAGAGGCAGAGAGTCTGAGAGGGAGAGAATCTGAGAGGCAGTGTTTCAGAAAGACAGAGTGTCTGAGAGGCAGTGTTTGAGAGGCAGAGTTTCTGAGAGACAGACTGTCTGAGAGGCAGTGTCTGAGAGAAAGAGAGTCTGAAAGGCCGAGAGTCTGAAAGACAGAGTGTCTGAGAGGCAGAGTTTCTGAGAGGAAGAGTGTCTGAGAGACAGAGTGTCTGAGAGGCAGAGTGCCTGAGAGGCAGTGACTGAGAGACAGAGTATCCGAGAGGCAGTGTCTGAGAGGCAGAGTGCCTGAGAGACAGAGTTTCTGAGAGGCAGTGTCTGAGAGACAGTGTGTCTGAGAGGCAGTGTCTGATAGACAGAGTGTCTGAGAGGCAGAGAGTCTGAGAGGCAGAGAGTCTGAGAGGCAGAGAATCTGAGAGACAGAGTGTCTGACAGGCAGAGTGTCTGAGAGGCAGTGAGGCTGTGAGACAGAGTATCTGAGAGGTAGAGTGTCTGAGAGACAGATTGTCTGAGAGGAGGAGTGTCTGAGGGACAGAGTGTCTGAGAGGCAGTGTGTCTGAGAGACAGAGTGAGAGGCGGATTGTTTGAGAGGCAGAGTATATGAGAGAAATAGTGTCTGAGAGGCAGATGTCTGAAAGTCAGGGAGTCTGAGAGGCACAGACTGTCAGAGGCAGATTTTCTGAGAGACAGATTGTCTGAGAGGCAGAGTGGCTGAGAGGCAGAGTGTCTGACATACAGAGTGTTTGAGAGGCAGAGAGTTTGAAAGACAGAGTGTCTGAGAAGCAGTATCTGAGCGACTGAGTGTCTGAGAGACAGAGGGTCTGAGAGACAGATTGTCTGAGAGACAGAGTGTCTGAGAGGCAGAGTGTCTGAGAGGCAGAGTGTCTGAGAGACAGTGTCTGAGAGACAGAGTGTGTGAGAGGCAGAGTGTCTGAGAGACAGAGTGTCTGCGAGGCAGAGTGTCTGAGAGACAGTGTCTGAGATGCAGTGTCTGATAGACAGAGTGTCTGAGATGCAGTGTCTGAGAGACAGAGTGTCTGAGCGACAGAGTGTCTGAGAGACAGAGTGTCTGAGAGGCAGAGTATCTGAGAGGCAGTGTCTGAGAGAGAGATTTTCTGAGAGGCAGTGTCTGAGCGACAGAATGTCTGAGAGACAGAGTGTCTGAGAGGCAGAGTGTCTGAGAGGCAGAGTCTCTGAGAGGCAGTGTCTGAGAGACAGAGTGTCTGAGAGGCAGTGTCTGAGAGACAGTGTCTGAGCGACAGCGTGTCTTAGGGGCAGTGTCTGATAGAAAGAGTGTCTGAGAGGCAAAGTGTCTGAGAGGCAGAGTGTCTGAGAGACAGAGTGTCTGAGAGGCAGAGTGTCTGAGAGACAGAGTGTCTGAGAGGCGGATTGTCTGAGAGGCAGAGTATATGAGCGACATAGTGTCTGAGAGGCAGAGTCTGAAAGTCAGTGAGTCTGAGAGGCAGAGACTGTGAGAGGCAGATTTTCTGAGAGACAGAGTGTCTGAGAGGCAGAGTTTCTGAAAGTCATAGAGTCTGAGAGGCAGAGAGTCTAAGAGGCAGAGAGTCTGAGAGGCAGCGTGTCTGAGAGGCAGAGAGTCTGAGAGTCAGAGTGTCTGAAAGACAGTGTCTGAGAGACAGAGTGTCTGATAGACAGAGTGTCTGAGAAACAGAGTGTCTGAGAAACAGAGTGTCTGAGAGTCAGTGAGTCGGAGAGACATAGTGTCTGAGAGGCAGAGTGTCTGAGAGACAGAGTGTCTGAGAGGCAGAGTGTCTGAGAGACAGAGTGTCTGAGAGGCGGATTGTCTGAGAGGCAGAGTATATGAGAGACATAGTGTCTGAGAGGCAGAGTGTCTGAAAATCAGAGAGTCTGAGTGGCAGAGACTGTGAGAGGCAGATTTTCTGAGAGACAGAGTGTCTGAGAGGCAGAGTGTCTGAGAGGCAGAGTGTCTGAGAGGCAGTGTCTGAGAGAGAGATTTTCTGAGAGGCAGTATCTGAGCGACAGAATGTCTGAGAGACAGAGTGTCTGAGAGGCAGAGTGTCTGAGAGGCAGTGTCTCTGAGAGGCAGTGTCTGAGAGACAGAGTGTCTGAGAGGCAGTGTCTGAGAGAAAGTGTCTGAGAGACAGCGTGTCTGAGGGGCAGAGTGTCTGAGAGACAGAGTGTCTGAGAGGCAGAGTGTCTGAGAGACAGAGTGTCTGAGAGGCGGATTGTCTGAGAGGCAGAGTATATGAGAGACATAGTGTCTGAGAGGCAGAGTCTGAAAGTCAGTGAGTCTGAGAGGCAGAGACTGTGAGAGGCATAATTTTCTGAGAGACAGAGTGACTGAGAGGCAGAGTGTCTGAGAGGCAGAGTGTCTGAGAGACAGATTGTCTGAGAGGAGGAGTGTCTGAGGGACAGAGTGTCTGAGAGGCAGTGTGTCTGAGAGACATGGTGAGAGGCGGATTGTTTGAGAGGCAGAGTATATGAGAGAAATAGTGTCTGAGAGGCAGATGTCTGAAAGTCAGGGAGTCTGAGAGGCACAGACTGTGAGAGGCAGATTTTCTGAGAGACAGAGTGTCTGAGAGACAGAGTGTCTGAGAGGAAGAGTGTCTCAGAGACAGAGTGCCTGAGAGGCAGATTGTATGAGAGACAGAGTGTCTCAGAGACAGAGTGTCTGAGAGGCAGATTGACTCAGAGACAGAGTGTTTGAGAGGCAGCTTGTCTGAGAGACAGAGTGTCTGAGAGGCGGATTGTCTGAGAGGCAGAGTATATGAGCGACATAGTGTCTGAGAGGCAGAGTCTGAAAGTCAGTGAGTCTGAGAGGCAGAGACTGTGAGAGGCAGATTTTCTGAGAGACAGAGTGTCTGAGAGGCAGAGTTTCTGAAAGTCATAGTGTCTGAGAGGCAGAGAGTCTAAGAGGCAGAGAGTCTGAGAGGCAGCGTGTCTGAGAGGCAGAGAGTCTGATAGACAGAGTGTCTGAGAAACAGTGTGTCTGAGAAACAGAGTGTCTGAGAGTCAGTGAGTCTGAGAGACATAGTGTCTGAGAGGCAGAGTGTCTGAGAGACAGAGTGTCTGAGAGGCAAAGAGTCTGAGAGGCAGAGAATCTGAGAGAAAGAGTGTCTGACAGGCAGAGTGCCTGAGAGGCAGTGAAGCTGTGAGACAGAGTGTCTGAGCGGCAGACTGTCTGAGAGACAGATTGTCTGAGAGGCAGAGTGTCTGAGAGACAGTGTCTGAGAGGCAGAGTGTCTGAGAGACAGAGTGTCTGAGAGGCGGATTGTCTGAGAGGCAGAGTATATGAGAGAAATAGTGTCTGAGAGGCAGAGTGTCTGAAAGTCAGGGAGTCTGAGAGGCAGAGACTGTGAGAGGCAGATTTTCAGAGAGACAGTGTGTCTGAGAGGCAGAGTGGCTGAGAGGCAGAGTGTCTGACATACAGAGTGTTTGAGAGGCAGAGAGACTGAAAGACAGAGTGTCTGAGAGGCAGTATCTGAGCAACTGAGTGTCTGAGAGACAGAGTGTCTGAGAGACAGTGTCTGAGAGACAGAGTGTCTGAGAGGCAGAGTGTCTGAGAGACAGAGTGTCTGAGAGGCAGAGTGTCTGAGAGACAGTGTCTGAGAGGCAGTGTCTGAGAGGCAGAGAGTGTGAGAGACAGAAAGTCTGAGAGGCAGAGTGTCTGAGAGGCAGAGAGTCTGAGAGAGAGAGAATCTGAGAGGCAGTGTTTCAGAAAGACAGAGTGTCTGAGAGGCAGTGTTTGAGAGGCAGAGTGTCTGAGTGACAGACTGTCTGAGAGGCAGAGTGCCTGAGAGGCAGTGTCTGAGAGACAGAGTGTCTGAGAGAAAGAGAGTCTGAAAGGCCGAGAGTCTGAAAGACAGAGTGTCTGAGAGGCAGAGTTTCTGAGAGGAAGAGTGTCTGAGAGGCAGTAACTGAGAGACAGAGTATCCAAGAGGCAGTGTCTGAGAGACAGAGTGTCTGAGAGGCAGTGTCTGAGAGACAGAGTGTCTGAGAGGCAGTGTCTGAGATGCAGAGTGTCTGAGAGACAGAGTGTCTGAGAGGAAGTGTCTGAGAGACAGTATCTGAGAGACAGCGTGTCTGAGAGGCAGTGTCTGATAGACAGAGTGTCTGAGAGGCAGAGAGTCTGAGAGGCAGAGAGTCTGAGAGGCAGAGAATCTGAGAGACAGAGTGTCTGACAGGCAGAGTGTCTGAGAGGCAGTGAGGCTGTGAGACAGAGTGTCTGAGAGGTAGAGTGTCTGAGAGACAGATTGTCTGAGAGGAGGAGTGTCTGAGGGACAGAGTGTCTGAGAGGCAGTGTGTCTGAGAGACAGAGTGAGAGGCGGATTGTTTGAGAGGCAGAGTATATGAGAGAAATAGTGTCTGAGAGGAAGATGTCTGAAAGTCAGGGAGTCTGAGAGGCAGAGACTGTGAGAGGCAGATTTTCTGAGAGACAGATTGTCTGAGAGGCAGAGTGGCTGAGAGGCAGAGTGTCTGACATACAGAGTGTTTGAGAGGCAGAGAGTTTGAAAGACAGAGTGTCTGAGAAGCAGTATCTGAGCGACTGAGTGTCTGAGAGACAGAGGGTCTGAGAGGCAGATTGTCTGAGAGACAGAGTGTCTGAGAGGCAGAGTGTCTGAGAGACAGAGTGTCTGCGAGGCAGAGTGTCTGAGAGACAGTGTCTGAGATGCAGTGTCTGATAGACAGAATGTCTGAGATGCAGAGTATCTGAGAGGAAGTGTCTGAGAGTCAGTGGCTGAGAGGCAGAGTTTCTGAGAGACAGAGTGTCTGAGAGGCAGAATGTCTGAGAGGCAGAGTGTCTGAGAGGCAGTGTCTGAGAGAGAGATTTTCTGAGAGGCAGTGTCTGAGCGACAGAATGTCTGAGAGACAGAGTGTCTGAGAGGCAGAGTGTCTGAGAGGCAGAGTCTCTGAGAGGCAGTGTCTGAGATACAGAGTGTCTGAGAGGCAGTGTCTGAGAGACAGTGTCTGAGAGACAGCGTGTCTGAGGGGCAGTGTCTGATAGAGTGTCTGAGAGGCAGAGTGTCTGAGAGGCAGAGTGTCTGAGAAACAGAGTGTCTGAGAGGCAGAGTGTCTGAGAGGCAGTGTCTGAGAGACAGTGTCTGAGAGACAGCGTGTCTGAGGGGCAGTGTCTGATAGAGTGTCTGAGAGGCAGAGTGTCTGAGAGGCAGAGTGTCTGAGAGACAGAGTGTCTGAGAGGCAGAGTATATGAGAGACATAGTGTCTGAGAGGCAGAGTCTGAAAGTCAGTGAGTCTGAGAGGCAGAGACTGTGAGAGGCATATTTTCTGAGAGACAAAGTGACTGAGAGGCAGAGTGTCTGAGAGGCAGAGTGTCTGAGAGACAGATTGTCTGAGAGGCAGAGTGTCTGAGAGGCAGAGTGTCTGAGAGGCAGAGAGTGTGAGAGACAGAGAGTCTGAGAGGCAGAGTGTCTGAGAGGCAGAGAGTCTGAGAGGGAGAGAATCTGAGAGGCAGTGTTTCAGAAAGACAGAGTGTCTGAGAGGCAGTGTTTGAGAGGCAGAGTTTCTGAGAGACAGACTGTCTGAGAGGCAGTGTCTGAGAGAAAGAGAGTCTGAAAGGCCGAGAGTCTGAAAGACAGAGTGTCTGAGAGGCAGAGTTTCTGAGAGGAAGAGTGTCTGAGAGACAGAGTGTCTGAGAGGCAGAGTGCCTGAGAGGCAGTGACTGAGAGACAAAGTATCCGAGAGGCAGTGTCTGAGAGGCAGAGTGCCTGAGAGACAGAGGTTCTGAGAGGCAGTGTCTGAGAGACAGTGTGTCTGAGAGGCAGTGTCTGATAGACAGAGTGTCTGAGAGGCAGAGAGTCTGAGAGGCAGAGAGTCTGAGAGGCAGAGAATCTGAGAGACAGAGTGTCTGACAGGCAGAGTGTCTGAGAGGCAGTGAGGCTGTGAGACAGAGTATCTGAGAGGTAGAGTGTCTGAGAGACAGATTGTCTGAGAGGAGGAGTGTCTGAGGGACAGAGTGTCTGAGAGGCAGTGTGTCTGAGAGACAGAGTGAGAGGCGGATTGTTTGAGAGGCAGAGTATATGAGAGAAATAGTGTCTGAGAGGCAGATGTCTGAAAGTCAGGGAGTCTGAGAGGCACAGACTGTCAGAGGCAGATTTTCTGAGAGACAGATTGTCTGAGAGGCAGAGTGGCTGAGAGGCAGAGTGTCTGACATACAGAGTGTTTGAGAGGCAGAGAGTTTGAAAGACAGAGTGTCTGAGAAGCAGTATCTGAGCGACTGAGTGTCTGAGAGACAGAGGGTCTGAGAGACAGATTGTCTGAGAGACAGAGTGTCTGAGAGGCAGAGTGTCTGAGAGGCAGAGTGTCTGAGAGACAGTGTCTGAGAGACAGAGTGTGTGAGAGGCAGAGTGTCTGAGAGACAGAGTGTCTGCGAGGCAGAGTGTCTGAGAGACAGTGTCTGAGATGCAGTGTCTGATAGACAGAGTGTCTGAGATGCAGTGTCTGAGAGACAGAGTGTCTGAGCGACAGAGTGTCTGAGAGACAGAGTGTCTGAGAGGCAGAGTATCTGAGAGGCAGTGTCTGAGAGAGAGATTTTCTGAGAGGCAGTGTCTGAGCGACAGAATGTCTGAGAGACAGAGTGTCTGAGAGGCAGAGTGTCTGAGAGGCAGAGTCTCTGAGAGGCAGTGTCTGAGAGACAGAGTGTCTGAGAGGCAGTGTCTGAGAGACAGTGTCTGAGCGACAGCGTGTCTTAGGGCAGTGTCTGATAGAAAGAGTGTCTGAGAGGCAAAGTGTCTGAGAGGCAGAGTGTCTGAGAGACAGAGTGTCTGAGAGGCAGAGTGTCTGAGAGACAGAGTGTCTGAGAGGCGGATTGTCTGAGAGGCAGAGTATATGAGCGACATAGTGTCTGAGAGGCAGAGTCTGAAAGTCAGTGAGTCTGAGAGGCAGAGACTGTGAGAGGCAGATTTTCTGAGAGACAGAGTGTCTGAGAGGCAGAGTTTCTGAAAGTCATAGAGTCTGAGAGGCAGAGAGTCTAAGAGGCAGAGAGTCTGAGAGGCAGCGTGTCTGAGAGGCAGAGAGTCTGAGAGTCAGAGTGTCTGAAAGACAGTGTCTGAGAGACAGAGTGTCTGATAGACAGAGTGTCTGAGAAACAGAGTGTCTGAGAAACAGAGTGTCTGAGAGTCAGTGAGTCGGAGAGACATAGTGTCTGAGAGGCAGAGTGTCTGAGAGACAGAGTGTCTGAGAGGCAGAGTGTCTGAGAGACAGAGTGTCTGAGAGGCGGATTGTCTGAGAGGCAGAGTATATGAGAGACATAGTGTCTGAGAGGCAGAGTGTCTGAAAATCAGAGAGTCTGAGTGGCAGAGACTGTGAGAGGCAGATTTTCTGAGAGACAGAGTGTCTGAGAGGCAGAGTGTCTGAGAGGCAGAGTGTCTGAGAGGCGGTGTCTGAGAGAGAGATTTTCTGAGAGGCAGTATCTGAGCGACAGAATGTCTGAGAGACAGAGTGTCTGAGAGGCAGAGTGTCTGAGAGGCAGTGTCTCTGAGAGGCAGTGTCTGAGAGACAGAGTGTCTGAGAGGCAGTGTCTGAGAGAAAGTGTCTGAGAGACAGCGTGTCTGAGGGGCAGAGTGTCTGAGAGACAGAGTGTCTGAGAGGCAGAGTGTCTGAGAGACAGAGTGTCTGAGAGGCGGATTGTCTGAGAGGCAGAGTATATGAGAGACATAGTGTCTGAGAGGCAGAGTCTGAAAGTCAGTGAGTCTGAGAGGCAGAGACTGTGAGAGGCATAATTTTCTGAGAGACAGAGTGACTGAGAGGCAGAGTGTCTGAGAGGCAGAGTGTCTGAGAGACAGATTGTCTGAGAGGAGGAGTGTCTGAGGGACAGAGTGTCTGAGAGGCAGTGTGTCTGAGAGACATGGTGAGAGGCGGATTGTTTGAGAGGCAGAGTATATGAGAGAAATAGTGTCTGAGAGGCAGATGTCTGAAAGTCAGGGAGTCTGAGAGGCACAGACTGTGAGAGGCAGATTTTCTGAGAGACAGAGTGTCTGAGAGACAGAGTGTCTGAGAGGAAGAGTGTCTCAGAGACAGAGTGCCTGAGAGGCAGATTGTATGAGAGACAGAGTGTCTCAGAGACAGAGTGTCTGAGAGGCAGATTGACTCAGAGACAGAGTGTTTGAGAGGCAGCTTGTCTGAGAGGCAGAGAGTCACAGAGTCAGTGTGACTGAGAAACAGAGTGTCTGAGAGACAGAGAGTCTGAGAGACAGAGTGTCTGAGAGACAGAGTGTCTGAGAGGCAGAGAGTCTGAGAGACATTGTGTCTGAGAGACAGAGTGTCTGAGAGGGAGTGTCTGGGAGAACGATTTTCTGAGAGGCAGTGTCTGAGCGACAGAATGTCTGAGAGACAGAGTGTCTGAGATGCAGAGTGTCTGAGAGGCAGAGTGTCTAAGAGGCAGTGTCTGAGACGCAGAGTGTCTGAGAGACAGCGTGTCTGAGATGCAGAGTGTCTGAGAGGCAGAGTGTCTGAGACGCAGTGTCTGAGACGATGAGTGTCTGAGAGACAGAGTGTCTGAGAGGAAGTGTCTGAGAGACAGTGTCTGAGAGACAGCGTGTCTGAGAGGCAGTGTCTGATAGACAGAGTGTCTGAGAGGCAAAGAGTCTGAGAGGCAGAGAATCTGAGAGAAAGAGTGTCTGACAGGCAGAGTGCCTGAGAGGCAGTGAGGCTGTGAGACAGAGTGTCTGAGAGGCAGCGTGTCTGAGAGACAGATTGTCTGAGAGGCAGAGTGTCTGAGAGACAGTGTCTGAGAGGCAGAGTGTCTGAGAGACAGAGTGTCTGAGAGGCGGATTGTCTGAGAGGCAGAGTATATGAGAGACATAGTGTCTGAGAGGCAGAGTGTCTGAAAATCAGGGAGTCTGAGAGGCAGAGACTGTGAGAGGCAGATTTTCAGAGAGACAGAGTGTCTGAGAGGCAGAGTGTCTGAGAGGCAGAGTGTCTGAGAGGCAGTGTCTGAGAGAGAGATTTTCTGAGAGGCAGTGTCTGAGCGACAGAATGTCTGAGAGACAGAGTGTCTGAGAGGCAGAGTGTCTGAGAGGCCGAGTCTCTGAGAGGCAGTGTCTGAGAGACAGAGTGTCTGAGAGGCAGTGTCTGAGAGACAGTGTCTGAGAGACAGCGTGTCTGAGGGGCAGTGTCTGATAGAAAGAGTGTCTGAGAGGCAGAGTGTCTGAGAGGCAGAGTGTCTAAGAGACAGTGTCTGAGAGGCAGAGTGTCTGAGAGACAGAGTGTCTGAGAGGCGGATTGTCTGAGAGGCAGAGTATATGAGAGACATAGTGTCTGAGAGGCAGAGTCTGAAAGTCAGTGAGTCTGAGAGGCAGAGACTGTGAGAGGCAGATTTTCTGAGAGACAGAGTGACTGAGAGGCAGAGTGGCTGAGAGGCAGTGTGTCTGAGATACAGAGTGTCTGAGAGGCGGATTGTCTGAGAGGCAGAGTATATGAGAGACATAGTGTCTGAGAGGCAGAGTGTCTGAAAATCAGAGAGTCTGAGTGGCAGAGACTGTGAGAGGCAGATTTTCTGAGAGACAGAGTGTCTGAGAGGCAGAGTGTCTGAGAGGCAGAGTGTCTGAGAGGCAGTGTCTGAGAGAGAGATTTTCTGAGAGGCAGTATCTGAGCGACAGAATGTCTGAGAGACAGAGTGTCTGAGAGGCAGAGTGTCTGAGAGGCAGTGTCTCTGAGAGGCAGTGTCTGAGAGACAGAGTGTCTGAGAGGCAGTGTCTGAGAGAAAGTGTCTGAGAGACAGCGTGTCTGAGGGGCAGAGTGTCTGAGAGACAGAGTGTCTGAGAGGCGGATTGTCTGAGAGGCAGAGTATATGAGAGACATAGTGTCTGAGAGGCAGAGTCTGAAAGTCAGTGAGTCTGAGAGGCAGAGACTGTGAGAGGCATAATTTTCTGAGAGACAGAGTGACTGAGAGGCAGAGTGTCTGAGAGGCAGAGTGTCTGAGAGACAGATTGTCTGAGAGGAGGAGTGTCTGAGGGACAGAGTGTCTGAGAGGCAGTGTGTCTGAGAGACATGGTGAGAGGCGGATTGTTTGAGAGGCAGAGTATATGAGAGAAATAGTGTCTGAGAGGCAGATGTCTGAAAGTCAGGGAGTCTGAGAGGCACAGACTGTGAGAGGCAGATTTTCTGAGAGACAGAGTGTCTGAGAGACAGAGTGTCTGAGAGGAAGAGTGTCTCAGAGACAGAGTGCCTGAGAGGCAGATTGTATGAGAGACAGAGTGTCTGAGAGACAGAGTGTCTGAGAGGCAGATTGACTGAGAGACAGAGTGTTTGAGAGGCAGCTTGTCTGAGAGGCAGAGAGTCACAGAGTCAGTGTGACTGAGAAACAGAGTGTCTGAGAGACAGAGAGTCTGAGAGACAGAGTGTCTGAGAGACAGAGTGTCTGAGAGGCAGAGAGTCTGAGAGACATTGTGTCTGAGAGACAGAGTGTCTGAGAGGGAGTGTCTGGGAGAACGATTTTCTGAGAGGCAGTGTCTGAGCGACAGAATGTCTGAGAGACAGAGTGTCTGAGATGCAGAGTGTCTGAGAGGCAGAGTGTCTAAGAGGCAGTGTCTGAGACGCAGAGTGTCTGAGAGACAGCGTGTCTGAGATGCAGAGTGTCTGAGAGGCAGAGTGTCTGAGACGCAGTGTCTGAGACGATGAGTGTCTGAGAGACAGAGTGTCTGAGAGGAAGTGTCTGAGAGACAGTGTCTGAGAGACAGCGTGTCTGAGAGGCAGTGTCTGATAGACAGAGTGTCTGAGAGGCAAAGAGTCTGAGAGGCAGAGAATCTGAGAGAAAGAGTGTCTGACAGGCAGAGTGCCTGAGAGGCAGTGAGGCTGTGAGACAGAGTGTCTGAGAGGCAGCGTGTCTGAGAGACAGATTGTCTGAGAGGCAGAGTGTCTGAGAGACAGTGTCTGAGAGGCAGAGTGTCTGAGAGACAGAGTGTCTGAGAGGCGGATTGTCTGAGAGGCAGAGTATATGAGAGACATAGTGTCTGAGAGGCAGAGTGTCTGAAAATCAGGGAGTCTGAGAGGCAGAGACTGTGAGAGGCAGATTTTCAGAGAGACAGAGTGTCTGAGAGGCAGAGTGTCTGAGAGGCAGAGTGTCTGAGAGGCAGTGTCTGAGAGAGAGATTTTCTGAGAGGCAGTGTCTGAGCGACAGAATGTCTGAGAGACAGAGTGTCTGAGAGGCAGAGTGTCTGAGAGGCCGAGTCTCTGAGAGGCAGTGTCTGAGAGACAGAGTGTCTGAGAGGCAGTGTCTGAGAGACAGTGTCTGAGAGACAGCGTGTCTGAGGGGCAGTGTCTGATAGAAAGAGTGTCTGAGAGGCAGAGTGTCTGAGAGGCAGAGTGTCTAAGAGACAGTGTCTGAGAGGCAGAGTGTCTGAGAGACAGAGTGTCTGAGAGGCGGATTGTCTGAGAGGCAGAGTATATGAGAGACATAGTGTCTGAGAGGCAGAGTCTGAAAGTCAGTGAGTCTGAGAGGCAGAGACTGTGAGAGGCAGATTTTCTGAGAGACAGAGTGACTGAGAGGCAGAGTGGCTGAGAGGCAGTGTGTCTGAGATACAGAGTGGCTGAGAGGCAGAGAGTCTGACATAGAGAGTGTCTGAGAGGCAGAGAGTCAGAAAGACGGAGTTTCTGATAGGCAGTTTCTGAGCGACTTAGTGTCTGAAAGACAGAGGGTCTGAGAGGCAGATTGTGTGAGAGACAGAGTGTCTGAGAGACAGTGTCTGAGAGACAGAGTGTCTGAGAGACAGATTGTCTGAGAGGCAGAGTGTCTCAGAGACAGAGTGCCTGAGAGGCAGATTGTATGAGAGACAGAGTGTTTGAGAGGCAGCTTGTCTGAGAGGCAGAGAGTCACAGAGTCAGTGTGACTGCGAAACAGAGTGTCTGAGAGACAGAGAGTCTGAGAGACAGACTGTCTGAGAGACAGAGTGTCTGAGAGGCAGAGAGTCTGAGAGACATTGTGTCTGAGAGACAGAGTGTCTGAGAGGGAGTGTCTGGGAGAACGATTTTCTGAGAGGCAGTGTCTGAGCGACAGAATGTCTGAGAGACATAGTGTCTGAGATGCAGAGTGTCTGAGAGGCAGAGTGTCTAAGAGGCAGTGTCTGAGACGCAGAGTGTCTGAGAGACAGCGTGTCTGAGATGCAGAGTGTCTGAGAGGCAGAGTGTCTGAGACGCAGTGTCAGAGACGATGAGTGTCTGAGAGACAGAGTGTCTGAGAGGAAGTGTCTGAGAGACAGTGTCTGAGAGACTGCGTGTCTGAGAGGCAGTGTCTGATAGACAGAGTGTCTGAGAGGCAAAGAGTCTGAGAGGCAGAGAATCTGAGAGACAGAGTGTCAGACAGGCAGAGTGCCTGAGAGGCAGTGAGGCTGTGAGACAGAGTGTCTGAGAGGCAGCGTGTCTGAGAGACAGATTGTCTGAGAGGCAGAGTGTCTGAGAGACAGTGTCTGAGAGGCAGAGTGTCTGAGAGACAGTGTCTGAGAGGCAGAGTGTCTGAGAGACAGAGTGTCTGAGAGGCGGATTGTCTGAGAGGCAGAGTATATGAGAGACATAGTGTCTGAGAGGCAGAGTGTCTGAAAATCAGGGAGTCTGAGAGGCAGAGACTGTGAGAGGCAGATTTTCTGAGAGACAGAGTGTCTGAGAGGCAGAGTGTCTGAGAGGCAGAGTGTCTGAGAGGCAGTGTCTGAGAGAGAGATTTTCTGAGAGGCAGTGTCTGAGCGACAGAATGTCTGAGAGACAGAGTGTCTGAGAGGCAGAGTGTCTGAGAGGCCGAGTCTCTGAGAGGCAGTGTCTGAGAGACAGAATGTCTGAGAGGCAGTGTCTGAGAGACAGTGTCTGAGAGACAGCGTGTCTGAGGGGCAGTGTCTGATAGAAAGAGTGTCTGAGAGGCAGAGTGTCTGAGAGGCAGAGTGTCTAAGAGACAGTGTCTGAGAGGCAGAGTGTCTGAGAGACAGAGTGTCTGAGAGGCGGATTGTCTGAGAGGCAGAGTATATGAGAGACATAGTGTCTGAGAGGCAGAGTCTGAAAGTCAGTGAGTCTGAGAGGCAGAGACTGTGAGAGGCAGATTTTCTGAGAGACAGAGTGACTGAGAGGCAGAGTGGCTGAGAGGCAGAGAGTCTGACATAGAGAGTGTCTGAGAGGCAGAGAGTCTGAAAGACGGAGTTTCTGATAGGCAGTTTCTGAGCGACTTAGTGTCTGAAAGACAGTGGGTCTGAGAGGCAGATTGTGTGAGAGACAGAGTGTCTGAGAGACAGTGGCTGAGAGACAGAGTGTCTGAGAGACAGAGTGTCTGAGAGGCAGAGTGTCTCAGAGACAGAGTGCCTGAGAGGCAGATACTATGAGAGACAGAGTGTCTGAGAGACAGAGTGTCTGAGAGGCAGATTGACTGAGAGACAGAGTGTTTGAGAGGCAGCTTGTCTGAGAGGCAGAGAGTCACAGAGTCAGTGTGACTGAGAAACAGAGTGTCTGAGAGACAGAGAGTCTGAGAGACAGAGTGTCTGAGAGACAGAGTGTCTGAGAGGCAGAGAGTCTGAGAGACATTGTGTCTGAGAGACAGAGTGTCTGAGAGGGAGTGTCTGGGAGAACGATTTTCTGAGAGGCAGTGTCTGAGCGACAGAATGTCTGAGAGACAGAGTGTCTGAGATGCAGAGTGTCTGAGAGGCAGAGTGTCTAAGAGGCAGTGTCTGAGACGCAGAGTGTCTGAGAGACAGCGTGTCTGAGATGCAGAGTGTCTGAGAGGCAGAGTGTCTGAGACGCAGTGTCTGAGACGATGAGTGTCTGAGAGACAGAGTGTCTGAGAGGAAGTGTCTGAGAGACAGTGTCTGAGAGACAGCGTGTCTGAGAGGCAGTGTCTGATAGACAGAGTGTCTGAGAGGCAAAGAGTCTGAGAGGCAGAGAATCTGAGAGAAAGAGTGTCTGACAGGCAGAGTGCCTGAGAGGCAGTGAGGCTGTGAGACAGAGTGTCTGAGAGGCAGCGTGTCTGAGAGACAGATTGTCTGAGAGGCAGAGTGTCTGAGAGACAGTGTCTGAGAGGCAGAGTGTCTGAGAGACAGAGTGTCGGAGAGGCGGATTGTCTGAGAGGCAGAGTATATGAGAGAAATAGTGTCTGAGAGGCAGAGTGTCTGAAAGTCAGGGAGTCTGAGAGGCAGAGACTGTGAGAGGCAGATTTTCAGAGAGACAGTGTGTCTGAGAGGCAGAGTGGCTGAGAGGCAGAGTGTCTGACATACAGAGTGTTTGAGAGGCAGAGAGACTGAAAGACAGAGTGTCTGTGAGGCAGTATCTGAGCAACTGAGTGTCTGAGAGACAGAGTGTCTGAGAGACAGTGTCTGAGAGACAGAGTGTCTGAGAGGCAGAGTGTCTGAGAGACAGAGTGTCTGAGAGGCAGAGTGTCTGAGAGACAGTGTCTGAGAGGCAGTGTCTGAGAGGCAGAGTGTCTGAGAGACAGAGTGTCTGAGATGCAGTGTCTGAGTGACAGAATGTCTCAGCGACAGAGTGTCTGAGCGACAGAGTGTCTGAAAGACAGAGTGTCTGAGAGACAAAGTGTCTGAGAGGCAGATTATCTGAGAGGAACTGTGTGAGAGGCAGTGTCTGAGAGGCAGAGTGTCTGAGAGGCAAAGAGTCTGAGAGGCAGAGAATCTGAGAGAAAGATTGTCTGACAGGCAGAGTGCCTGAGAGGCAGTGAGGCTGTGAGACAGTGTCTGAGAGGCAGAGTGTCTGAGAGACAGATTGTCTGAGAGGCAGAGTGTCTAAGAGACAGTGTCTGAGAGGCAGAGTGTCGGAGATACAGAGTGTCTGAGAGGCGGATTGTCTGAGAGGCAGCGTATATGAGAGAAATAGTGTCTGAGAGGCAGACTGTCTGAAAGTAACGGAGTCTGAGAGGCAGAGACTGTGAGAGGCAGATTTTCAGAGAAACAGTGTGTCTGAGAGGCAGAGTGGCTGAGAGGCAGAGTGTCTGACATACAGAATGTTTGAGAGGCAGAGAGTCTGAAAGACAGAGTGTTTGAGAGGCAGTATGTGAATGACTGAGTGTCTGAGGGACAGAGTGTCTGAGAGACAGTGTCTGAGAGACAGAGTGTCTGAGAGGCAGAGTGTCTGAGAGACAGAGTGTCTGAGAGGCAGAGTGTCTGAGAGACAGAGTGTCTGAGATGCAGTGTCTGAGAGACAGAGTGTCTGAGCGACAGACTGTCTGAGCGACAGAGTGTCTGAGAGACAGAGTGTCTGATAGACAAAGTGTCTGAGAGGCAGAGTATCTGAGAGAAAGTGTGTGAGAGGCAGTGTCTGAGAGGCAGATTTTCTCAGAGACAGAGTATCTGAGAGGCAGAGTGTCTGAGAGGCAGATTGTATGAGAGACAGAGTGTCTGAGAGGCAGTGTGTCTGAGAGACAGAGTGTCTGAGAGGTGGATTGTTTGAGAGGCAGAGTATATGAGAGAAATAGTGTCTGAGAGGCAGATGTCTGAAAGTCAATGAGTCTGAGAGGCAGAGACTGTGAGAGGCAGATTTTCTGAGAGACAGATTGTCTGAGAGGCAGAGTGGCTGAGAGGCAGAGTGTCTGACATACAGAGTGTTTGAGAGGCAGAGAGTTTGAAAGACAGAGTGTCTGAGAAGCAGTATCTGAGCGACAGAGTGTCTGAGAGACAGAGGGTCTGAGAGGAAGATTGTCTGAGAGACAGAGTGTCTGAGAGGCAGAGTGTCTGAGAGGCAGAGTGAGAGGCGGATTGTTTGAGAGGCAGAGTATATGAGAGAAATAGTGTCTGAGAGGCAGATGTCTGAAAGTCAGGGAGTCTGAGAGGCACAGACTGTCAGAGGCAGATTTTCTGAGAGACAGATTGTCTGAGAGGCAGAGTGGCTGAGAGGCAGAGTGTCTGACATACAGAGTGTTTGAGAGGCAGAGAGTTTGAAAGACAGAGTGTCTGAGAAGCAGTATCTGAGCGACTGAGTGTCTGAGAGACAGAGGGTCTGAGAGGCAGATTGTCTGAGAGACAGAGTGTCTGAGAGGCAGAGTGTCTGAGAGGCAGAGTGTCTGAGAGACAGTGTCTGAGAGACAGAGTGTGTGAGAGGCAGAGTGTCTGAGAGACAGAGTTTCTGCGAGGCAGAGTGTCTGAGAGACAGTGTCTGAGATGCAGCGTCTGATAGACAGAGAGTCTGAGATGCAGTGTCTGAGAGACAGAGTGTCTGAGCGACAGAGTGTCTGAGAGACAGAGTGTCTGAGAGGCAGAGTATCTGAGAGGCAGTGTCTGAGAGAGAGATTTTCTGAGAGGCAGTGTCTGAGCGACAGAATGTCTGAGAGACAGAGTGTCTGAGAGGCAGAGTGTCTGAGAGGCAGAGTCTCTGAGAGGCAGTGTCTGAGAGACAGAGTGTCTGAGAGGCAGTGTCTGAGAGACAGTGTCTGAGCGACAGCGTGTCTGAGGGGCAGTGTCTGATAGAAAGAGTGTCTGAGAGGCAAAGTGTCTGAGAGGCAGAGTGTCTGAGAGACAGAGTGTCTGAGAGGCAGAGTGTCTGAGAGACAGAGTGTCTGAGAGGCGGATTGTCTGAGAGGCAGAGTATATGAGCGACATAGTGTCTGAGAGGCAGAGTCTGAAAGTCAGTGAGTCTGAGAGGCAGAGACTGTGAGAGGCAGATTTTCTGAGAGACAGAGTGTCTGAGAGGCAGAGTTTCTGAAAGTCATAGTGTCTGAGAGGCAGAGAGTCTAAGAGGCAGAGAGTCTGAGAGGCAGCGTGTCTGAGAGGCAGAGTGTCTGAGAGGCCGAGTCTCTGAGAGGCAGTGTCTAGAGACAGAGTGTCTGAGAGGCAGTGTCTGAGAGACAGTGTCTGAGAGACAGCGTGTCTGAGGGGCAGTGTCTGATAGAAAGAGTGTCTGAGAGGCAGAGTGTCTGAGAGGCAGAGTGTCTAAGAGACAGTGTCTGAGAGGCAGAGTGTCTGAGAGACAGAGTGTGTGAGAGGCGGATTGTCTGAGAGGCAGAGTATATGAGAGACATAGTGTCTGAGAGGCAGAGTCTGAAAGTCAATGAGTCTGAGAGGCAGAGACTGTGAGAGGCAGATTTTCTGAGAGACAGAGTGACTGAGAGGCAGAGTGGCTGAGAGGCAGAGAGTCTGACATAGAGAGTGTCTGAGAGGCAGAGAGTCAGAAAGACGGAGTTTCTGATAGGCAGTTTCTGAGCGACTTAGTGTCTGAAAGACAGAGGGTCTGAGAGGCAGATTGTGTGAGAGACAGAGTGTCTGAGAGACAGTGTCTGAGAGACAGAGTGTCTGAGAGACAGAGTGTCTGAGAGGCAGAGTGTCTCAGAGACAGAGTGTCTGAGAGGCAGATTGTATGAGAGACAGAGTGTTTGAGAGGCAGCTTGTCTGAGAGGCAGAGAGTCACAGAGTCAGTGTGACTGAGAAACAGAGTGTCTGAGAGACAGAGAGTCTGAGAGACAGAGTGTCTGAGAGACAGAGTGTCTGAGAGGCAGAGAGTCTGAGAGACATTGTGTCTGAGAGACAGAGTGTCTGAGAGGGAGTGTCTGGGAGAACGATTTTCTGAGAGGCAGTGCCTGAGCGACAGAATGTCTGAGAGACAGAGTGTCTGAGATGCAGAGTGTCTGAGAGGCAGAGTGTCTGAGATGCAGAGTGTCTGAGAGGCAGAGTGTCTGAGACGCAGTGTCTGAGACGATGAGTGTCTGAGAGACAGAGTGTCTGAGAGGAAGTGTCTGAGAGACAGTGTCTGAGAGACAGCGTGTCTGAGAGGCAGTGTCTGATAGACAGAGTGTCTGAGAGGCAAAGAGTCTGAGAGGCAGAGAATCTGAGAGAAAGAGTGTCTGACAGGCAGAGTGCCTGAGAGGCAGTGAAGCTGTGAGGCAGAGTGTCTGAGAGGCAGCGTGTCTGAGAGACAGATTGTCTGAGAGGCAGAGTGTCTGAGAGACAGTGTCTGAGAGGCAGAGTGTCTGAGAGACAGAGTGTCTGAGAGGCGGATTGTCTGAGAGGCAGAGTATATGAGAGAAATAGTGTCTGAGAGGCAGAGTGTCTGAAAGTCAGGGAGTCTGAGAGGCAGAGACTGTGAGAGGCAGATTTTCAGAGAGACAGTGTGTCTGAGAGGCAGAGTGGCTGAGAGGCAGAGTGTCTGACATACAGAGTGTTTGAGAGGCAGAGAGACTGAAAG
This sequence comes from Isurus oxyrinchus, assembly GCA_026770705.1. Taxonomy (NCBI): domain Eukaryota; kingdom Metazoa; phylum Chordata; class Chondrichthyes; order Lamniformes; family Lamnidae; genus Isurus; species Isurus oxyrinchus. Next base: position 57,379 of record JANJGN010000499.1, read on the forward strand.
ACAGAGTGTCTGAGAGGCAGTATCTGAGCAACTGAGTGTCTGAGAGACAGATTGTCTGAGAGGCAGAGTGTCTGAGAGACAGTGTCTGAGAGGCAGAGTGTCTGAGAGGCAGAGTGTCTGAGAGACAGAGTTTCTGAGAGGCAGAGTGTCTGAGAGACAGTGTCTGAGAGGCAGTGTCTGAGAGGCAGAGAGTGTGAGAGACAGAGAGTCTGAGAGGCAGAGTGTCTGAGAGGCAGTGAGTCTGAGAGAGAGAGAATCTGAGAGGCAGTGTTTCAGAAAGACAGAGTGTCTGAGAGGCAGTGTTTGAGAGGCAGAGTGTCTGAGTGACAGACTGTCTGAGAGGCAGAGTGCCTGAGAGGCAGTGTCTGAGAGACAGAGTGTCTGAGAGAAAGAGAGTCTGAAAGGCCGAGAGTCTGAAAGACAGAGTGTCTGAGAGGCAGAGTTTCTGAGAGGAAGAGTGTCTGAGAGGCAGTAACTGAGAGACAGAGTATCCGAGAGGCAGTGTCTGAGAGACAGAGTGTCTGAGAGGCAGTGTCTGAGAGACAGAGTGTCTGAGAGGCAGTGTCTGAGATGCAGAGTGTCTGAGAGACTGAGTGTCTGAGAGGAAGTGTCTGAGAGACAGTGTCTGAGAGACAGCGTGTCTGAGAGGCAGTGTCTGATAGACAGAGTGTCTGAGAGGCAGAGAGTCTGAGAGGCAGAGAGTCTGAGAGGCAGAGAATCTGAGAGACAGAGTGTCTGACAGGCAGAGTGTCTGAGAGGCAGTGAGGCTGTGAGACAGAGTGTCTGAGAGGTAGAGTGTCTGAGAGACAGATTGTCTGAGAGGAGGAGTGTCTGAGGGACAGAGTGTCTGAGAGGCAGTGTGTCTGAGAGACAGAGAGAGAGGCGGATTGTTTGAGAGGCAGAGTATATGAGAGAAATAGTGTCTGAGAGGCAGATGTCTGAAAGTCAGGGAGTCTGAGAGGCAGAGACTGTGAGAGGCAGATTTTCTGAGAGACAGATTGTCTGAGAGGCAGAGTGGCTGAGAGGCAGAGTGTCTGACATAAAGAGTGTTTGAGAGGCAGAGAGTTTGAAAGACAGAGTGTCTGAGAAGCAGTATCTGAGCGACTGAGTGTCTGAGAGACAGAGGGTCTGAGAGGCAGATTGTCTGAGAGACAGAGTGTCTGAGAGGCAGAGTGTCTGAGAGGCAGAGTGTCTGAGAGACAGTGTCTGAGAGACAGAGTGTGTGAGAGGCAGAGTGTCTGAGAGACAGAGTGTCTGCGAGGCAGAGTGTCTGAGAGACAGTGTCTGAGATGCAGTGTCTGATAGACAGAATGTCTGAGATGCAGTGTCTGAGAGACAGAGTGTCTGAGCGACAGAGTGTCTGAGAGACAGAGTGTCTGAGAGGCAGAGTATCTGAGAGGAAGTGTCTGAGAGTCAGTGGCTGAGAGGCAGAGTTTCTGAGAGACAGAGTGTCTGAGAGGCAGAATGTCTGAGAGGCAGAGTGTCTGAGAGGCAGTGTCTGAGAGAGAGATTTTCTGAGAGGCAGTGTCTGAGCGACAGAATGTCTGAGAGACAGAGTGTCTGAGAGGCAGAGTGTCTGAGAGGCAGAGTCTCTGAGAGGCAGTGTCTGAGAGACAGAGTGTCTGAGAGGCAGTGTCTGAGAGACAGTGTCTGAGAGACAGCGTGTCTGAGGGGCAGTGTCTGATAGAGTGTCTGAGAGGCAGAGTGTCTGAGAGGCAGAGTGTCTGAGAGACAGAGTGTCTGAGAGGCAGAGTGTCTGAGAGGCAGTGTCTGAGAGACAGTGTCTGAGTGACAGCGTGTCTGAGGGGCAGTGTCTGATAGAGTGTCTGAGAGGCAGAGTGTCTGAGAGGCAGAGTGTCTGAGAGACAGAGTGTCTGAGAGGCAGAGTATATGAGAGACATAGTGTCTGAGAGGCAGAGTCTGAAAGTCAGTGAGTCTGAGAGGCAGAGACTGTGAGAAGCATATTTTCTGAGAGACAAAGTGACTGAGAGGCAGAGTGTCTGAGAGGCAGAGTGTCTGAGAGACAGATTGTCTGAGAGGAGGAGTGTCTGAGGGACAGAGTGTCTGAGACACAGTGTCTGAGAGGCAGAGTGTCTGAGAGGCAGAGTGTCTGAGAGGCAGAGTGTCTGAGAGGCAGAGTGTATGAGAGGCAGAGAGTGTGAGAGACAGAGAGTCTGAGAGGCAGAGTGTCTGAGAGGCAGAGAGTCTGAGAGGGAGAGAATCTGAGAGGCAGTGTTTCAGAAGGACAGAGTGTCTGAGAGGCAGTGTTTGAGAGGCATAGTGTCTGAGAGACAGACTGTCTGAGAGGCAGTGTCTGAGAGAAAGAGAGTCTGAAAGGCCGAGAGTCTGAAAGACAGAGTGTCTGAGAGGCAGAGTTTCTGAGAGGAAGAGAGTCTGAGAGACAGAGTGTCTGAGAGGCAGAGTGCCTGAGAGGCAGTGACTGAGAGACAGAGTATCCGAGAGGCAGTGTCTGAGAGGCAGAGTGCCTGAGAGACAGAGTGTCTGAGAGACAGTGTCTGAGCGACAGCGTGTCTGAGAGGCAGTGTCTGACAGACAGAGTGTCTGAGAGGCAGAGAGTCTGAGAGGCAGAGAGTCTGAGAGGCAGAGAGTCTGAGAGGCAGAGAATCTGAGAGACAAAGTGTCTGACAGGCAGAGTGTCTGAGAGGCAGTGAGGCTGTGAGACAGAGTATCTGAGAGGTAGAGTGTCTGAGAGACAGATTGTCTGAGAGGAGGAGTGTCTGAGGGACAGAGTGTCTGAGAGGCAGTGTGTCTGAGAGACAGAGTGAGAGGCGGATTGTTTGAGAGGCAGAGTATATGAGAGAAATAGTGTCTGAGAGGCAGATGTCTGAAAGTCAGGGAGTCTGAGAGGCACAGACTGTCAGAGGCAGATTTTCTGAGAGACAGATTGTCTGAGAGGCAGAGTGGCTGAGAGGCAGAGTGTCTGACATACAGAGTGTTTGAGAGGCAGAGAGTTTGAAAGACAGAGTGTCTGAGAAGCAGTATCTGAGCGACTGAGTGTCTGAGAGACAGAGGGTCTGAGAGGCAGAGTGTCTGAGAGAAAGTGTCTGAGAGAAAGAGTGTGTGAGAGGCAGAGTGTCTGAGAGACAGAGTTTCTGCGAGGCAGAGTGTCTGAGAGACAGTGTCTGAGATGCAGTGTCTGATAGACAGAGTGTCTGAGATACAGTGTCTGAGAGACAGAGTGTCTGAGCGACAGAGTGTCTGAGAGACAGAGTGTCTGAGAGGCAGAGTATCTGAGAGGCAGTGTCTGAGAGAGAGATTTTCTGAGAGGCAGTGTCTGAGCGACAGAATGTCTGAGAGACAGAGTGTCTGAGAGGCAGAGTGTCTGAGAGGCAGAGTCTCTGAGAGGCAGTGTCTGAGAGACAGAGTGTCTGAGAGGCAGTGTCTGAGAGACTGTGTCTGAGCGACAGCGTGTCTGAGGGGCAGTGTCTGATAGAGTGTCTGAGAGGCAAAGTGACTGAGAGGCAGAGTGTCTGAGAGACAGAGTGTCTGAGAGGCAGAGTGTCTGAGAGACAGAGTGTCTGAGAGGCGGATTGTCTGAGAGGCAGAGTATATGAGCGACATAGTGTCTGAGAGGCAGAGTCTGAAAGTCAGTGAGTCTGAGAGGCACAGACTGTCAGAGGCAGATTTTCTGAGAGACAGATTGCATGAGAGGCAGAGTGGCTGAGAGGCAGAGTGTCTGACATACAGAGTGTTTGAGAGGCAGAGAGTTTGAAAGACAGAGTGTCTGAGAAGCAGTATCTGAGCGACTGAGTGTCTGAGAGACAGAGGGTCTGAGAGGCAGATTGTCTGAGAGACAGAGTGTCTGAGAGGCAGAGTGTCTGAGAGGCAGAGTGTCTGAGAGACAGTGTCTGAGAGACAGAGTGTGTGAGAGGCAGAGTGTCTGAGAGACAGAGTTTCTGCGAGGCAGAGTGTCTGAGAGACAGTGTCTGAGATGCAGTTTCTGATAGACAGAGTGTCTGAGATACAGTGTCTGAGAGACAGAGTGTCTGAGCGACAGAGTGTCTGAGAGACAGAGTGTCTGAGAGGCAGAGTATCTGAGAGGCAGTGTCTGAGAGAGAGATTTTCTGAGAGGCAGTTTCTGAGCGACAGAATGTCTGAGAGACAGAGTGTCTGAGAGGCAGAGTGTCTGAGAGGCAGAGTCTCTGAGAGGCAGTGTCTGAGAGACAGAGTGTCTGAGAGGCAGTGTCTGAGAGACAGTGTCTGAGCGACAGCGTGTCTGAGGGGCAGTGTCTGATAGAGTGTCTGAGAGGCAAAGTGACTGAGAGGCAGAGTGTCTGAGAGACAGAGTGTCTGAGAGGCAGAGTGTCTGAGAGACAGAGTGTCTGAGAGGCGGATTGTCTGAGAGGCAGAGTATATGAGCGACATAGTGTCTGAGAGGCAGAGTCTGAAAGTCAGTGAGTCTGAGAGGCAGAGACTGTGAGAGGCAGATTTTCTGAGAGACAGAGTGTCTGAGAGGCAGAGTTTCTGAAAGTCATAGTGTCTGAGAGGCAGAGAGTCTAAGAGGCAGAGAGTCTGAGAGGCAGCGTGTCTGAGAGGCAGAGAGTCTGATAGACAGAGTGTCTGAGAAACAGAGTGTCTGAGAAACAGAGTGTCTGAGAGTCAGTGAGTCTGAGAGACATAGTGTCTGAGAGGCAGAGTGTCTGAGAGACAGAGTGTCTGAGAGGCAAAGAGTCTGAGAGGCAGAGAATCTGAGAGAAAGAGTGTCTGACAGGCAGAGTGCCTGAGAGGCAGTGAAGCTGTGAGACAGAGTGTCTGAGAGGCAGCGTGTCTGAGAGACAGATTGTCTGAGAGGCAGAGTGTCTGAGAGACAGTGTCTGAGAGGCAGAGTGTCTGAGAGACAGAGTGTCTGAGAGGCGGATTGTCTGAGAGGCAGAGTATATGAGAGAAACAGTGTCTGAGAGGCAGAGTGTCTGAAAGTCAGGGAGTCTGAGAGACAGAGACTGTGAGAGGCAGATTTTCAGAGAGACAGTGTGTCTGAGAGGCAGAGTGGCTGAGAGGCAGAGTGTCTGACATACAGAGTGTTTGAGAGGCAGAGAGACTGAAAGACAGAGTGTCTGAGAGGCAGTATCTGAGCAACTGAGTGTCTGAGAGACAGAGTGTCTGAGAGACAGTGTCTGAGAGACAGAGTGTCTGAGAGGCAGAGTGTCTGAGAGACAGAGTGTCTGAGAGGCAGAGTGTCTGAGAGACAGTGTCTGAGAGGCAGTGTCTGAGAGGAAGAGAGTGTGAGAGACAGAGAGTCTGAGAGGCAGAGTGTCTGAGAGGCAGAGAGTCTGAGAGAGAGAGAATCAGAGAGGCAGTGTTTCAGAAAGACAGAGTGTCTGAGAGGCAGTGTTTGAGAGGCAGAGTGTCTGAGTGACAGACTGTCTGAGAGGCAGAGTGCCTGAGAGGCAGTGTCTGAGAGACAGAGTGTCTGAGAGAAAGAGAGTCTGAAAGGCCGAGAGTCTGAAAGACAGAGTGTCTGAGAGGCAGAGTTTCTGAGAGGAAGAGTGTCTGAGAGGCAGTAACTGAGAGACAGAGTATCCGAGAGGCAGTGTCTGAAGACAGAGTGTCTGAGAGGCAGTGTCTGAGAGACAGAGTGTCTGAGAGGCAGTGTCTGAGATGCAGAGTGTCTGAGAGACAGAGTGTCTGAGAGGAAGTGTCTGAGAGACAGTGTCTGAGAGACAGCATGTCTGAGAGGCAGTGTCTGATAGACAGAGTGTCTGAGAGGCAGAGAGTCTGAGAGGCAGAGAGTCTGAGAGGCAGAGAATCTGAGAGACAGAGTGTCTGACAGGCAGAGTGTCTGAGAGGCAGTGAGGCTGTGAGACAGAGTGTCTGAGAGGTAGAGTGTCTGAGAGACAGATTGTCTGAGAGGAGGAGTGTCTGAGGGACAGAGTGTCTGAGAGGCAGTGTGTCTGAGAGACAGAGTGAGAGACGGATTGTTTGAGAGGCAGAGTATATGAGAGAAATAGTGTCTGAGAGGCAGATGTCTGAAAGTCAGGGAGTCTGAGAGGCAGAGACTGTGAGAGGCAGATTTTCTGAGAGACAGATTGTCTGAGAGGCAGAGTGGCTGAGAGGCAGAGTGTCTGACATACAGAGTGTTTGAGAGGCAGAGAGTTTGAAAGACAGAGTGTCTGAGAAGCAGTATCTGAGAACTGAGTGTCTGAGAGACAGAGGGTCTGAGAGGCAGATTGTCTGAGAGACAGAGTGTCTGAGAGGCAGAGTGTCTGAGAGGCAGAGTGTCTGAGAGACAGTGTCTGAGAGACAGAGTGTGTGAGAGGCAGAGTGTCTGAGAGACAGAGTGTCTGCGAGGCAGAGTGTCTGAGAGACAGTGTCTGAGATGCAGTGTCTGATAGACAGAATGTCTGAGATGCAGTGTCTGAGAGACAGAGTGTCTGAGCGACAGAGTCTCTGAGAGACAGAGTGTCTGAGAGGCAGAGTATCTGAGAGGAAGTGTCTGAGAGTCAGTGGCTGAGAGGCAGAGTTTCTGAGAGACAGAGTGTCTGAGAGGCAGAATGTCTGAGAGGCAGAGTGTCTGAGAGGCAGTGTCTGAGAGAGAGATTTTCTGAGAGGCACAGTGTCTGAGCGACAGAATGTCTGAGAGACAGAGTGTCTGAGAGGCAGAGTGTCTGAGAGGCAGAGTCTCTGAGAGGCAGTGTCTGAGAGACAGAGTGTCTGAGAGGCAGTGTCTCAGAGACAGTGTCTGAGAGACAGCGTGTCTGAGGGGCAGTGTCTGATAGAGTGTCTGAGAGGCAGAGTGTCTGAGAGGCAGAGTGTCTGAGAAACAGAGTGTCTGAGAGGCAGAGTGTCTGAGAGGCAGTGTCTGAGAGACAGTGTCTGAGAGACAGCGTGTCTGAGGGGCAGTGTCTGATAGAGTGTCTGAGAGGCAGAGTGTCTGAGAGGCAGAGTGTCTGAGAGACAGAGTGTCTGAGAGGCAGAGTATATGAGAGACATAGTGTCTGAGAGGCAGAGTCTGAAAGTCAGTGAGTCTGAGAGGCAGAGACTGTGAGAGGCATATTTTCTGAGAGACAAAGTGACTGAGAGGCAGAGTGTCTGAGAGGCAGAGTGTCTGAGAGACAGATTGTCTGAGAGGAGGAGTGTCTGCGGGACAGAGTGTCTGAGACACAGTGTCTGAGAGACAGAGTGTCTGAGAGGCAGAGTGTCTGAGAGGCAGAGTGTCTGAGAGGCAGAGTGTCTGAGAGGCAGAGAGTGTGAGAGACAGAGAGTCTGAGAGGCAGAGTGTCTGAGAGGCAGAGAGTCTGAGAGGGAGAGAATCTGAGAGGCAGTGTTTCAGAAAGACAGAGTGTCTGAGAGGCAGTGTTTGAGAGGCAGAGTTTCTGAGAGACAGACTGTCTGAGAGGCAGTGTCTGAGGGAAAGAGAGTCTGAAAGGCCGAGAGTCTGAAAGACAGTGTGTCTGAGAGACAGAGTGTCTGAGAGGCAGAGTATCTGAGGGGAAGTGTCTGAGAGGCAGTGTCTGAGAGGCAGAGTTTCTGAGAGACAGAGTGTCTGAGAGGCAGAGTGTCTGAGAGGCAGATTGTCTGAGAGGCAGTGTCTGAGAGAGAGATTTTCTGAGAGGCAGTGTCTGAGCGACAGAATGTCTGAGAGACAGAGTGTCTGAGAGGCAGAGTGTCTGAGAGGCAGAGTCTCTGAGAGGCAGTGTCTGAGAGACAGAGTGTCTGAGAGGCAGTGTCTGAGAGACAGTGTCTGAGAGACAGCGTGTCTGAGGGGCAGTGTCTGATAGAGTGTCTGAGAGGCAGAGTGTCTGAGAGGCAGAGTGTCTGAGAAACAGAGTGTCTGAGAGGCAGAGTGTCTGAGAGGCAGTGTCTGAGAGACAGTGTCTGAGAGACAGCGTGTCTGAGGGGCAGTGTCTGATAGAGTGTCTGAGAGGCAGAGTGTCTGAGAGGCAGAGTGTCTGAGAGACAGAGTGTCTGAGAGGCAGAGTATATGAGAGACATAGTGTCTGAGAGGCAGAGTCTGAAAGTCAGTGAGTCTGAGAGGCAGAGACTGTGAGAGGCATATTTTCTGAGAGACAAAGTGACTGAGAGGCAGAGTGTCTGAGAGGCAGAGTGTCTGAGAGACAGATTGTCTGAGAGGAGGAGTGTCTGAGGGACAGAGTGTCTGAGACACAGTGTCTGAGAGACAGAGTGTCTGAGAGGCAGAGTGTCTGAGAGGCAGAGTGTCTGAGAGGCAGAGTGTCTGAGAGGCAGAGAGTGTGAGAGACAGAGAGTCTGAGAGGCAGAGTGTCTGAGAGGCAGAGAGTCTGAGAGGGAGAGAATCTGAGAGGCAGTGTTTGAGAGGCAGAGTTTCTGAGAGACAGACTGTCTGAGAGGCAGTGTCTGAGAGAAAGAGAGTCTGAAAGGCCGAGAGTCTGAAAGACAGAGTGTCTGAGAGGCAGAGTTTCTGAGAGGAAGAGTGTCTGAGAGACAGAGTGTCTGAGAGGCAGAGTGCCTGAGAGGCAGTGACTGAGAGACAGAGTATCCGAGAGGCAGTGTCTGAGTGGCAGAGTGCCTGAGAGACAGAGTTTCTGAGAGGCAGTGTCTGAGAGACAGAGTGTCTGAGAGGCAGTGTCTGAGATGCAGAGTGTCTGAGAGACAGAGTGTCTGAGAGGAAGTGTCTGAGAGACAGTGTCTGAGCGACAGCGTGTCTGAGAGGCAGTGTCTGATAGACAGAGTGTCTGAGAGGCAGAGAGTCTGAGAGGCAGAGAGTCTGAGAGGCAGAGAATCTGAGAGACAGAGTGTCTGACAGGCAGAGTGTCTGAGAGGCAGTGAGGCTGTGAGACAGAGTATCTGAGAGGTAGAGTGTCTGAGAGACAGATTGTCTGAGAGGAGGAGTGTCTGAGGGACAGAGTGTCTGAGAGGCAGTGTGTCTGAGAGACAGAGTGAGAGGCGGATTGTTTGAGAGGCAGAGTATATGAGAGAAATAGTGTCTGAGAGGCAGATGTCTGAAAGTCAGGGAGTCTGAGAGGCACAGACTGTCAGAGGCAGATTTTCTGAGAGACAGATTGTCTGAGAGGCAGAGTGGCTGAGAGGCAGAGTGTCTGACATACAGAGTGTTTGAGAGGCAGAGAGTTTGAAAGACAGAGTGTCTGAGAAGCAGTATCTGAGCGACTGAGTGTCTGAGAGACAGAGGGTCTGAGAGGCAGATTGTCTGAGAGACAGAGTGTCTGAGAGGCAGAGTGTCTGAGAGGCAGAGTGTCTGAGAGACAGAGTGTCTGCGAGGCAGAGTGTCTGAGAGACAGTGTCTGAGATGCAGTGTCTGATAGACAGAGTGTCTGAGATGCAGTGTCTGAGAGACAGAGTGTCTGAGCGACAGAGTGTCTGAGAGACAGAGTGTCTGAGAGGCAGAGTATCTGAGAGGCAGTGTCTGAGAGAGAGATTTTCTGAGAGGCAGTGTCTGAGCGACAGAATGTCTGAGAGACAGAGTGTCTGAGAGGCAGAGTGTCTGAGAGGCAGAGTCTCTGAGAGGCAGTGTCTGAGAGACAGAGTGTCTGAGAGGCAGTGTCTGAGAGACAGTGTCTGAGCGACAGCGTGTCTTAGGGGCAGTGTCTGATAGAAAGAATGTCTGAGAGGCAAAGTGTCTGAGAGGCAGAGAGTCTGAGAGTCAGAGTGTCTGAAAGACAGTGTCTGAGAGACAGAGTGTCTGATAGACAGAGTGTCTGAGAAACAGAGTGTCTGAGAAACAGAGTGTCTGAGAGTCAGTGTCTGAGAGACAGTGTCTGAGAGACAGCGTGTCTGAGAGGCAGTGTCTGATAGAAAGAGTGTCTGAGAGGCAGAGTGTCTGAGAGGCAGAGTGTCTGAGAGACAGATTGTCTGAGAGGCAGAGTGTCTGAGAGACAGAGTGTCTGAGAGGCGGATTGTCTGAGAGGCAGAGTATATGAGAGACATAGTGTCTGAGAGGCAGAGTGTCTGAAAATCAGAGAGTCTGAGTGGCAGAGAATGTGAGAGGCAGATTTTCTGAGAGACAGAGTGTCTGAGAGGCAGAGTGTCTGAGAGGCAGAGTGTCTGAGAGGCAGTGTCTGAGAGAGAGATTTTCTGAGAGGCAGTATCTGAGCGACAGAATGTCTGAGAGACAGAGTGTCTGAGAGGCAGAGTGTCTGAGAGGCAGTGTCTCTGAGAGGCAGTGTCTGAGAGACAGAGTGTCTGAGAGGCAGTGTCTGAGAGAAAGTGTCTGAGAGACAGCGTGTCTGAGGGGCAGAGTGTCTGAGAGACAGAGTGTCTGAGAGGCAGAGTGTCTGAGAGACAGAGTGTCTGAGAGGCGGATTGTCTGAGAGGCAGAGTATATGAGAGACATAGTGTCTGAGAGGCAGAGTCTGAAAGTCAGTGAGTCTGAGAGGCAGAGACTGTGAGAGGCATAATTTTCTGAGAGACAGAGTGACTGAGAGGCAGAGTGTCTGAGAGGCAGAGTGTCTGAGAGACAGATTGTCTGAGAGGAGGAGTGTCTGAGGGACAGAGTGTCTGAGAGGCAGTGTGTCTGAGAGAAATGGTGAGAGGCGGATTGTTTCAGAGGCAGAGTATATGAGAGAAATAGTGTCTGAGAGGCAGATGTCTGAAAGTCAGGGAGTCTGAGAGGCACAGACTGTGAGAGGCAGATTTTCTGAGAGACAGAGTGTCTGAGAGACAGAGTGTCTGAGAGGAAGAGTGTCTCAGAGACAGAGTGCCTGAGAGGCAGATTGTATGAGAGACAGAGTGTCTCAGAGACAGAGTGTCTGAGAGGCAGATTGACTCAGAGACAGAGTGTTTGAGAGGCAGCTTGTCTGAGAGGCAGAGAGTCACAGAGTCAGTGTGACTGAGAAACAGAGTGTCTGAGAGACAGAGAGTCTGAGAGACAGAGTGTCTGAGAGACAGAGTGTCTGAGAGGCAGAGAGTCTGAGAGACATTGTGTCTGAGAGACAGAGTGTCTGAGAGGGAGTGTCTGGGAGAACGATTTTCTGAGAGGCAGTGTCTGAGCGACAGAATGTCTGAGAGACAGAGTGTCTGAGATGCAGAGTGTCTGAGAGGCAGAGTGTCTAAGAGGCAGTGTCTGAGACGCAGAGTGTCTGAGAGACAGCGTGTCTGAGATGCAGAGTGTCTGAGAGGCAGAGTGTCTGAGACGCAGTGTCTGAGACGATGAGTGTCTGAGAGACAGAGTGTCTGAGAGGAAGTGTCTGAGAGACAATGTCTGAGAGACAGCGTGTCTGAGAGGCAGTGTCTGATAGACAGAGTGTCTGAGAGGCAAAGAGTCTGAGAGGCAGAGAATCTGAGAGAAAGAGTGTCTGACAGGCAGAGTGCCTGAGAGGCAGTGAGGCTGTGAGACAGAGTGTCTGAGAGGCAGCGTGTCTGAGAGACAGATTTTCTGAGAGGCAGAGTGTCTGAGAGACAGTGTCTGAGAGGCAGAGTGTCTGAGAGACAGAGTGTCTGAGAGGCGGATTGTCTGAGAGGCAGAGTATATGAGAGACATAGTGTCTGAGAGTCAGAGTGTCTGAAAGTCAGGGAGTCTGAGAGGCAGAGACTGTGAGAGGCAGATTTTCTGAGAGACAGAGTGTCTGAGAGGCAGAGTGTCTGAGAGGCAGAGTGTCTGAGAGGCAGTGTCTGAGAGAGAGATTTTCTGAGAGGCAGTGTCTGAGCGACAGAATGTCTGAGAGACAGAGTGTCTGAGAGGCAGAGTGTCTGAGAGGCCGAGTCTCTGAGAGGCAGTGTCTGAGAGACAGAGTGTCTGAGAGGCAGTGTCTGAGAGACAGTGTCTGAGAGACAGCGTGTCTGAGGGGCAGTGTCTGATAGAAAGAGTGTCTGAGAGGCAGAGTGTCTGAGAGGCAGAGTGTCTAAGAGACAGTGTCTGAGAGGCAGAGTGTCTGAGAGACAGAGTGTCTGAGAGGCGGATTGTCTGAGAGGCAGAGTATATGAGAGACATAGTGTCTGAGAGGCAGAGTCTGAAAGTCAGTGAGTCTGAGAGGCAGAGACTGTGAGAGGCAGATTTTCTGAGAGACAGAGTGACTGAGAGGCAGAGTGGCTGAGAGGCAGAGAGTCTGACATAGAGAGTGTCTGAGAGGCAGAGAGTCAGAAAGACGGAGTTTCTGATAGGCAGTTTCTGAGCGACTTAGTGTCTGAAAGACAGAGGGTCTGAGAGGCAGATTGTGTGAGAGACAGAGTGTCTGAGAGACAGTGTCTGAGAGACAGAGTGTCTGAGAGACAGAGTGTCTGAGAGGCAGAGTGTCTCAGAGACAGAGTGCCTGAGAGGCAGATTGTATGAGAGACAGAGTGTCTCAGAGACAGAGTGTCTGAGAGGCAGATTGACTGAGAGACAGAGTGTTTGAGAGGCAGCTTGTCTGAGAGGCAGAGAGTCACAGAGTCAGTGTGACTGAGAAACAGAGTGTCTGAGAGACAGAGAGTCTGAGAGACAGACTGTCTGAGAGACAGAGTGTCTGAGAGGCAGAGAGTCTGAGAGACATTGTGTCTGAGAGACAGAGTGTCTGAGAGGGAGTGTCTGGGAGAACGATTTTCTGAGAGGCAGTGTCTGAGCGACAGAATGTCTGAGAGACATAGTGTCTGAGATGCAGAGTGTCTGAGAGGCAGAGTGTCTAAGAGGCAGTGTCTGAGACGCAGAGTGTCTGAGAGACAGCGTGTCTGAGATGCAGAGTGTCTGAGAGGCAGAGTGTCTGAGACGCAGTGTCTGAGACGATGAGTGTCTGAGAGACAGAGTGTCTGAGAGGAAGTGTCTGAGAGACAGTGTCTGAGAGACAGCGTGTCTGAGAGGCAGTGTCTGATAGACAGAGTGTCTGAGAGGCAGAGAATCTGAGAGACAGAGTGTCAGACAGGCAGAGTGCCTGAGAGGCAGTGAGGCTGTGAGACAGAGTGTCTGAGAGGCAGCGTGTCTGAGAGACAGATTGTCTGAGAGGCAGAGTGTCTGAGAGACAGTGTCTGAGAGGCAGAGTGTCTGAGAGACAGTGTCTGAGAGGCAGAGTGTCTGAGAGACAGAGTGTCTGAGAGGCGGATTGTCTGAGAGGCAGAGTATATGAGAGACATAGTGTCTGAGAGGCAGAGTGTCTGAAAATCAGGGAGTCTGAGAGGCAGAGACTGTGAGAGGCAGATTTTCTGAGAGACAGAGTGTCTGAGAGGCAGAGTGTCTGAGAGGCAGAGTGTCTGAGAGGCAGTGTCTGAGAGAGAGATTTTCTGAGAGGCAGTGTCTGATAGAAAGAGTGTCTGAGAGGCAGAGTGTCTGAGAGGCAGAGTGTCTAAGAGACAGTGTCTGAGAGGCAGAGTGTCTGAGAGACAGAGTGTCTGAGAGGCGGATTGTCTGAGAGGCAGAGTATATGAGAGACATAGTGTCTGAGAGGCAGAGTCTGAAAGTCAGTGAGTCTGAGAGGCAGAGACTGTGAGAGGCAGATTTTCTGAGAGACAGAGTGACTGAGAGGCAGAGTGGCTGAGAGGCAGAGAGTCTGACATAGAGAGTGTCTGAGAGGCAGAGAGTCTGAAAGACGGAGTTTCTGATAGGCAGTTTCTGAGCGACTTAGTGTCTGAAAGACAGAGGGTCTGAGAGGCAGATTGTGTGAGAGACAGAGTGTCTGAGAGACAGTGTCTGAGAGACAGAGTGTCTGAGAGACAGAGTGTCTGAGAGGCAGAGTGTCTCAGAGACAGAGTGCCTGAGAGGCAGATTCTATGAGAGACAGAGTGTCTGAGAGACAGAGTGTCTGAGAGGCAGATTGACTGAGAGACAGAGTGTCTGAGAGGCAGCTTGTCTGAGAGGCAGAGAGTCACAGAGTCAGTGTGACTGAGAAACAGAGTGTCTGAGAGACAGAGAGTCTGAGAGACAGAGTGTCTGAATGACAGAGTGTCTGAGAGACAGAGTGTCTGAGAGGCAGAGTATCTGAGAGGAATTGTCTGAGAGGCAGTGTCTGAGAGGCAGAGTTTCTGAGAGACAGAGTGTCTGAGAGGCAGAGTGTCTGAGAGGCAGAGTGTCTGAGAGGCAGTGTCTGAGAGACAGAGTGTCTGAGAGGCAGAGTGTCTGAGAGACAGAGTGTCTGAGAGGCAGTGTCTGAGAGGCAGAGTGCCTGAGAGAAAGAGTGTCTGAGAGGCAGAGTGTCTGAGAGGCAGAGAGTCTGTGAGGCAGAGAGTCTGAGAGGCAGTGTCTGATAGACAGAGTGTCTGAGAGGCAGAGTGTCTGAGAGGCAAAGAGTCTGAGAGGCAGAGAATCTGAGAGAAAGATTGTCTGACAGGCAGAGTGCCTGAGAGGCAGTGAGGCTGTGAGACAGAGTGTCTGAGAGGCAGAGTGTCTGAGAGACAGATTGTCTGAGAGGCAGAGTGTCTGAGAGACAGTGTCTGAGAGGCAGAGTGTCTGAGAGACAGAGTGTCTGAGAGGCGGATTGTCTGAGAGGCAGAGTATATGAGAGAAATAGTGTCTGAGAGGCAGAGTGTCTGAAAGTCAGGGAGTCTGAGAGGCAGAGACTGTGAGAGGCAGATTTTCAGAGAGACAGTGTGTCTGAGAGGCAGAGTGGCTGAGAGGCAGAGTGTCTGACATACAGAGTGTTTGAGAGGCAGAGAGTCTGAAAGACAGAGTGTCTGAGAGGCAGTATCTGAGCAACTGAGTGTCTGAGAGACAGAGTGACTGAGAGACAGTGTCTGAGAGACAGAGTGTCTGAGAGGCAGAGTGTCTGATAGACAGAGTGTCTGAGAGGCAGAGTGTCTGAGAGACAGTGTCTGAGAGGCAGTGTCTGAGAGGCAGAGTGTCTGAGAGACAGAGTGTCTGAGATGCAGTGTCTGAGAGACAGAATGTCTGAGCGACAGAGTGTCTGAGAGACAGTGTCTGAGAGACAGAGTGTCTGAGAGGCAGAGTGTCTGAGAGGCAGAGTGTCTGAGAGACAAAGTGTCTGAGAGGCAGATTATCTGAGAGGAAGTGTGTGAGAGGCAGTGTCTGAGAGGCAGAGTGTCTGTGAGGCAAAGAGTCTGAGAGGCAGAGAATCAGAGAGAAAGAGTGTCTGAAAGGCTGAGTGCCTGAGAGGCAGTGAGGCTGTGAGACAGAGTGTCTGAGAGGCAGAGTGTTTGAGAGACAGATTGTCTGAGAGGCAGAGTGTCTAAGAGACAGTGTCTGAGAGGCAGAGTGTCTGAGAGACAGAGTGTCTGAGAGGCGGATTGTCTGCGAGGCAGAGTATATGAGAGAAATAGTTTCTGAGAGGCAGAGTGTCTGAAAGTGAGTGAGTCTGAGAGGCAGAGACTGTGAGAGGCAGATTTTCAGAGAAACAGTGTGTCTGAGAGGCAGAGTGGCTGAGAGGCAGAGTGTCTGACATACAGAATGTTTGAGAGGCAGAGAGTCTGAAAGACAGAGTGTCTGAGAGGCAGTATGTGAGCGACTGAGTGTCTGAGAGACAGTGTCTGAGAGACAGTGTCTGAGAGACAGAGTGTCTGAGAGGCAGAGTGTCTGAGAGACAGAGTGTCTGAGAGGCAGAGTGTCTGAGAGACAGTGTCTGAGAGGCAGTGTCTGAGAGGCAGAGAGTCTGAGAGACAGAGTGTCTGAGATGCAGTGTCTGCGCGACAGAGTGTCTGAGAGACAGAGTGTCTGAGAGACAAAGTTTCTGAGAGGCAGAGTATCTGAGAGGAAGTGTGTGAGAGGCAGTGTCTGAGAGGCAGAGTTTGTAAGAGAAAGAGTATCTGAGAGGCAGAGTGTCTGAGAGGCAGATTGTATGAGAGACAGAGTGTCTGAGAGGCAGTGTGTCTGAGCGACAGAGTGTCTGAGAGGTGGATTGTTTGAGAGGCAGAGTATATGAGAGAAATAGTGTCTGAGAGGCAGATGTCTGAAAGTCCGGGAGTCTGAGAGGCAGAGATTGTGAGAGGCAGATCTTCTGAGAGACAGATTGTCTGAGAGGCAGAGTGGCTGAGAGGCAGAGTGTCTGACATACAGAGTGTTTGAGAGGCAGAGAGTTTGAAAGACAGAGTGTCTGAGAGGCAGTATCTGAGCGACAGAGTGTCTGAGAGACAGAGGGTCTGAGAGGCAGATTGTCTGAGAGACAGAGTGTCTGAGAGGCAGAGTGTCTGAGAGGCAGAGTGTCTGAGAGACAGTGTCTGAGAGACAGAGTGTGTGAGAGGCAGAGTGTCTGATAGACAGACTGTCTGAGAGGCAGAGTGTCTGAGAGACAGTTTCTGAGAGGCAGTGTCTGATAGACAGAGTGTCTGAGATGCAGTGTCTGAGAGACAGAGTGTCTGAACGACAGAGTGTCTGAGAGACAGAGTATCTGAGAGGCAGAGTATCTGAGAGGAATTGTCTGAGAGGCAGTGTCTGAGAGGCAGAGATTCTGAGAGACAGAGTGTCTGAGAGGCAGAGTGTCTGAGAGGCAGAGTGTCTGAGAGGCAGTGTCTGAGAGACAGAGTGTCTGAGAGGCAGAGTGTCTGAGAGACAGAGTGTCTGAGAGGCAGTGTCTGAGAGGCAGAGTGCCTGAGAGAAAGAGTGACTGAGAGGCAGAGTGTCTGAGAGGCAGAGAGTCTGTGAGGCAGAGAGTCTGAGAGGCAGAGTGTCTGAGAGACCGAGTGTCTGAGAGGCAGAGTGTCTGAGAGACAGAGTGTCTGAGAGGCAGAGTGTCTGAAAGACAGAGTGTCTGAGAGGCAGAGAGTCTGAGTGACAGAGAGTCTGAGAGACAGAGTGTCTGAGATACAATGTCTCTGATAGGCAGAGTGTCTGAGAGACAGAGTGTCAGAGAGGCAGAGTGTCTGAAAGACAGAGTGTCTGAGAGGCAGTGTCTGAGCGACAGAGTGTCTGAGACACATAGTGTCTGAGAGACAGAGTGTCTAAGAGGCAGAGTGTCTGAGAGGCAGAGTGTCTGAGTGGCAGATTGACTGAGAGACAGAGTGTTTGAGAGGCAGCTTGTCTGAGAGGCAGAGAGTCACAGAGTCAGTGTGTCTGAGAAACAGTGTGTCTGAGAGACAGAGAGTCTGAGAGACAGAGTGTCTGAGAGACAGAGTGTCTGAGAGGCAGAGAGTCTGAGAGACATTGTGTCTGAGAGACAGAGTGTCTGAGAGGGAATGTCTGGGAGAACGATTTTCTGAGAGGCAGTGTCTGAGCGACAGAATGTCTGAGAGACAGAGTGTCTGAGAGGCAGAGTGTCTGAGAGGCAGAGTATCTGAGAGGAATTGTCTGAGAGGCAGTGTCTGAGAGGCAGAGATTCTGAGAGACAGAGTGTCTGAGAGGCAGAGTGTCTGAGAGGCAGAGTGTCTGAGAGGCAGTGTCTGAGAGACAGAGTGTCTGAGAGGCAGAGTGTCTGAGAGACAGAGTGTCTGAGAGGCAGTGTCTGAGAGGCAGAGTGCCTGAGAGAAAGAGTGACTGAGAGGCAGAGTGTCTGAGAGGCAGAGAGTCTGTGAGGCAGAGAGTCTGAGAGGCAGAGTGTCTGAGAGACCGAGTGTCTGAGAGGCAGAGTGTCTGAGAGACAGAGTGTCTGAGAGGCAGAGTGTCTGAAAGACAGAGTGTCTGAGAGGCAGAGAGTCTGAGTGACAGAGAGTCTGAGAGACAGATTGTCTGAGATACAATGTCTCTGATAGGCAGAGTGTCTGAGAGACAGAGTGTCAGAGAGGCAGAGTGTCTGAAAGACAGAGTGTCTGAGAGGCAGTGTCTGAGCGACAGAGTGTCTGAGACACATAGTGTCTGAGAGACAGAGTGTCTGAGAGGCAGAGTGTCTGAGAGGCAGAGTGTCTGAGTGGCAGATTGACTGAGAGACAGAGTGTTTGAGAGGCAGCTTGTCTGAGAGGCAGAGAGTCACAGAGTCAGTGTGTCTGAGAAACAGTGTGTCTGAGAGACAGAGAGTCTGAGAGACAGAGTGTCTGAGAGACAGAGTGTCTGAGAGGCAGAGAGTCTGAGAGACATTGTGTCTGAGAGACAGAGTGTCTGAGAGGGAATGTCTGGGAGAACGATTTTCTGAGAGGCAGTGTCTGAGCGACAGAATGTCTGAGAGACAGAGTGTCTGAGAGGCAGAGAGTCTGAGAGACATTGTGTCTGAGAGACAGAGTGTCTGAGAGGGATTGTCTGGGAGAACGATTTTCTGAGAGGCAGTGTCTGAGCGACAGAATGTCTGAGAGACAGAGTGTCTGAGATGCAGAGTGTCTGAGAGGCAGAGTGTCTAAGAGGCAGTGTCTGAGACGCAGAGTGTCTGAGAGACAGCGTGTCTGAGATGCAGAGTGTCTGAGAGGCAGAGTGTCTGAGACGCAGTGTCTGAGACGCAGAGTGTCTGAGAGACAGAGTGTCTGAGAGGAAGTGTCTGAGAGGCAGTGTCTGAGAGGCAGAGTTTCTGAGAGACAGAGTGTCTGAGAGGCAGAGTGTCTGAGAGGCAGATTGTCTGAGAGGCAGTGTCTGAGAGAGAGATTTTCTGAGAGGCAGTGTCTGAGCGACAGAATGTCTGAGAGACAGAGTGTCTGAGAGGCAGAGTGTCTGAGAGGCAGAGTCTCTGAGAGGCAGTGTCTGAGAGACAGAGTGTCTGAGAGGCAGTGTCTGAGAGACAGTGTCTGAGAGACAGCGTGTCTGAGGGGCAGTGTCTGATAGAGTGTCTGAGAGGCAGAGTGTCTGAGAGGCAGAGTGTCTGAGAAACAGAGTGTCTGAGAGGCAGAGTGTCTGAGAGGCAGTGTCTGAGAGACAGTGTCTGAGAGACAGCGTGTCTGAGGGGCAGTGTCTGATAGAGTGTCTGAGAGGCAGAGTGTCTGAGAGGCAGAGTGTCTGAGAGACAGAGTGTCTGAGAGGCAGAGTATATGAGAGACATAGTGTCTGAGAGGCAGAGTCTGAAAGTCAGTGAGTCTGAGAGGCAGAGACTGTGAGAGGCATATTTTCTGAGAGACAAAGTGACTGAGAGGCAGAGTGTCTGAGAGGCAGAGTGTCTGAGAGACAGATTGTCTGAGAGGAGGAGTGTCTGAGGGACAGAGTGTCTGAGACACAGTGTCTGAGAGACAGAGTGTCTGAGAGGCAGAGTGTCTGAGAGGCAGAGTGTCTGAGAGGCAGAGTGTCTGAGAGGCAGAGAGTGTGAGAGACAGAGAGTCTGAGAGGCAGAGTGTCTGAGAGGCAGAGAGTCTGAGAGGGAGAGAATCTGAGAGGCAGTGTTTGAGAGGCAGAGTTTCTGAGAGACAGACTGTCTGAGAGGCAGTGTCTGAGAGAAAGAGAGTCTGAAAGGCCGAGAGTCTGAAAGACAGAGTGTCTGAGAGGCAGAGTTTCTGAGAGGAAGAGTGTCTGAGAGACAGAGTGTCTGAGAGGCAGAGTGCCTGAGAGGCAGTGACTGAGAGACAGAGTATCCGAGAGGCAGTGTCTGAGAGGCAGAGTGCCTGAGAGACAGAGTTTCTGAGAGGCAGTGTCTGAGAGACAGAGTGTCTGAGAGGCAGTGTCTGAGATGCAGAGTGTCTGAGAGACAGAGTGTCTGAGAGGAAGTGTCTGAGAGACAGTGTCTGAGCGACAGCATGTCTGAGAGGCAGTGTCTGATAGACAGAGTGTCTGAGAGGCAGAGAGTCTGAGAGGCAGAGAGTCTGAGAGGCAGAGAATCTGAGAGACAGAGTGTCTGACAGGCAGAGTGTCTGAGAGGCAGTGAGGCTGTGAGACAGAGTATCTGAGAGGTAGAGTGTCTGAGAGACAGATTGTCTGAGAGGAGGAGTGTCTGAGGGACAGAGTGTCTGAGAGGCAGTGTGTCTGAGAGACAGAGTGAGAGGCGGATTGTTTGAGAGGCAGAGTATATGAGAGAAATAGTGTCTGAGAGGCAGATGTCTGAAAGTCAGGGAGTCTGAGAGGCACAGACTGTCAGAGGCAGATTTTCTGAGAGACAGATTGTCTGAGAGGCAGAGTGGCTGAGAGGCAGAGTGTCTGACATACAGAGTGTTTGAGAGGCAGAGAGTTTGAAAGACAGAGTGTCTGAGAAGCAGTATCTGAGCGACTGAGTGTCTGAGAGACAGAGGGTCTGAGAGGCAGATTGTCTGAGAGACAGAGTGTCTGAGAGGCAGAGTGTCTGAGAGGCAGAGTGTCTGAGAGACAGAGTGTCTGCGAGGCAGAGTGTCTGAGAGACAGTGTCTGAGATGCAGTGTCTGATAGACAGAGTGTCTGAGATGCAGTGTCTGAGAGACAGAGTGTCTGAGCGACAGAGTGTCTGAGAGACAGAGTGTCTGAGAGGCAGAGTATCTGAGAGGCAGTGTCTGAGAGAGAGATTTTCTGAGAGGCAGTGTCTGAGCGACAGAATGTCTGAGAGACAGAGTGTCTGAGAGGCAGAGTGTCTGAGAGGCAGAGTCTCTGAGAGGCAGTGTCTGAGAGACAGAGTGTCTGAGAGGCAGTGTCTGAGAGACAGTGTCTGAGCGACAGCGTGTCTTAGGGGCAGTGTCTGATAGAAAGAATGTCTGAGAGGCAAAGTGTCTGAGAGGCAGAGAGTCTGAGAGTCAGAGTGTCTGAAAGACAGTGTCTGAGAGACAGAGTGTCTGATAGACAGAGTGTCTGAGAAACAGAGTGTCTGAGAAACAGAGTGTCTGAGAGTCAGTGTCTGAGAGACAGTGTCTGAGAGACAGCGTGTCTGAGAGGCAGTGTCTGATAGAAAGAGTGTCTGAGAGGCAGAGTGTCTGAGAGGCAGAGTGTCTGAGAGACAGATTGTCTGAGAGGCAGAGTGTCTGAGAGACAGAGTGTCTGAGAGGCGGATTGTCTGAGAGGCAGAGTATATGAGAGACATAGTGTCTGAGAGGCAGAGTGTCTGAAAATCAGAGAGTCTGAGTGGCAGAGACTGTGAGAGGCAGATTTTCTGAGAGACAGAGTGTCTGAGAGGCAGAGTGTCTGAGAGGCAGAGTGTCTGAGAGGCAGTGTCTGAGAGAGAGATTTTCTGAGAGGCAGTATCTGAGCGACAGAATGTCTGAGAGACAGAGTGTCTGAGAGGCAGAGTGTCTGAGAGGCAGTGTCTCTGAGAGGCAGTGTCTGAGAGACAGAGTGTCTGAGAGGCAGTGTCTGAGAGAAAGTGTCTGAGAGACAGCGTGTCTGAGGGGCAGAGTGTCTGAGAGACAGAGTGTCTGAGAGGCAGAGTGTCTGAGAGACAGAGTGTCTGAGAGGCGGATTGTCTGAGAGGCAGAGTATATGAGAGACATAGTGTCTGAGAGGCAGAGTCTGAAAGTCAGTGAGTCTGAGAGGCAGAGACTGTGAGAGGCATAATTTTCTGAGAGACAGAGTGACTGAGAGGCAGAGTGTCTGAGAGGCAGAGTGTCTGAGAGACAGATTGTCTGAGAGGAGGAGTGTCTGAGGGACAGAGTGTCTGAGAGGCAGTGTGTCTGAGAGAAATGGTGAGAGGCGGATTGTTTCAGAGGCAGAGTATATGAGAGAAATAGTGTCTGAGAGGCAGATGTCTGAAAGTCAGGGAGTCTGAGAGGCACAGACTGTGAGAGGCAGATTTTCTGAGAGACAGAGTGTCTGAGAGACAGAGTGTCTGAGAGGAAGAGTGTCTCAGAGACAGAGTGCCTGAGAGGCAGATTGTATGAGAGACAGAGTGTCTCAGAGACAGAGTGTCTGAGAGGCAGATTGACTCAGAGACAGAGTGTTTGAGAGGCAGCTTGTCTGAGAGGCAGAGAGTCACAGAGTCAGTGTGACTGAGAAACAGAGTGTCTGAGAGACAGAGAGTCTGAGAGACAGAGTGTCTGAGAGACAGAGTGTCTGAGAGGCAGAGAGTCTGAGAGACATTGTGTCTGAGAGACAGAGTGTCTGAGAGGGAGTGTCTGGGAGAACGATTTTCTGAGAGGCAGTGTCTGAGCGACAGAATGTCTGAGAGACAGAGTGTCTGAGATGCAGAGTGTCTGAGAGGCAGAGTGTCTAAGAGGCAGTGTCTGAGACGCAGAGTGTCTGAGAGACAGCGTGTCTGAGATGCAGAGTGTCTGAGAGGCAGAGTGTCTGAGACGCAGTGTCTGAGACGATGAGTGTCTGAGAGACAGAGTGTCTGAGAGGAAGTGTCTGAGAGACAATGTCTGAGAGACAGCGTGTCTGAGAGGCAGTGTCTGATAGACAGAGTGTCTGAGAGGCAAAGAGTCTGAGAGGCAGAGAATCTGAGAGAAAGAGTGTCTGACAGGCAGAGTGCCTGAGAGGCAGTGAGGCTGTGAGACAGAGTGTCTGAGAGGCAGCGTGTCTGAGAGACAGATTTTCTGAGAGGCAGAGTGTCTGAGAGACAGTGTCTGAGAGGCAGAGTGTCTGAGAGACAGAGTGTCTGAGAGGCGGATTGTCTGAGAGGCAGAGTATATGAGAGACATAGTGTCTGAGAGTCAGAGTGTCTGAAAGTCAGGGAGTCTGAGAGGCAGAGACTGTGAGAGGCAGATTTTCTGAGAGACAGAGTGTCTGAGAGGCAGAGTGTCTGAGAGGCAGAGTGTCTGAGAGGCAGTGTCTGAGAGAGAGATTTTCTGAGAGGCAGTGTCTGAGCGACAGAATGTCTGAGAGACAGAGTGTCTGAGAGGCAGAGTGTCTGAGAGGCCGAGTCTCTGAGAGGCAGTGTCTGAGAGACAGAGTGTCTGAGAGGCAGTGTCTGAGAGACAGTGTCTGAGAGACAGCGTGTCTGAGGGGCAGTGTCTGATAGAAAGAGTGTCTGAGAGGCAGAGTGTCTGAGAGGCAGAGTGTCTAAGAGACAGTGTCTGAGAGGCAGAGTGTCTGAGAGACAGAGTGTCTGAGAGGCGGATTGTCTGAGAGGCAGAGTATATGAGAGACATAGTGTCTGAGAGGCAGAGTCTGAAAGTCAGTGAGTCTGAGAGGCAGAGACTGTGAGAGGCAGATTTTCTGAGAGACAGAGTGACTGAGAGGCAGAGTGGCTGAGAGGCAGAGAGTCTGACATAGAGAGTGTCTGAGAGGCAGAGAGTCAGAAAGACGGAGTTTCTGATAGGCAGTTTCTGAGCGACTTAGTGTCTGAAAGACAGAGGGTCTGAGAGGCAGATTGTGTGAGAGACAGAGTGTCTGAGAGACAGTGTCTGAGAGACAGAGTGTCTGAGAGACAGATTGTCTGAGAGGCAGAGTGTCTCAGAGACAGAGTGCCTGAGAGGCAGATTGTATGAGAGACAGAGTGTCTCAGAGACAGAGTGTCTGAGAGGCAGATTGACTGAGAGACAGAGTGTTTGAGAGGCAGCTTGTCTGAGAGGCAGAGAGTCACAGAGTCAGTGTGACTGAGAAACAGAGTGTCTGAGAGACAGAGAGTCTGAGAGACAGACTGTCTGAGAGACAGAGTGTCTGAGAGGCAGAGAGTCTGAGAGACATTGTGTCTGAGAGACAGAGTGTCTGAGAGGGAGTGTCTGGGAGAACGATTTTCTGAGAGGCAGTGTCTGAGCGACAGAATGTCTGAGAGACATAGTGTCTGAGATGCAGAGTGTCTGAGAGGCAGAGTGTCTAAGAGGCAGTGTCTGAGACGCAGAGTGTCTGAGAGACAGCGTGTCTGAGATGCAGAGTGTCTGAGAGGCAGAGTGTCTGAGACGCAGTGTCTGAGACGATGAGTGTCTGAGAGACAGAGTGTCTGAGAGGAAGTGTCTGAGAGACAGTGTCTGAGAGACAGCGTGTCTGAGAGGCAGTGTCTGATAGACAGAGTGTCTGAGAGGCAAAGAGTCTGAGAGGCAGAGAATCTGAGAGACAGAGTGTCAGACAGGCAGAGTGCCTGAGAGGCAGTGAGGCTGTGAGACAGAGTGTCTGAGAGGCAGCGTGTCTGAGAGACAGATTGTCTGAGAGGCAGAGTGTCTGAGAGACAGTGTCTGAGAGGCAGAGTGTCTGAGAGACAGTGTCTGAGAGGCAGAGTGTCTGAGAGACAGAGTGTCTGAGAGGCGGATTGTCTGAGAGGCAGAGTATATGAGAGACATAGTGTCTGAGAGGCAGAGTGTCTGAAAATCAGGGAGTCTGAGAGGCAGAGACTGTGAGAGGCAGATTTTCTGAGAGACAGAGTGTCTGAGAGGCAGAGTGTCTGAGAGGCAGAGTGTCTGAGAGGCAGTGTCTGAGAGAGAGATTTTCTGAGAGGCAGTGTCTGATAGAAAGAGTGTCTGAGAGGCAGAGTGTCTGAGAGGCAGAGTGTCTAAGAGACAGTGTCTGAGAGGCAGAGTGTCTGAGAGACAGAGTGTCTGAGAGGCGGATTGTCTGAGAGGCAGAGTATATGAGAGACATAGTGTCTGAGAGGCAGAGTCTGAAAGTCAGTGAGTCTGAGAGGCAGAGACTGTGAGAGGCAGATTTTCTGAGAGACAGAGTGACTGAGAGGCAGAGTGGCTGAGAGGCAGAGAGTCTGACATAGAGAGTGTCTGAGAGGCAGAGAGTCTGAAAGACGGAGTTTCTGATAGGCAGTTTCTGAGCGACTTAGTGTCTGAAAGACAGAGGGTCTGAGAGGCAGATTGTGTGAGAGACAGAGTGTCTGAGAGACAGTGTCTGAGAGACAGAGTGTCTGAGAGACAGAGTGTCTGAGAGGCAGAGTGTCTCAGAGACAGAGTGCCTGAGAGGCAGATTCTATGAGAGACAGAGTGTCTGAGAGACAGAGTGTCTGAGAGGCAGATTGACTGAGAGACAGAGTGTCTGAGAGGCAGCTTGTCTGAGAGGCAGAGAGTCACAGAGTCAGTGTGACTGAGAAACAGAGTGTCTGAGAGACAGAGAGTCTGAGAGACAGAGTGTCTGAATGACAGAGTGTCTGAGAGACAGAGTGTCTGAGAGGCAGAGTATCTGAGAGGAATTGTCTGAGAGGCAGTGTCTGAGAGGCAGAGTTTCTGAGAGACAGAGTGTCTGAGAGGCAGAGTGTCTGAGAGGCAGAGTGTCTGAGAGGCAGTGTCTGAGAGACAGAGTGTCTGAGAGGCAGAGTGTCTGAGAGACAGAGTGTCTGAGAGGCAGTGTCTGAGAGGCAGAGTGCCTGAGAGAAAGAGTGTCTGAGAGGCAGAGTGTCTGAGAGGCAGAGAGTCTGTGAGGCAGAGAGTCTGAGAGGCAGTGTCTGATAGACAGAGTGTCTGAGAGGCAGAGTGTCTGAGAGGCAAAGAGTCTGAGAGGCAGAGAATCTGAGAGAAAGATTGTCTGACAGGCAGAGTGCCTGAGAGGCAGTGAGGCTGTGAGACAGAGTGTCTGAGAGGCAGAGTGTCTGAGAGACAGATTGTCTGAGAGGCAGAGTGTCTGAGAGACAGTGTCTGAGAGGCAGAGTGTCTGAGAGACAGAGTGTCTGAGAGGCGGATTGTCTGAGAGGCAGAGTATATGAGAGAAATAGTGTCTGAGAGGCAGAGTGTCTGAAAGTCAGGGAGTCTGAGAGGCAGAGACTGTGAGAGGCAGATTTTCAGAGAGACAGTGTGTCTGAGAGGCAGAGTGGCTGAGAGGCAGAGTGTCTGACATACAGAGTGTTTGAGAGGCAGAGAGTCTGAAAGACAGAGTGTCTGAGAGGCAGTATCTGAGCAACTGAGTGTCTGAGAGACAGAGTGTCTGAGAGACAGTGTCTGAGAGACAGAGTGTCTGAGAGGCAGAGTGTCTGATAGACAGAGTGTCTGAGAGGCAGAGTGTCTGAGAGACAGTGTCTGAGAGGCAGTGTCTGAGAGGCAGAGTGTCTGAGAGACAGAGTGTCTGAGATGCAGTGTCTGAGAGACAGAATGTCTGAGCGACAGAGTGTCTGAGAGACAGTGTCTGAGAGACAGAGTGTCTGAGAGGCAGAGTGTCTGAGAGGCAGAGTGTCTGAGAGACAAAGTGTCTGAGAGGCAGATTATCTGAGAGGAAGTGTGTGAGAGGCAGTGTCTGAGAGGCAGAGTGTCTGTGAGGCAAAGAGTCTGAGAGGCAGAGAATCAGAGAGAAAGAGTGTCTGAAAGGCTGAGTGCCTGAGAGGCAGTGAGGCTGTGAGACAGAGTGTCTGAGAGGCAGAGTGTCTGAGAGACAGATTGTCTGAGAGGCAGAGTGTCTAAGAGACAGTGTCTGAGAGGCAGAGTGTCTGAGAGACAGAGTGTCTGAGAGGCGGATTGTCTGCGAGGCAGAGTATATGAGAGAAATAGTTTCTGAGAGGCAGAGTGTCTGAAAGTGAGTGAGTCTGAGAGGCAGAGACTGTGAGAGGCAGATTTTCAGAGAAACAGTGTGTCTGAGAGGCAGAGTGGCTGAGAGGCAGAGTGTCTGACATACAGAATGTTTGAGAGGCAGAGAGTCTGAAAGACAGAGTGTCTGAGAGGCAGTATGTGAGCGACTGAGTGTCTGAGAGACAGTGTCTGAGAGACAGTGTCTGAGAGACAGAGTGTCTGAGAGGCAGAGTGTCTGAGAGACAGAGTGTCTGAGAGGCAGAGTGTCTGAGAGACAGTGTCTGAGAGGCAGTGTCTGAGAGGCAGAGAGTCTGAGAGACAGAGTGTCTGAGATGCAGTGTCTGCGCGACAGAGTGTCTGAGAGACAGAGTGTCTGAGAGACAAAGTTTCTGAGAGGCAGAGTATCTGAGAGGAAGTGTGTGAGAGGCAGTGTCTGAGAGGCAGAGTTTGTAAGAGAAAGAGTATCTGAGAGGCAGAGTGTCTGAGAGGCAGATTGTATGAGAGACAGAGTGTCTGAGAGGCAGTGTGTCTGAGCGACAGAGTGTCTGAGAGGTGGATTGTTTGAGAGGCAGAGTATATGAGAGAAATAGTGTCTGAGAGGCAGATGTCTGAAAGTCCGGGAGTCTGAGAGGCAGAGATTGTGAGAGGCAGATCTTCTGAGAGACAGATTGTCTGAGAGGCAGAGTGGCTGAGAGGCAGAGTGTCTGACATACAGAGTGTTTGAGAGGCAGAGAGTTTGAAAGACAGAGTGTCTGAGAGGCAGTATCTGAGCGACAGAGTGTCTGAGAGACAGAGGGTCTGAGAGGCAGATTGTCTGAGAGACAGAGTGTCTGAGAGGCAGAGTGTCTGAGAGGCAGAGTGTCTGAGAGACAGTGTCTGAGAGACAGAGTGTGTGAGAGGCAGAGTGTCTGATAGACAGACTGTCTGAGAGGCAGAGTGTCTGAGAGACAGTTTCTGAGAGGCAGTGTCTGATAGACAGAGTGTCTGAGATGCAGTGTCTGAGAGACAGAGTGTCTGAACGACAGAGTGTCTGAGAGACAGAGTATCTGAGAGGCAGAGTATCTGAGAGGAATTGTCTGAGAGGCAGTGTCTGAGAGGCAGAGATTCTGAGAGACAGAGTGTCTGAGAGGCAGAGTGTCTGAGAGGCAGAGTGTCTGAGAGGCAGTGTCTGAGAGACAGAGTGTCTGAGAGGCAGAGTGTCTGAGAGACAGAGTGTCTGAGAGGCAGTGTCTGAGAGGCAGAGTGCCTGAGAGAAAGAGTGACTGAGAGGCAGAGTGTCTGAGAGGCAGAGAGTCTGTGAGGCAGAGAGTCTGAGAGGCAGAGTGTCTGAGAGACCGAGTGTCTGAGAGGCAGAGTGTCTGAGAGACAGAGTGTCTGAGAGGCAGAGTGTCTGAAAGACAGAGTGTCTGAGAGGCAGAGAGTCTGAGTGACAGAGAGTCTGAGAGACAGAGTGTCTGAGATACAATGTCTCTGATAGGCAGAGTGTCTGAGAGACAGAGTGTCAGAGAGGCAGAGTGTCTGAAAGACAGAGTGTCTGAGAGGCAGTGTCTGAGCGACAGAGTGTCTGAGACACATAGTGTCTGAGAGACAGAGTGTCTGAGTGGCAGAGTGTCTGAGAGGCAGAGTGTCTGAGTGGCAGATTGACTGAGAGACAGAGTGTTTGAGAGGCAGCTTGTCTGAGAGGCAGAGAGTCACAGAGTCAGTGTGTCTGAGAAACAGTGTGTCTGAGAGACAGAGAGTCTGAGAGACAGAGTGTCTGAGAGACAGAGTGTCTGAGAGGCAGAGAGTCTGAGAGACATTGTGTCTGAGAGACAGAGTGTCTGAGAGGGAATGTCTGGGAGAACGATTTTCTGAGAGGCAGTGTCTGAGCGACAGAATGTCTGAGAGACAGAGTGTCTGAGAGGCAGAGAGTCTGAGAGACATTGTGTCTGAGAGACAGAGTGTCTGAGAGGGATTGTCTGGGAGAACGATTTTCTGAGAGGCAGTGTCTGAGCGACAGAATGTCTGAGAGACAGAGTGTCTGAGATGCAGAGTGTCTGAGAGGCAGAGTGTCTAAGAGGCAGTGTCTGAGACGCAGAGTGTCTGAGAGACAGCGTGTCTGAGATGCAGAGTGTCTGAGAGGCAGAGTGTCTGAGACGCAGTGTCTGAGACGCAGAGTGTCTGAGAGACAGAGTGTCTGAGAGGAAGTGTCTGAGAGGCAGTGTCTGAGAGACAGCATGTCTGAGAGGCAGTGTCTGATAGACAGAGTGTCTGAGAGGCAGAGTGTCTGAGAGGCAAAGAGTCTGAGAGGCAGAGAATCTGAGAGAAAGAGTGTCTGACAGGCAGAGTGCCTGAGAGGCAGTGAGGCTGTGAGACAGAGTGTCTGAGAGGCAGAGTGTCTGAGAGACAGATTGTCTGAGAGGCAGAGTGTCTAAGAGACAGTGTCTGAGAGGCAGAGTGTCTGAGAGACAGAGTGTCTGAGAGGCGGATTGTCTGCGAGGCAGAGTATATGAGAGAAATAGTTTCTGAGAGGCAGAGTGTCTGAAAGTGAGTGAGTCTGAGAGGCAGAGACTGTGAGAGGCAGATTTTCAGAGAAACAGTGTGTCTGAGAGGCAGAGTGGCTGAGAGGCAGAGTGTCTGACATACAGAATGTTTGAGAGGCAGAGAGTCTGAAAGACAGAGTGTCTGAGAGGCAGTATGTGAGCGACTGAGTGTCTGAGAGACAGTGTCTGAGAGACAGTGTCTGAGAGACAGAGTGTCTGAGAGGCAGAGTGTCTGAGAGACAGAGTGTCTGAGAGGCAGAGTGTCTGAGAGGCAGTGTCTGAGAGGCAGAGAGTCTGAGAGACAGAGTGTCTGAGATGCAGTGTCTGCGCGACAGAGTGTCTGAGAGACAGAGTGTCTGAGAGACAAAGTTTCTGAGAGGCAGAGTATCTGAGAGGAAGTGTGTGAGAGGCAGTGTCTGAGAGGCAGAGTTTGTAAGAGAAAGAGTATCTGAGAGGCAGAGTGTCTGAGAGGCAGATTGTATGAGAGACAGAGTGTCTGAGAGGCAGTGTGTCTGAGCGACAGAGTGTCTGAGAGGTGGATTGTTTGAGAGGCAGAGTACATGAGAGAAATAGTGTCTGAGAGGCAGATGTCTGAAAGTCAGGGAGTCTGAGAGGCAGAGATTGTGAGAGGCAGATCTTCTGAGAGACAGATTGTCTGAGAGGCAGAGTGGCTGAGAGGCAGAGTGTCTGACATACAGAGTGTTTGAGAGGCAGAGAGTTTGAAAGACAGAGTGTCTGAGAGGCAGTATCTGAGCGACAGAGTGTCTGAGAGACAGAGGGTCTGAGAGGCAGATTGTCTGAGAGACAGAGTGTCTGAGAGGCAGAGTGTCTGAGAGGCAGAGTGTCTGAGAGACAGTGTCTGAGAGACAGAGTGTGTGAGAGGCAGAGTGTCTGATAGACAGACTGTCTGAGAGGCAGAGTGTCTGAGAGACAGTTTCTGAGAGGCAGTGTCTGATAGACAGAGTGTCTGAGATGCAGTGTCTGAGAGACAGAGTGTCTGAGCGACAGAGTGTCTGAGAGACAGAGTGTCTGAGAGGCAGAGTATCTGAGAGGCAGTGTCTGAGAGAGAGATTTTCTGAGAGGCAGTGTCTGAGCGACAGAATGTCTGAGAGACAGAGTGTCTGAGAGGCAGAGTGTCTGAGAGGCAGAGTCTCTGAGAGGCAGTGTCTGAGAGACAGAGTGTCTGAGAGACAGAGTGTCTGAGAGGCAGAGTGTCTGAGAGGCAGAGTGTCTGAGAGGCAGTGTCTGAGAGACAGAGTGTCTGAGAGGCAGAGTGTCTGAGAGACAGAGTGTCTGAGAGGCAGTGTCTGAGAGGCAGAGTGCCTGAGAGAAAGAGTGACTGAGAGGCAGAGTGTCTGAGAGGCAGAGAGTCTGTGAGGCAGAGAGTCTGAGAGGCAGAGTGTCTGAGAGACCGAGTGTCTGAGAGGCAGAGTGTCTGAGAGACAGAGTGTCTGAGAGGCAGAGTGTCTGAAAGACAGAGTGTCTGAGAGGCAGAGAGTCTGAGTGACAGAGAGTCTGAGAGACAGAGTGTCTGAGATACAATGTCTCTGATAGGCAGAGTGTCTGAGAGACAGAGTGTCAGAGAGGCAGAGTGTCTGAAAGACAGAGTGTCTGAGAGGCAGTGTCTGAGCGACAGAGTGTCTGAGACACATAGTGTCTGAGAGACAGAGTGTCTGAGAGGCAGAGTGTCTGAGAGGCAGAGTGTCTGAGTGGCAGATTGACTGAGAGACAGAGTGTTTGAGAGGCAGCTTGTCTGAGAGGCAGAGAGTCACAGAGTCAGTGTGTCTGAGAAACAGTGTGTCTGAGAGACAGAGAGTCTGAGAGACAGAGTGTCTGAGAGACAGAGTGTCTGAGAGGCAGAGAGTCTGAGAGACATTGTGTCTGAGAGACAGAGTGTCTGAGAGGGATTGTCTGGGAGAACGATTTTCTGAGAGGCAGTGTCTGAGCGACAGAATGTCTGAGAGACAGAGTGTCTGAGAGGCAGAGAGTCTGAGAGACATTGTGTCTGAGAGACAGAGTGTCTGAGAGGGATTGTCTGGGAGAACGATTTTCTGAGAGGCAGTGTCTGAGCGACAGAATGTCTGAGAGACAGAGTGTCTGAGATGCAGAGTGTCTGAGAGGCAGAGTGTCTAAGAGGCAGTGTCTGAGACGCAGAGTGTCTGAGAGACAGCGTGTCTGAGATGCAGAGTGTCTGAGAGGCAGAGTGTCTGAGACGCAGTGTCTGAGACGCAGAGTGTCTGAGAGACAGAGTGTCTGAGAGGAAGTGTCTGAGAGACAGTGTCTGAGAGACAGCGTGTCTGAGAGGCAGTGTCTGATAGACAGAGTGTCTGAGAGGCAGAGTGTCTGAGAGGCAAAGAGTCTGAGAGGCAGAGAATCTGAGAGAAAGAGTGTCTGACAGGCAGAGTGCCTGAGAGGCAGTGAGGCTGTGAGACAGAGTGTCTGAGAGGCAGAGTGTCTGAGAGACAGAGTGTCTGAGAGGCAGAGTGTCTGAGAGACAGAGTGTCTGAGAGGCGGATTGTCTGAGAGGCAGAGTATATGAGAGAAATAGTGTCTGAGAGTCAGAGTGTCTGAAAGTCAGGGAGTCTGAGAGGCAGAGACTGTGAGAGGCAGGTTTTCAGAGAGACAGTGTGTCTGAGAGGCAGAGTGGCTGAGAGGCAGAGTGTCTGACATACAGAGTGTTTGAGAGGCAGAGAGTCTGAAAGACAGAGTGTCTGAGAGGCAGTATCTGAGCAACTGAGTGTCTGAGAGACAGAGTGTCTGAGAGACAGTGTCTGAGAGACAGAGTGTCTGAGAGGCAGAGTGTCTGATAGACAGAGTGTCTGAGAGGCAGAGTGTCTGAGAGACAGAGTGTCTGAGATGCAGTGTCTGAGAGACAGAATGTCTGAGCGACAGAGTGTCTGAGAGACAGTGTCTGAGAGACAGAGTGTCTGAGAGGCAGAGTGTCTGAGAGACAAAGTGTCTGAGAGGCAGATTATCTGAGAGGAAGTGTGTGAGAGGCAGTGTCTGAGAGGCAGAGTTTCTGAGAGGCAAAGAGTCTGAGAGGCAGAGAATCGGAGAGAAAGAGTGTCTGACAGGCAGAGTGCCTGAGAGGCAGTGAGGCTGTGAGACAGAGTGTCTGAGAGGCAGAGTGTCTGAGAGACAGATTGTCTGAGAGGCAGAGTATCTGAGAGGAATTGTCTGAGAGGCAGTGTCTGAGAGGCAGAGATTCTGAGAGACAGAGTGTCTGAGAGGCAGAGTGTCTGAGAGGCAGAGTGTCTGAGAGGCAGTGTCTGAGAGACAGAGTGTCTGAGAGGCAGAGTGTCTGAGAGACAGAGTGTCTGAGAGGCAGTGTCTGAGAGGCAGAGTGCCTGAGAGAAAGAGTGACTGAGAGGCAGAGTGTCTGAGAGGCAGAGAGTCTGTGAGGCAGAGAGTCTGAGAGGCAGAGTGTCTGAGAGACCGAGTGTCTGAGAGGCAGAGTGTCTGAGAGACAGAGTGTCTGAGAGGCAGAGTGTCTGAAAGACAGAGTGTCTGAGAGGCAGAGATTGTGAGAGGCAGATCTTCTGAGAGACAGATTGTCTGAGAGGCAGAGTGGCTGAGAGGCAGAGTGTCTGACATACAGAGTGTTTGAGAGGCAGAGAGTTTGAAAGACAGAGTGTCTGAGAGGCAGTATCTGAGCGACAGAGTGTC
Source organism: Isurus oxyrinchus (assembly GCA_026770705.1). Classification (NCBI taxonomy): domain Eukaryota; kingdom Metazoa; phylum Chordata; class Chondrichthyes; order Lamniformes; family Lamnidae; genus Isurus; species Isurus oxyrinchus. The sequence goes on from JANJGN010000499.1 coordinate 89,481, forward strand.
TGAGAGACAGAGGGTCTGAGAGGCAGATTGTCTGAGAGACAGAGTGTCTGAGAGGCAGAGTGTCTGAGAGGCAGAGTGTCTGAGAGACAGTGTCTGAGAGACAGAGTGTGTGAGAGGCAGAGTGTCTGATAGACAGACTGTCTGAGAGGCAGAGTGTCTGAGAGACAGTTTCTGAGAGGCAGTGTCTGATAGACAGAGTGTCTGAGATGCAGTGTCTGAGAGACAGAGTGTCTGAGCGACAGAGTGTCTGAGAGACAGAGTGTCTGAGAGGCAGAGTATCTGAGAGGCAGTGTCTGAGAGAGAGATTTTCTGAGAGGCAGTGTCTGAGCGACAGAATGTCTGAGAGACAGAGTGTCTGAGAGGCAGAGTGTCTGAGAGGCAGAGTCTCTGAGAGGCAGTGTCTGAGAGACAGAGTGTCTGAGAGACAGAGTGTCTGAGAGGCAGAGTGTCTGAGAGGCAGAGTGTCTGAGAGGCAGTGTCTGAGAGACAGAGTGTCTGAGAGGCAGAGTGTCTGAGAGACAGAGTGTCTGAGAGGCAGTGTCTGAGAGGCAGAGTGCCTGAGAGAAAGAGTGACTGAGAGGCAGAGTGTCTGAGAGGCAGAGAGTCTGTGAGGCAGAGAGTCTGAGAGGCAGAGTGTCTGAGAGACCGAGTGTCTGAGAGGCAGAGTGTCTGAGAGACAGAGTGTCTGAGAGGCAGAGTGTCTGAAAGACAGAGTGTCTGAGAGGCAGAGAGTCTGAGTGACAGAGAGTCTGAGAGACAGAGTGTCTGAGATACAATGTCTCTGATAGGCAGAGTGTCTGAGAGACAGAGTGTCAGAGAGGCAGAGTGTCTGAAAGACAGAGTGTCTGAGAGGCAGTGTCTGAGCGACAGAGTGTCTGAGACACATAGTGTCTGAGAGACAGAGTGTCTGAGAGGCAGAGTGTCTGAGAGGCAGAGTGTCTGAGTGGCAGATTGACTGAGAGACAGAGTGTTTGAGAGGCAGCTTGTCTGAGAGGCAGAGAGTCACAGAGTCAGTGTGTCTGAGAAACAGTGTGTCTGAGAGACAGAGAGTCTGAGAGACAGAGTGTCTGAGAGACAGAGTGTCTGAGAGGCAGAGAGTCTGAGAGACATTGTGTCTGAGAGACAGAGTGTCTGAGAGGGATTGTCTGGGAGAACGATTTTCTGAGAGGCAGTGTCTGAGCGACAGAATGTCTGAGAGACAGAGTGTCTGAGAGGCAGAGAGTCTGAGAGACATTGTGTCTGAGAGACAGAGTGTCTGAGAGGGATTGTCTGGGAGAACGATTTTCTGAGAGGCAGTGTCTGAGCGACAGAATGTCTGAGAGACAGAGTGTCTGAGATGCAGAGTGTCTGAGAGGCAGAGTGTCTAAGAGGCAGTGTCTGAGACGCAGAGTGTCTGAGAGACAGCGTGTCTGAGATGCAGAGTGTCTGAGAGGCAGAGTGTCTGAGACGCAGTGTCTGAGACGCAGAGTGTCTGAGAGACAGAGTGTCTGAGAGGAAGTGTCTGAGAGACAGTGTCTGAGAGACAGCGTGTCTGAGAGGCAGTGTCTGATAGACAGAGTGTCTGAGAGGCAGAGTGTCTGAGAGGCAAAGAGTCTGAGAGGCAGAGAATCTGAGAGAAAGAGTGTCTGACAGGCAGAGTGCCTGAGAGGCAGTGAGGCTGTGAGACAGAGTGTCTGAGAGGCAGAGTGTCTGAGAGACAGAGTGTCTGAGAGGCAGAGTGTCTGAGAGACAGAGTGTCTGAGAGGCGGATTGTCTGAGAGGCAGAGTATATGAGAGAAATAGTGTCTGAGAGTCAGAGTGTCTGAAAGTCAGGGAGTCTGAGAGGCAGAGACTGTGAGAGGCAGGTTTTCAGAGAGACAGTGTGTCTGAGAGGCAGAGTGGCTGAGAGGCAGAGTGTCTGACATACAGAGTGTTTGAGAGGCAGAGAGTCTGAAAGACAGAGTGTCTGAGAGGCAGTATCTGAGCAACTGAGTGTCTGAGAGACAGAGTGTCTGAGAGACAGTGTCTGAGAGACAGAGTGTCTGAGAGGCAGAGTGTCTGATAGACAGAGTGTCTGAGAGGCAGAGTGTCTGAGAGACAGAGTGTCTGAGATGCAGTGTCTGAGAGACAGAATGTCTGAGCGACAGAGTGTCTGAGAGACAGTGTCTGAGAGACAGAGTGTCTGAGAGGCAGAGTGTCTGAGAGACAAAGTGTCTGAGAGGCAGATTATCTGAGAGGAAGTGTGTGAGAGGCAGTGTCTGAGAGGCAGAGTTTCTGAGAGGCAAAGAGTCTGAGAGGCAGAGAATCGGAGAGAAAGAGTGTCTGACAGGCAGAGTGCCTGAGAGGCAGTGAGGCTGTGAGACAGAGTGTCTGAGAGGCAGAGTGTCTGAGAGACAGATTGTCTGAGAGGCAGAGTATCTGAGAGGAATTGTCTGAGAGGCAGTGTCTGAGAGGCAGAGATTCTGAGAGACAGAGTGTCTGAGAGGCAGAGTGTCTGAGAGGCAGAGTGTCTGAGAGGCAGTGTCTGAGAGACAGAGTGTCTGAGAGGCAGAGTGTCTGAGAGACAGAGTGTCTGAGAGGCAGTGTCTGAGAGGCAGAGTGCCTGAGAGAAAGAGTGACTGAGAGGCAGAGTGTCTGAGAGGCAGAGAGTCTGTGAGGCAGAGAGTCTGAGAGGCAGAGTGTCTGAGAGACCGAGTGTCTGAGAGGCAGAGTGTCTGAGAGACAGAGTGTCTGAGAGGCAGAGTGTCTGAAAGACAGAGTGTCTGAGAGGCAGAGAGTCTGAGTGACAGAGAGTCTGAGAGACAGAGTGTCTGAGATACAATGTCTCTGATAGGCAGAGTGTCTGAGAGACAGAGTGTCAGAGAGGCAGAGTGTCTGAAAGACAGAGTGTCTGAGAGGCAGTGTCTGAGCGACAGAGTGTCTGAGACACATAGTGTCTGAGAGACAGAGTGTCTGAGAGGCAGAGTGTCTGAGAGGCAGAGTGTCTGAGTGGCAGATTGACTGAGAGACAGAGTGTTTGAGAGGCAGCTTGTCTGAGAGGCAGAGAGTCACAGAGTCAGTGTGTCTGAGAAACAGTGTGTCTGAGAGACAGAGAGTCTGAGAGACAGAGTGTCTGAGAGACAGAGTGTCTGAGAGGCAGAGAGTCTGAGAGACATTGTGTCTGAGAGACAGAGTGTCTGAGAGGGAATGTCTGGGAGAACGATTTTCTGAGAGGCAGTGTCTGAGCGACAGAATGTCTGAGAGACAGAGTGTCTGAGAGGCAGAGAGTCTGAGAGACATTGTGTCTGAGAGACAGAGTGTCTGAGAGGGATTGTCTGGGAGAACGATTTTCTGAGAGGCAGTGTCTGAGCGACAGAATGTCTGAGAGACAGAGTGTCTGAGATGCAGAGTGTCTGAGAGGCAGAGTGTCTAAGAGGCAGTGTCTGAGACGCAGAGTGTCTGAGAGACAGCGTGTCTGAGATGCAGAGTGTCTGAGAGGCAGAGTGTCTGAGACGCAGTGTCTGAGACGCAGAGTGTCTGAGAGACAGAGTGTCTGAGAGGAAGTGTCTGAGAGGCAGTGTCTGAGAGACAGCATGTCTGAGAGGCAGTGTCTGATAGACAGAGTGTCTGAGAGGCAGAGTGTCTGAGAGGCAAAGAGTCTGAGAGGCAGAGAATCTGAGAGAAAGAGTGTCTGACAGGCAGAGTGCCTGAGAGGCAGTGAGGCTGTGAGACAGAGTGTCTGAGAGGCAGAGTGTCTGAGAGACAGATTGTCTGAGAGGCAGAGTGTCTAAGAGACAGTGTCTGAGAGGCAGAGTGTCTGAGAGACAGAGTGTCTGAGAGGCGGATTGTCTGCGAGGCAGAGTATATGAGAGAAATAGTTTCTGAGAGGCAGAGTGTCTGAAAGTGAGTGAGTCTGAGAGGCAGAGACTGTGAGAGGCAGATTTTCAGAGAAACAGTGTGTCTGAGAGGCAGAGTGGCTGAGAGGCAGAGTGTCTGACATACAGAATGTTTGAGAGGCAGAGAGTCTGAAAGACAGAGTGTCTGAGAGGCAGTATGTGAGCGACTGAGTGTCTGAGAGACAGTGTCTGAGAGACAGTGTCTGAGAGACAGAGTGTCTGAGAGGCAGAGTGTCTGAGAGACAGAGTGTCTGAGAGGCAGAGTGTCTGAGAGGCAGTGTCTGAGAGGCAGAGAGTCTGAGAGACAGAGTGTCTGAGATGCAGTGTCTGCGCGACAGAGTGTCTGAGAGACAGAGTGTCTGAGAGACAAAGTTTCTGAGAGGCAGAGTATCTGAGAGGAAGTGTGTGAGAGGCAGTGTCTGAGAGGCAGAGTTTGTAAGAGAAAGAGTATCTGAGAGGCAGAGTGTCTGAGAGGCAGATTGTATGAGAGACAGAGTGTCTGAGAGGCAGTGTGTCTGAGCGACAGAGTGTCTGAGAGGTGGATTGTTTGAGAGGCAGAGTACATGAGAGAAATAGTGTCTGAGAGGCAGATGTCTGAAAGTCAGGGAGTCTGAGAGGCAGAGATTGTGAGAGGCAGATCTTCTGAGAGACAGATTGTCTGAGAGGCAGAGTGGCTGAGAGGCAGAGTGTCTGACATACAGAGTGTTTGAGAGGCAGAGAGTTTGAAAGACAGAGTGTCTGAGAGGCAGTATCTGAGCGACAGAGTGTCTGAGAGACAGAGGGTCTGAGAGGCAGATTGTCTGAGAGACAGAGTGTCTGAGAGGCAGAGTGTCTGAGAGGCAGAGTGTCTGAGAGACAGTGTCTGAGAGACAGAGTGTGTGAGAGGCAGAGTGTCTGATAGACAGACTGTCTGAGAGGCAGAGTGTCTGAGAGACAGTTTCTGAGAGGCAGTGTCTGATAGACAGAGTGTCTGAGATGCAGTGTCTGAGAGACAGAGTGTCTGAGCGACAGAGTGTCTGAGAGACAGAGTGTCTGAGAGGCAGAGTATCTGAGAGGCAGTGTCTGAGAGAGAGATTTTCTGAGAGGCAGTGTCTGAGCGACAGAATGTCTGAGAGACAGAGTGTCTGAGAGGCAGAGTGTCTGAGAGGCAGAGTCTCTGAGAGGCAGTGTCTGAGAGACAGAGTGTCTGAGAGACAGAGTGTCTGAGAGGCAGAGTGTCTGAGAGGCAGAGTGTCTGAGAGGCAGTGTCTGAGAGACAGAGTGTCTGAGAGGCAGAGTGTCTGAGAGACAGAGTGTCTGAGAGGCAGTGTCTGAGAGGCAGAGTGCCTGAGAGAAAGAGTGACTGAGAGGCAGAGTGTCTGAGAGGCAGAGAGTCTGTGAGGCAGAGAGTCTGAGAGGCAGAGTGTCTGAGAGACCGAGTGTCTGAGAGGCAGAGTGTCTGAGAGACAGAGTGTCTGAGAGGCAGAGTGTCTGAAAGACAGAGTGTCTGAGAGGCAGAGAGTCTGAGTGACAGAGAGTCTGAGAGACAGAGTGTCTGAGATACAATGTCTCTGATAGGCAGAGTGTCTGAGAGACAGAGTGTCAGAGAGGCAGAGTGTCTGAAAGACAGAGTGTCTGAGAGGCAGTGTCTGAGCGACAGAGTGTCTGAGACACATAGTGTCTGAGAGACAGAGTGTCTGAGAGGCAGAGTGTCTGAGAGGCAGAGTGTCTGAGTGGCAGATTGACTGAGAGACAGAGTGTTTGAGAGGCAGCTTGTCTGAGAGGCAGAGAGTCACAGAGTCAGTGTGTCTGAGAAACAGTGTGTCTGAGAGACAGAGAGTCTGAGAGACAGAGTGTCTGAGAGACAGAGTGTCTGAGAGGCAGAGAGTCTGAGAGACATTGTGTCTGAGAGACAGAGTGTCTGAGAGGGATTGTCTGGGAGAACGATTTTCTGAGAGGCAGTGTCTGAGCGACAGAATGTCTGAGAGACAGAGTGTCTGAGAGGCAGAGAGTCTGAGAGACATTGTGTCTGAGAGACAGAGTGTCTGAGAGGGATTGTCTGGGAGAACGATTTTCTGAGAGGCAGTGTCTGAGCGACAGAATGTCTGAGAGACAGAGTGTCTGAGATGCAGAGTGTCTGAGAGGCAGAGTGTCTAAGAGGCAGTGTCTGAGACGCAGAGTGTCTGAGAGACAGCGTGTCTGAGATGCAGAGTGTCTGAGAGGCAGAGTGTCTGAGACGCAGTGTCTGAGACGCAGAGTGTCTGAGAGACAGAGTGTCTGAGAGGAAGTGTCTGAGAGACAGTGTCTGAGAGACAGCGTGTCTGAGAGGCAGTGTCTGATAGACAGAGTGTCTGAGAGGCAGAGTGTCTGAGAGGCAAAGAGTCTGAGAGGCAGAGAATCTGAGAGAAAGAGTGTCTGACAGGCAGAGTGCCTGAGAGGCAGTGAGGCTGTGAGACAGAGTGTCTGAGAGGCAGAGTGTCTGAGAGACAGAGTGTCTGAGAGGCAGAGTGTCTGAGAGACAGAGTGTCTGAGAGGCGGATTGTCTGAGAGGCAGAGTATATGAGAGAAATAGTGTCTGAGAGTCAGAGTGTCTGAAAGTCAGGGAGTCTGAGAGGCAGAGACTGTGAGAGGCAGGTTTTCAGAGAGACAGTGTGTCTGAGAGGCAGAGTGGCTGAGAGGCAGAGTGTCTGACATACAGAGTGTTTGAGAGGCAGAGAGTCTGAAAGACAGAGTGTCTGAGAGGCAGTATCTGAGCAACTGAGTGTCTGAGAGACAGAGTGTCTGAGAGACAGTGTCTGAGAGACAGAGTGTCTGAGAGGCAGAGTGTCTGATAGACAGAGTGTCTGAGAGGCAGAGTGTCTGAGAGACAGAGTGTCTGAGATGCAGTGTCTGAGAGACAGAATGTCTGAGCGACAGAGTGTCTGAGAGACAGTGTCTGAGAGACAGAGTGTCTGAGAGGCAGAGTGTCTGAGAGACAAAGTGTCTGAGAGGCAGATTATCTGAGAGGAAGTGTGTGAGAGGCAGTGTCTGAGAGGCAGAGTTTCTGAGAGGCAAAGAGTCTGAGAGGCAGAGAATCGGAGAGAAAGAGTGTCTGACAGGCAGAGTGCCTGAGAGGCAGTGAGGCTGTGAGACAGAGTGTCTGAGAGGCAGAGTGTCTGAGAGACAGATTGTCTGAGAGGCAGAGTGTCTAAGAGACAGTGTCTGAGAGGCAGAGTGTCTGAGAGACAGAGTGTCTGAGAGGCGGATTGTCTGAGAGGCAGAGTATATGAGAGAAATACTTTCTGAGAGGCAGAGTGTCTGAAAGTCAGGGAGTCTGAGAGGCAGAGACTGTGAGAGGCAGATTTTCAGAGAAACAGTGTGTCTGAGAGGCAGAGTGGCTGAGAGGCAGAGTGTCTGACATACAGAATGTTTGAGAGGCAGAGAGTCTGAAAGACAGATTGTCTGAGAGGCAGTATGTGAGCGACTGAGTGTCTGAGAGACAGAGTGTCTGAGAGACAGTTTCTGAGAGACAGAGTGTCTGAGAGGCAGAGTGTCTGAGAGACAGAGTGTCTGAGAGGCAGAGTGTCTGAGAGACAGTGTCTGAGAGGCAGTGTCTGAGAGGCAGAGTGTCTGAGAGACAGAGTGTCTGAGATGCAGTGTCTGCGCGACAGAGTGTCTGAGAGACAGAGTGTCTGAGAGACAAAGTGTCTGAGAGGCAGAGTATCTGAGAGGAAGTGTGTGAGAGGCAGTGTCTGAGAGGCAGAGTTTGTAAGAGACAGAGTATCTGAGAGGCAGAGTGTCTGAGAGGCAGATTGTATGAGAGACAGAGTGTCTGAGAGGCAGTGTGTCTGAGCGACAGAGTGTCTGAGAGGCGGATTGTTTGAGAGGCAGAGTATATGAGAGAAATAGTGTCTGAGAGGCAGATGTCTGAAAGTCAGGGAGTCTGAGAGGCAGAGATTGTGAGGGGCAGATCTTCTGAGAGACAGATTGTCTGAGAGGCAGAGTGGCTGAGAGGCAGAGTGTCTGACTTACAGAGTGTTTGAGAGGCAGAGAGTTTGAAAGACAGAGTGTCTGAGAGGCAGTATCTGAGCGACAGAGTATCTGAGAGACAGAGGGTCTGAGAGGCAGATTGTCTGAGAGACAGAGTGTCTGATAGACAGACTGTCTCAGAGGCAGAGTGTCTGAGAGACAGTTTCTGAGAGGCAGTGTCTGATAGACAGAGTGTCTGAGATGCAGAGTGTCTGAGAGACAGAGTATCTGAACGACAGAGTGTCTGAGAGACAGAGTGTCTGAGAGGCAGAGTATCTGAGAGGAATTGTCTGAGAGGCAGTGTCTGAGAGGCAGAGTTTCTGAGAGACAGAGTGTCTGAGAGGCAGAGTGTCTGAGAGGCAGAGTGTCTGAGAGGCAGTGTCTGAGAGACAGAGTGTCTGAGAGGCAGAGTGTCTGAGAGGCAGATTGTCTGAGAGACAGAGTGTCTGAGAGGCAGTGCCTGAGAGGCAGAGTGCCTGAGAGAAAGAGTGTCTGAGAGGCAGAGTGTCTGAGAGGCAGAGAGTCTGTGAGGCAGAGAGTCTGAGAGGCAGAGTGTCTGAGAGACCGAGTGTCTGGGAGGCAGAGTGTCTGAGAGACAGAGTGTCTGAGAGGCAGAGTGTCTGAAATACACTGTCTCTGAGAGGCAGAGTGTCTGAGAGACAGAGTGTCAGAGAGGCAGAGTTTCTGAAAGACAGAGTGTCTGAGAGGCAGTGTCTGAGCGACAGAGTGTCTGAGACACATAGTGTCTGAGAGACAGAGTGTCTGAGAGGCAGAGTGTCTGAGAGGCAGAGTGTCTGAGAGGCAGAGTGTCTGAGAGGCAGTGTGTCTGAGTGGCAGATTGACTGAGAGACAGAGTGTTTGAGAGGCAGCTTGTCTGAGAGGCAGAGAGTCACAGAGTCAGTGTGTCTGAGAAACAGTGTGTCTGAGAGACAGAGAGTCTGAGAGACAGAGTGTCTGAGCGACAGAATATCTGAGAGACAGAGTGTCTGAGATGCAGAGTGTCTGAGAGGCAGAGTGTCTAAGAGGCAGTGTCTGAGACGCAGAGTGTCTGAGAGACAGAGTGTCTGAGATGCAGAGTGTCTGAGAGGCAGAGTGTCTGAGACGCAGTGTCTGAGACGATGAGTGTCTGAGAGACAGAGTGTCTGAGAGGCAGAGTGGCTGAGAGGCAGAGTGTCTGACATACAGAGTGTTTGAGAGGCAGAGAGTTTGAAAGACAGAGTGTCTGAGAGGCAGTATCTGAGCGACAGAGTGTCTGAGAGACAGAGGGTCTGAGAGGCAGATTGTCTGAGAGACAGAGTGTCTGAGAGGCAGAGTGTCTGAGAGGCAGAGTGTCTGAGAGACAGTGTCTGAGAGACAGAGTGTGTGAGAGGCAGAGTGTCTGATAGACAGACTGTCTGAGAGGCAGAGTGTCTGAGAGACAGTTTCTGAGAGGCAGTGTCTGATAGACAGAGTGTCTGAGATGCAGTGTCTGAGAGACAGACTGTCTGAACGACAGAGTGTCTGAGAGACAGAGTATCTGAGAGGCAGAGTATCTGAGAGGAATTGTCTGAGAGGCAGTGTCTGAGAGGCAGAGATTCTGAGAGACAGAGTGTCTGAGAGGCAGAGTGTCTGAGAGGCAGAGTGTCTGAGAGGCAGTTTCTGAGAGACAGAGTGTCTGAGAGGCAGAGTGTCTGAGCGACAGAGTGTCTGAGAGGCAGTGTCTGAGAGGCAGAGTGCCTGAGAGAAAGAGTGACTGAGAGGCAGAGTGTCTGAGAGGCAGAGAGTCTGTGAGGCAGAGAGTGTGAGAGGCAGAGTGTCTGAGAGACCGAGTGTCTGAGAGGCAGAGTGTCTGAGAGACAGAGTGTCTGAGAGGCAGAGTGTCTGAAAGACAGAGTGTCTGAGAGGCAGAGAGTCTGAGTGACAGAGAGTCTGAGAGACAGAGTGTCTGAGATACAATGTCTCTGATAGGCAGAGTGTCTGAGAGACAGAGTGTCAGAGAGGCAGAGTGTCTGAAAGACAGAGTGTCTGAGAGGCAGTGTCTGAGCGACAGAGTGTCTGAGACACATAGTGTCTGAGAGACAGAGTGTCTGAGAGGCAGAGTGTCTGAGAGGCAGAGTGTCTGAGTGGCAGATTGACTGAGAGACAGAGTGTTTGAGAGGCAGCTTGTCTGAGAGGCAGAGAGTCACAGAGTCAGTGTGTCTGAGAAACAGTGTGTCTGAGAGACAGAGAGTCTGAGAGACAGAGTGTCTGAGAGACAGAGTGTCTGAGAGGCAGAGAGTCTGAGAGACATTGTGTCTGAGAGACAGAGTGTCTGAGAGGGATTGTCTGGGAGAACGATTTTCTGAGAGGCAGTGTCTGAGCGACAGAATGTCTGAGAGACAGAGTGTCTGAGAGGCAGAGAGTCTGAGAGACATTGTGTCTGAGAGACAGAGTGTCTGAGAGGGATTGTCTGGGAGAACGATTTTCTGAGAGGCAGTGTCTGAGCGACAGAATGTCTGAGAGACAGAGTGTCTGAGATGCAGAGTGTCTGAGAGGCAGAGTGTCTAAGAGGCAGTGTCTGAGACGCAGAGTGTCTGAGAGACAGCGTGTCTGAGATGCAGAGTGTCTGAGAGGCAGAGTGTCTGAGACGCAGTGTCTGAGACGCAGAGTGTCTGAGAGACAGAGTGTCTGAGAGGAAGTGTCTGAGAGACAGTGTCTGAGAGACAGCGTGTCTGAGAGGCAGTGTCTGATAGACAGAGTGTCTGAGAGGCAGAGTGTCTGAGAGGCAAAGAGTCTGAGAGGCAGAGAATCTGAGAGAAAGAGTGTCTGACAGGCAGAGTGCCTGAGAGGCAATGAGGCTGTGAGACAGAGTGTCTGAGAGGCAGAGTGTCTGAGAGACAGATTGTCTGAGAGGCAGAGTGTCTGAGAGACAGTGTCTGAGAGGCAGAGTGTCTGAGAGACAGAGTGTCTGAGAGGCGGATTGTCTGAGAGGCAGAGTATATGAGAGAAATAGTGTCTGAGAGTCAGAGTGTCTGAAAGTCAGGGAGTCTGAGAGGCAGAGACTGTGAGAGGCAGGTTTTCAGAGAGACAGTGTGTCTGAGAGGCAGAGTGGCTGAGAGGCAGAGTGTCTGACATACAGAGTGTTTGAGAGGCAGAGAGTCTGAAAGACAGAGTGTCTGAGAGGCAGTATCTGAGCAACTGAGTGTCTGAGAGACAGAGTGTCTGAGAGACAGTGTCTGAGAGACAGAGTGTCTGAAGGCAGAGTGTCTGATAGACAGAGTGTCTGAGAGGCAGAGTGTCTGAGAGACAGAGTGTCTGAGATGCAGTGTCTGAGAGACAGAATGTCTGAGCGACAGAGTGTCTGAGAGACAGTGTCTGAGAGACAGAGTGTCTGAGAGGCAGAGTGTCTGAGAGACAAAGTGTCTGAGAGGCAGATTATCTGAGAGGAAGTGTGTGAGAGGCAGTGTCTGAGAGGCAGAGTTTCTGAGAGGCAAAGAGTCTGAGAGGCAGAGAATCGGAGAGAAAGAGTGTCTGACAGGCAGAGTGCCTGAGAGGCAGTGAGGCTGTGAGACAGAGTGTCTGAGAGGCAGAGTGTCTGAGAGACAGATTGTCTGAGAGGCAGAGTGTCTAAGAGACAGTGTCTGAGAGGCAGAGTGTCTGAGAGACAGAGTGTCTGAGAGGCGGATTGTCTGAGAGGCAGAGTATATGAGAGAAATACTTTCTGAGAGGCAGAGTGTCTGAAAGTCAGGGAGTCTGAGAGGCAGAGACTGTGAGAGGCAGATTTTCAGAGAAACAGTGTGTCTGAGAGGCAGAGTGGCTGAGAGGCAGAGTGTCTGACATACAGAATGTTTGAGAGGCAGAGAGTCTGAAAGACAGATTGTCTGAGAGGCAGTATGTGAGCGACTGAGTGTCTGAGAGACAGAGTGTCTGAGAGACAGTGTCTGAGAGACAGAGTGTCTGAGAGGCAGAGTGTCTGAGAGACAGAGTGTCTGAGAGGCAGAGTGTCTGAGAGACAGTGTCTGAGAGGCAGTGTCTGAGAGGCAGAGTGTCTGAGAGACAGAGTGTCTGAGATGCAGTGTCTGCGCGACAGAGTGTCTGAGAGACAGAGTGTCTGAGAGACAAAGTGTCTGAGAGGCAGAGTATCTGAGAGGAAGTGTGTGAGAGGCAGTGTCTGAGAGGCAGAGTTTGTAAGAGACAGAGTATCTGAGAGGCAGAGTGTCTGAGAGGCAGATTGTATGAGAGACAGAGTGTTTGAGAGGCAGCTTGTCTGAGAGGCAGAGAGTCACAGAGTCAGTGTGTCTGAGAAACAGTGTGTCTGAGACACATAGTGTCTGAGAGACAGAGTGTCTGAGAGGCAGAGTGTCTGAGAGGCAGAGTGTCTGAGTGGCAGATTGACTGAGAGACAGAGTGTTTGAGAGGCAGCTTGTCTGAGAGGCAGAGAGTCACAGAGTCAGTGTGTCTGAGAAACAGTGTGTCTGAGAGACAGAGAGTCTGAGAGACAGAGTGTCTGAGAGGCAGAGAGTCTGAGAGACATTGTGTCTGAGAGACAGAGTGTCTGAGAGGGATTGTCTGGGAGAACGATTTTCTGAGAGGCAGTGTCTGAGCGACAGAATGTCTGAGAGACAGAGTGTCTGAGAGGCAGAGAGTCTGAGAGACATTGTGTCTGAGAGACAGAGTGTCTGAGAGGGATTGTCTGGGAGAACGATTTTCTGAGAGGCAGTGTCTGAGCGACAGAATGTCTGAGAGACAGAGTGTCTGAGATGCAGAGTGTCTGAGAGGCAGAGTGTCTAAGAGGCAGTGTCTGAGACGCAGAGTGTCTGAGAGACAGCGTGTCTGAGATGCAGAGTGTCTGAGAGGCAGAGTGTCTGAGACGCAGTGTCTGAGACGCAGAGTGTCTGAGAGACAGAGTGTCTGAGAGGAAGTGTCTGAGAGACAGTGTCTGAGAGACAGCGTGTCTGAGAGGCAGTGTCTGATAGACAGAGTGTCTGAGAGGCAGAGTGTCTGAGAGGCAAAGAGTCTGAGAGGCAGAGAATCTGAGAGAAAGAGTGTCTGACAGGCAGAGTGCCTGAGAGGCAATGAGGCTGTGAGACAGAGTGTCTGAGAGGCAGAGTGTCTGAGAGACAGATTGTCTGAGAGGCAGAGTGTCTGAGAGAAAGTGTCTGAGAGGCAGAGTGTCTGAGAGACAGAGTGTCTGAGAGGCGGATTGTCTGAGAGGCAGAGTATATGAGAGAAATAGTGTCTGAGAGTCAGAGTGTCTGAAAGTCAGGGAGTCTGAGAGGCAGAGACTGTGAGAGGCAGGTTTTCAGAGAGACAGTGTGTCTGAGAGGCAGAGTGGCTGAGAGGCAGAGTGTCTGACATACAGAGTGTTTGAGAGGCAGAGAGTCTGAAAGACAGAGTGTCTGAGAGGCAGTATCTGAGCAACTGAGTGTCTGAGAGACAGAGTGTCTGAGAGACAGTGTCTGAGAGACAGAGTGTCTGAGAGGCAGAGTGTCTGATAGACAGAGTGTCTGAGAGGCAGAGTGTCTGAGAGACAGAGTGTCTGAGATGCAGTGTCTGAGAGACAGAATGTCTGAGCGACAGAGTGTCTGAGAGACAGTGTCTGAGAGACAGAGTGTCTGAGAGGCAGAGTGTCTGAGAGACAAAGTGTCTGAGAGGCAGATTATCTGAGAGGAAGTGTGTGAGAGGCAGTGTCTGAGAGGCAGAGTTTCTGAGAGGCAAAGAGTCTGAGAGGCAGAGAATCGGAGAGAAAGAGTGTCTGACAGGCAGAGTGCCTGAGAGGCAGTGAGGCTGTGAGACAGAGTGTCTGAGAGGCAGAGTGTCTGAGAGACAGATTGTCTGAGAGGCAGAGTGTCTAAGAGACAGTGTCTGAGAGGCAGAGTGTCTGAGAGACAGAGTGTCTGAGAGGCGGATTGTCTGAGAGGCAGAGTATATGAGAGAAATACTTTCTGAGAGGCAGAGTGTCTGAAAGTCAGGGAGTCTGAGAGGCAGAGACTGTGAGAGGCAGATTTTCAGAGAAACAGTGTGTCTGAGAGGCAGAGTGGCTGAGAGGCAGAGTGTCTGACATACAGAATGTTTGAGAGGCAGAGAGTCTGAAAGACAGATTGTCTGAGAGGCAGTATGTGAGTGACTGAGTGTCTGAGAGACAGAGTGTCTGAGAGACAGTGTCTGAGAGACAGAGTGTCTGAGAGGCAGAGTGTCTGAGAGACAGAGTGTCTGAGAGGCAGAGTGTCTGAGAGACAGTGTCTGAGAGGCAGTGTCTGAGAGGCAGAGTGTCTGAGAGACAGAGTGTCTGAGATGCAGTGTCTGCGCGACAGAGTGTCTGAGAGACAGAGTGTCTGAGAGACAAAGTGTCTGAGAGGCAGAGTATCTGAGAGGAAGTGTGTGAGAGGCAGTGTCTGAGAGGCAGAGTTTGTAAGAGACAGAGTATCTGAGAGGCAGAGTGTCTGAGAGGCAGATTGTATGAGAGACAGAGTGTCTGAGAGGCAGTGTGTCTGAGCGACAGAGTGTCTGAGAGGCGGATTGTTTGAGAGGCAGAGTATATGAGAGAAATAGTGTCTGAGAGGCAGATGTCTGAAAGTCAGGGAGTCTGAGAGGCAGAGATTGTGAGGGGCAGATCTTCTGAGAGACAGATTGTCTGAGAGGCAGAGTGGCTGAGAGGCAGAGTGTCTGACTTACAGAGTGTTTGAGAGGCAGAGAGTTTGAAAGACAGAGTGTCTGAGAGGCAGTATCTGAGCGACAGAGTATCTGAGAGACAGAGGGTCTGAGAGGCAGATTGTCTGAGAGACAGAGTGTCTGATAGACAGACTGTCTCAGAGGCAGAGTGTCTGAGAGACAGTTTCTGAGAGGCAGTGTCTGATAGACAGAGTGTCTGAGATGCAGAGTGTCTGAGAGACAGAGTGTCTGAACGACAGAGTGTCTGAGAGACAGAGTGTCTGAGAGGCAGAGTATCTGAGAGGAATTGTCTGAGAGGCAGTGTCTGAGAGGCAGAGTTTCTGAGAGACAGAGTGTCTGAGAGGCAGAGTGTCTGAGAGGCAGAGTGTCTGAGAGGCAGTGTCTGAGAGACAGAGTGTCTGAGAGGCAGAGTGTCTGAGAGGCAGATTGTCTGAGAGACAGAGTGTCTGAGAGGCAGTGCCTGAGAGGCAGAGTGCCTGAGAGAAAGAGTGTCTGAGAGGCAGAGTGTCTGAGAGGCAGAGAGTCTGTGAGGCAGAGAGTCTGAGAGGCAGAGTGTCTGAGAGACCGAGTGTCTGGGAGGCAGAGTGTCTGAGAGACAGAGTGTCTGAGAGGCAGAGTGTCTGAAATACACTGTCTCTGAGAGGCAGAGTGTCTGAGAGACAGAGTGTCAGAGAGGCAGAGTTTCTGAAAGACAGAGTGTCTGAGAGGCAGTGTCTGAGCGACAGAGTGTCTGAGACACATAGTGTCTGAGAGACAGAGTGTCTGAGAGGCAGAGTGTCTGAGAGGCAGAGTGTCTGAGAGGCAGAGTGTCTGAGAGGCAGTGTGTCTGAGTGGCAGATTGACTGAGAGACAGAGTGTTTGAGAGGCAGCTTGTCTGAGAGGCAGAGAGTCACAGAGTCAGTGTGTCTGAGAAACAGTGTGTCTGAGAGACAGAGAGTCTGAGAGACAGAGTGTCTGAGCGACAGAATATCTGAGAGACAGAGTGTCTGAGATGCAGAGTGTCTGAGAGGCAGAGTGTCTAAGAGGCAGTGTCTGAGACGCAGAGTGTCTGAGAGACAGAGTGTCTGAGATGCAGAGTGTCTGAGAGGCAGAGTGTCTGAGACGCAGTGTCTGAGACGATGAGTGTCTGAGAGACAGAGTGTCTGAGAGGCAGAGTGGCTGAGAGGCAGAGTGTCTGACATACAGAGTGTTTGAGAGGCAGAGAGTTTGAAAGACAGAGTGTCTGAGAGGCAGTATCTGAGCGACAGAGTGTCTGAGAGACAGAGGGTCTGAGAGGCAGATTGTCTGAGAGACAGAGTGTCTGAGAGGCAGAGTGTCTGAGAGGCAGAGTGTCTGAGAGACAGTGTCTGAGAGACAGAGTGTGTGAGAGGCAGAGTGTCTGATAGACAGACTGTCTGAGAGGCAGAGTGTCTGAGAGACAGTTTCTGAGAGGCAGTGTCTGATAGACAGAGTGTCTGAGATGCAGTGTCTGAGAGACAGAGTGTCTGAACGACAGAGTGTCTGAGAGACAGAGTATCTGAGAGGCAGAGTATCTGAGAGGAATTGTCTGAGAGGCAGTGTCTGAGAGGCAGAGATTCTGAGAGACAGAGTGTCTGAGAGGCAGAGTTTGTGAGAGGCAGAGTGTCTGAGAGGCAGTTTCTGAGAGACAGAGTGTCTGAGAGGCAGAGTGTCTGAGCGACAGAGTGTCTGAGAGGCAGTGTCTGAGAGGCAGAGTGCCTGAGAGAAAGAGTGACTGAGAGGCAGAGTGTCTGAGAGGCAGAGAGTCTGTGAGGCAGAGAGTGTGAGAGGCAGAGTGTCTGAGAGACCGAGTGTCTGAGAGGCAGAGTGTCTGAGAGACAGAGTGTCTGAGAGGCAGAGTGTCTGAAAGACAGAGTGTCTGAGAGGCAGAGAGTCTGAGTGACAGAGAGTCTGAGAGACAGAGTGTCTGAGATACAATGTCTCTGATAGGCAGAGTGTCTGAGAGACAGAGTGTCAGAGAGGCAGAGTGTCTGAAAGACAGAGTGTCTGAGAGGCAGTGTCTGAGCGACAGAGTGTCTGAGACACATAGTGTCTGAGAGACAGAGTGTCTGAGAGGCAGAGTGTCTGAGAGGCAGAGTGTCTGAGTGGCAGATTGACTGAGAGACAGAGTGTTTGAGAGGCAGCTTGTCTGAGAGGCAGAGAGTCACAGAGTCAGTGTGTCTGAGAAACAGTGTGTCTGAGAGACAGAGAGTCTGAGAGACAGAGTGTCTGAGAGACAGAGTGTCTGAGAGGCAGAGAGTCTGAGAGACATTGTGTCTGAGAGACAGAGTGTCTGAGAGGGATTGTCTGGGAGAACGATTTTCTGAGAGGCAGTGTCTGAGCGACAGAATGTCTGAGAGACAGAGTGTCTGAGAGGCAGAGAGTCTGAGAGACATTGTGTCTGAGAGACAGAGTGTCTGAGAGGGATTGTCTGGGAGAACGATTTTCTGAGAGGCAGTGTCTGAGCGACAGAATGTCTGAGAGACAGAGTGTCTGAGATGCAGAGTGTCTGAGAGGCAGAGTGTCTAAGAGGCAGTGTCTGAGACGCAGAGTGTCTGAGAGACAGCGTGTCTGAGATGCAGAGTGTCTGAGAGGCAGAGTGTCTGAGACGCAGTGTCTGAGACGCAGAGTGTCTGAGAGACAGAGTGTCTGAGAGGAAGTGTCTGAGAGACAGTGTCTGAGAGACAGCGTGTCTGAGAGGCAGTGTCTGATAGACAGAGTGTCTGAGAGGCAGAGTGTCTGAGAGGCAAAGAGTCTGAGAGGCAGAGAATCTGAGAGAAAGAGTGTCTGACAGGCAGAGTGCCTGAGAGGCAATGAGGCTGTGAGACAGAGTGTCTGAGAGGCAGAGTGTCTGAGAGACAGATTGTCTGAGAGGCAGAGTGTCTGAGAGACAGTGTCTGAGAGGCAGAGTGTCTGAGAGACAGAGTGTCTGAGAGGCGGATTGTCTGAGAGGCAGAGTATATGAGAGAAATAGTGTCTGAGAGTCAGAGTGTCTGAAAGTCAGGGAGTCTGAGAGGCAGAGACTGTGAGAGGCAGGTTTTCAGAGAGACAGTGTGTCTGAGAGGCAGAGTGGCTGAGAGGCAGAGTGTCTGACATACAGAGTGTTTGAGAGGCAGAGAGTCTGAAAGACAGAGTGTCTGAGAGGCAGTATCTGAGCAACTGAGTGTCTGAGAGACAGAGTGTCTGAGAGACAGTGTCTGAGAGACAGAGTGTCTGAGAGGCAGAGTGTCTGATAGACAGAGTGTCTGAGAGGCAGAGTGTCTGAGAGACAGAGTGTCTGAGATGCAGTGTCTGAGAGACAGAATGTCTGAGCGACAGAGTGTCTGAGAGACAGTGTCTGAGAGACAGAGTGTCTGAGAGGCAGAGTGTCTGAGAGACAAAGTGTCTGAGAGGCAGATTATCTGAGAGGAAGTGTGTGAGAGGCAGTGTCTGAGAGGCAGAGTTTCTGAGAGGCAAAGAGGCTGAGAGGCAGAGAATCGGAGAGAAAGAGTGTCTGACAGGCAGAGTGCCTGAGAGGCAGTGAGGCTGTGAGACAGAGTGTCTGAGAGGCAGAGTGTCTGAGAGACAGATTGTCTGAGAGGCAGAGTGTCTGAGAGACAGTGTCTGAGAGGCAGAGTGTCTGAGAGACAGAGTGTCTGAGAGGCGGATTGTCTGAGAGGCAGAGTATATGAGAGAAATAGTTTCTGAGAGGCAGAGTGTCTGAAAGTCAGGGAGTCTGAGAGGCAGAGACTGTGAGAGGCAGATTTTCAGAGAAACAGTGTGTCTGAGAGGCAGAGTGGCTGAGAGGCAGAGTGTCTGACATACAGAATGTTTGAGAGGCAGAGAGTCTGAAAGACAGATTGTCTGAGAGGCAGTATGTGAGCGACTGAGTGTCTGAGAGACAGAGTGTCTGAGAGACAGTGTCTGAGAGACAGAGTGTCTGAGAGGCAGAGTGTCTGAGAGACAGAGTGTCTGAGAGGCAGAGTGTCTGAGAGACAGTGTCTGAGAGGCAGTGTCTGAGAGGCAGAGTGTCTGAGAGACAGAGTGTCTGAGATGCAGTGTCTGCGCGACAGAGTGTCTGAGAGACAGAGTGTCTGAGAGACAAAGTGTCTGAGAGGCAGAGTATCTGAGAGGAAGTGTGTGAGAGGCAGTGTCTGAGAGGCAGAGTTTGTAAGAGACAGAGTATCTGAGAGGCAGAGTGTCTGAGAGGCAGATTGTATGAGAGACAGAGTGTCTGAGAGGCAGTGTGTCTGAGCGACAGAGTGTCTGAGATGCGGATTGTTTGAGAGGCAGAGTATATGAGAGAAATAGTGTCTGAGAGGCAGATGTCTGAAAGTCAGGGAGTCTGAGAGGCAGAGATTGTGAGGGGCAGATCTTCTGAGAGACAGATTGTCTGAGAGGCAGAGTGGCTGAGAGGCAGAGTGTCTGACTTACAGAGTGTTTGAGAGGCAGAGAGTTTGAAAGACAGAGTGTCTGAGAGGCAGTATCTGAGCGACAGAGTGTCTGAGAGACAGAGGGTCTGAGAGGCAGATTGTCTGAGAGACAGAGTGTCTGATAGACAGACTGTCTCAGAGGCAGAGTGTCTGAGAGACAGTTTCTGAGAGGCAGTGTCTGATAGACAGAGTGTCTGAGATGCAGAGTGTCTGAGAGACAGAGTGTCTGAACGACAGAGTGTCTGAGAGACAGAGTGTCTGAGAGGCAGAGTATCTGAGAGGAATTGTCTGAGAGGCAGTGTCTGAGAGGCAGAGTTTCTGAGAGACAGAGTGTCTGAGAGGCAGAGTGTCTGAGAGGCAGAGTGTCTGAGAGGCAGTGTCTGAGAGACAGAGTGTCTGAGAGGCAGAGTGTCTGAGAGGCAGATTGTCTGAGAGACAGAGTGTCTGAGAGGCAGTGCCTGAGAGGCAGAGTGCCTGAGAGAAAGAGTGTCTGAGAGGCAGAGTGTCTGAGAGGCAGAGAGTCTGTGAGGCAGAGAGTCTGAGAGGCAGAGTGTCTGAGAGACCGAGTGTCTGGGAGGCAGAGTGTCTGAGAGACAGAGTGTCTGAGAGGCAGAGTGTCTGAAATACACTGTCTCTGAGAGGCAGAGTGTCTGAGAGACAGAGTGTCAGAGAGGCAGAGTTTCTGAAAGACAGAGTGTCTGAGAGGCAGTGTCTGAGCGACAGAGTGTCTGAGACACATAGTGTCTGAGAGACAGAGTGTCTGAGAGGCAGAGTGTCTGAGAGGCAGAGTGTCTGAGAGGCAGAGTGTCTGAGAGGCAGTGTGTCTGAGTGGCAGATTGACTGAGAGGCAGTGTCTGAGAGACAGAGTGTCTGAGAGGCAGAGTGTCTGAGAGACAGAGTGTCTGAGAGGCAGTGTCTGAGAGGCAGAGTTTCTGAGAGACAGAGTGTCTGAGAGGCAGAGTGTCTGAGAGGCAGTGTCTGAGAGGCAGAGTGCCTGAGAGAAAGAGTGACTGAGAGGCAGAGTGTCTGAGAGGCAGAGAGTATGTGAGGCAGAGAGTCTGAGAGGCAGAGTGTCTGAGAGACCGAGTGTCTGAGAGGCAGAGTGTCTGAGAGACAGAGTGTCTGAGAGGCAGAGTGTCTGAAAGACAGAGTGTCTGAGAGGCAGAGAGTCTGAGTGACAGAGAGTCTGAGAGACAGAGTGTCTGAGATACACTGTCTCTGATAGGCAGAGTGTCTGAGAGACAGAGTGTCAGAGAGGCAGAGTGTCTGAAAGACAGAGTGTCTGAGAGGCAGTGTCTGAGCGACAGAGTGTCTGAGACACATAGTGTCTGAGAGACAGAGTGTCTGAGAGGCAGAGTGTCTGAGAGGCAGAGTGTCTGAGAGGCAGAGTGTCTGAGAGGCAGAGTGTCCGAGTGGCAGATTGACTGAGAGACAGAGTGTTTGAGAGGCAGCTTGTCTGAGAGGCAGAGAGTCACAGAGTCAGTGTGTCTGAGAAACAGTGTGTCTGAGAGACAGAGAGTCTGAGAGACAGAGTGTCTGAGAGACAGAGTGTCTGAGAGGCAGAGAGTCTGAGAGACATTGTGTCTGAGAGACAGAGTGTCTGAGAGGGATTGTCTGGGAGAACGATTTTCTGAGAGGCAGTGTCTGAGCGACAGAATGTCTGAGAGACAGAGTGTCTGAGAGGCAGAGAGTCTGAGAGACATTGTGTCTGAGAGAGAGAGTGTCTGAGAGGGATTGTCTGGGAGAACGATTTTCTGAGAGGCAGTGTCTGAGCGACAGAATGTCTGAGAGACAGAGTGTCTGAGATGCAGAGTGTCTGAGAGGCAGAGTGTCTAAGAGGCAGTGTCTGAGACGCAGAGTGTCTGAGAGACAGCGTGTCTGAGATGCAGAGTGTCTGAGAGGCAGAGTGTCTGAGACGCAGTGTCTGAGACGCAGAGTGTCTGAGAGACAGAGTGTCTGAGAGGAAGTGTCTGAGAGACAGTGTCTGAGAGACAGCGTGTCTGAGAGGCAGTGTCTGATAGACAGAGTGTCTGAGAGGCAGAGTGTCTGAGAGGCAAAGAGTCTGAGAGGCAGAGAATCTGAGAGAAAGTGTGTCTGACAGGCAGAGTGCCTGAGAGGCAGTGAGGCTGTGAGACAGAGTGTATGAGAGGCAGAGTGTCTGAGAGACAGATTGTCTGAGAGGCAGAGTGTCTGAGAGACAGTGTCTGAGAGGCAGAGTGTCTGAGAGACAGAGTGTCTGAGAGGCGGATTGTCTGAGAGGCAGAGTATATGAGAGAAATAGTGTCTGAGAGGCAGAGTGTCTGAAAGTCAGGGAGTCTGAGAGGCAGAGACTGTGAGAGGCAGATTTTCAGAGAGACAGTGTGTCTGAGAGGCAGAGTGGCTGAGAGGCAGAGTGTCTGACATACAGAGTGTTTGAGAGGCAGAGAGTCTGAAAGACAGAGGGTCTGAGAGGCAGTATCTGAGCAACTGAGTGTCTGAGAGACAGAGTGTCTGAGAGACAGTGTCTGAGAGACAGAGTGTCTGAGAGGCAGAGTGTCTGATAGACAGAGTGTCTGAGAGGCAGAGTGTCTGAGAGACAGTGTCTGAGAGGCAGTGTCTGAGAGGCAGAGTGTCTGAGAAACAGAGTGTCTGAGAGGCAGATTATCTGAGAGGAAGTGTGTGAGAGGCAGTGTCTGAGAGGCAGAGTTTCTGAGAGGCAAAGAGTCTGAGAGGCAGAGAATCGGAGAGAAAGAGTGTCTGACAGGCAGAGTGCCTGAGAGGCAGTGAGGCTGTGAGACAGAGTGTCTGAGAGGCAGAGTGTCTGAGAGACAGATTGTCTGAGAGGCAGAGTGTCTAAGAGACAATGTCTGAGAGGCAGAGTGTCTGAGAGACAGAGTGTCTGAGAGGCGGATTGTCTGAGAGGCAGAGTATATGAGAGAAATAGTTTCTGAGAGGCAGAGTGTCTGAAAGTCAGGGAGTCTGAGAGGCAGAGACTGTGAGAGGCAGATTTTCAGAGAAACAGTGTGTCTGAGAGGCAGAGTGGCTGAGAGGCAGAGTGTCTGACATACAGAATGTTTGAGAGGCAGAGAGTCTGAAAGACAGAATGTCTGAGAGGCAGTATGTGAGCGACTGAGTGTCTGAGAGACAGAGTGTCTGAGAGACAGTGTCTGAGAGACAGAGTGTCTGAGAGACAGAGTGTCTGAGCGACAGAATGTCTGAGAGACAGAGTGTCTGAGATGCAGAGTGTCTGAGAGGCAGAGTGTCTCAGAGGCAGTGTCTGAGACGCAGAGTGTCTGAGAGACAGAGTGTCTGAGATGCAGAGTGTCTGAGAGGCAGAGTGTCTGAGACGCAGTGTCTGAGACGATGAGTGTCTGAGAGACAGAGTGTCTGAGAGGAAGTGTCTGAGAGACAGCGTGTCTGAGAGGCAGTGTCTGATAGACAGATTGTCTGAGAGGCAGAGTGTCTGAGAGGCAAAGAGTCTGAGAGGCAGAGAATCTGAGAGAAAGAGTGTCTGACAGGCAGAGTGCCTGAGAGGCAGTGAGGCTGTGAGACAGAGTGTCTGAGAGGCAGAGTGTCTGAGAGACAGATTGTCTGAGAGGCAGAGTGTCTGAGAGACAGTGTCTGAGAGGCAGAGTGTCTGAGAGACAGAGTGTCTGAGAGGCGGATTGTCTGAGAGGCAGAGTATAGGAGAGAAATAGTGTCTGAGAGGCAGAGTGTCTGAAAGTCAGTGAGTCTGAGAGGCAGAGACTGTGAGAGGCAGATTTTCAGAGAGACAGTGTGTCTGAGAGGCAGAGTGGCTGAGAGGCAGAGTGTCTGACATACAGAGTGTCTGAGAGGGAGTATCTGAGCAACTGAGTGTCTGAGAGACAGAGTGTCTGAGAGACAGTGTCTGAGAGACAGACTGTCTGAGAGGCAGAGTGTCTGAGAGACAGTGTCTGAGAGGCAGTGTCTGAGAGGCAGAGTGTCTGAGAGACAGAGTGTCTGAGATGCAGTGTCTGAGAGACAGAATGTCTGAGCGACAGAGTGTCTGAGCTACAGAGTGTCTGAGAGACAGAGTGTCTGAGAGACAAAGTGTCTGAGAGGCAGATTATCTGAGAGGAAGTGTGTGAGAGGCAGTGTCTGAGAGGCAGAGTGTCTGAGCGGCAAAGAGTCTGAGAGGCAGATAATCTGAGAGAAAGAGTGTCTGACAGGCAGAGTGCCTGAGAGGCAGTGAGGCTGTGAGACAGAGTGTCTGAGAGGCAGAGTGTCTGAGAGACAGATTGTCTGAGAGGCAGAGTGTCTAAGAGACAGTGTCTGAGAGGCAGAGTGTCTGAGAGACAGAGTGTCTGAGTGGCGGATTGTCTGAGAGGCAGAGTATATGAGAGAAATAGTGTCTGAGAGGCAGAGTGTCTGAAAGTCAGGGAGTCTGAGAGACAGAGACTGTGAGAGGCAGATTTTCAGAGAAACAGTGTGTCTGAGAGGCAGAGTGGCTGAGAGGCAGAGTGTCTGACATACAGAATGTTTGAGAGGCAGAGAGTCTGAAAGACAGAGTGTCTGAGAGGCAGAGTGGCTGAGAGGCAGAGTGTCTGACATAAAGAGTGTTTGAGAGGCAGAGAATTGAAAGACAGTGTGTCTGAGAGGCAGTATCTGAGCGACAGAGTGTCTGAGAGACAGAGGGTCTGAGAGGCAGATTGTCTGAGAGACAGAGTGTCTGAGAGGCAGAGTGTCTGAGAGGCAGAGTGTCTGAGAGACAGTGTCTGAGAGACAGAGTGTGTGAGAGGCAGAGTGTCTGATAGACAGACTGTCTGAGAGGCAGAGTGTCTGAGAGACAGTATCTGAGAGGCAGTGTCTGATAGACAGAGTGTCTGAGATGCAGTGTCTGAGAGACAGAGTGTCTGAGATGCAGTGTCTGAGAGACAGAGTGTCTGAGAGGCAGAGTATGTGAGAGGAATTGTCTGAGAGGCAGTGTCTGAGAGGCAGAGTTTCTGAGAGACAGAGTGTCTGAGAGGCAGAGTGTCTGAGAGGCAGAGTGTCTGAGAGGCAGTGTCTGAGAGACAGAGTGTCTGAGAGGCAGAGTGTCTGAGAGACAGAGTGTCTGAGAGGCAGTGTCTGAGAGGCAGAGTGCCTGAGAGAAAGAGTGACTGAGAGGCAGAGTGTCTGAGAGGCAGAGAGTCTGTGAGGCAGAGAGTCTGAGAGGCAGAGTGTCTGAGAGACCGAGTGTCTGATAGGCAGAGTGTCTGAGAGACAGAGTGTCTGAGAGGCAGAGTGTCTGAAAGACAGAGTGTCTGAGAGGCAGAGAGTCTGAGTGACAGAGAGTCTGAGAGACAGAGTGTCTGAGATACACTGTCTCTGATAGGCAGAGTGTCTGAGAGACAGAGTGTCAGAGAGGCAGAGTGTCTGAAAGACAGAGTGTCTGAGAGGCAGTGTCTGAGCGACAGAGTGTCTGAGACACATAGTGTCTGAGAGACAGAGTGTCTGAGAGGCAGAGTGTCTGAGAGGCAGAGTGTCTGAGAGGCAGAGTGTCTGAGAGGCAGAGTGTCTGAGTGGCAGATTGACTGAGAGACAGAGTGTTTGAGAGGCAGCTTGTCTGAGAGGCAGAGAGTCACAGAGTCAGTGTGTCTGAGAAACAGTGTGTCTGAGAGACAGAGAGTCTGAGAGACAGAGTGTCTGAGAGACAGAGTGTCTGAGAGGCAGAGAGTCTGAGAGACATTGTGTCTGAGAGACAGAGTGTCTGAGAGGGATTGTCTGGGAGAACGATTTTCTGAGAGGCAGTGTCTGAGCGACAGAATGTCTGAGAGACAGAGTGTCTGAGAGGCAGAGAGTCTGAGAGACATTGTGTCTGAGAGACAGAGTGTCTGAGAGGGATTGTCTGGGAGAACGATTTTCTGAGAGGCAGTGTCTGAGCGACAGAATGTCTGAGAGACAGAGTGTCTGAGATGCAGAGTGTCTGAGAGGCAGAGTGTCTAAGAGGCAGTGTCTGAGACGCAGAGTGTCTGAGAGACAGCGTGTCTGAGATGCAGAGTGTCTGAGAGGCAGAGTGTCTGAGACGCAGTGTCTGAGACGCAGAGTGTCTGAGAGACAGAGTGTCTGAGAGGAAGTGTCTGAGAGACAGTGTCTGAGAGACAGCGTGTCTGAGAGGCAGTGTCTGATAGACAGAGTGTCTGAGAGGCAGAGTGTCTGAGAGGCAAAGAGTCTGAGAGGCAGAGAATCTGAGAGAAAGTGTGTCTGACAGGCAGAGTGCCTGAGAGGCAGTGAGGCTGTGAGACAGAGTGTATGAGAGGCAGAGTGTCTGAGAGACAGATTGTCTGAGAGGCAGAGTGTCTGAGAGACAGTGTCTGAGAGGCAGAGTGTCTGAGAGACAGAGTGTCTGAGAGGCGGATTGTCTGAGAGGCAGAGTATATGAGAGAAATAGTGTCTGAGAGGCAGAGTGTCTGAAAGTCAGGGAGTCTGAGAGGCAGAGACTGTGAGAGGCAGATTTTCAGAGAGACAGTGTGTCTGAGAGGCAGAGTGGCTGAGAGGCAGAGTGTCTGACATACAGAGTGTTTGAGAGGCAGAGAGTCTGAAAGACAGAGTGTCTGAGAGGCAGTATCTGAGCAACTGAGTGTCTGAGAGACAGAGTGTCTGAGAGACAGTGTCTGAGAGACAGAGTGTCTGAGAGGCAGAGTGTCTGATAGACAGAGTGTCTGAGAGGCAGAGTGTCTGAGAGACAGTGTCTGAGAGGCAGTGTCTGAGAGGCAGAGTGTCTGAGAGACAGAGTGTCTGAGATGCAGTGTCTGAGAGACAGAATGTCTGAGCAACAGAGTGTCTGAGAGACAGTGTCTGAGAGACAGAGTGTCTGAGAGGCAGAGTGTCTGAGAGACAAAGTGTCTGAGAGGCAGATTATCTGAGAGGAAGTGTGTGAGAGGCAGTGTCTGAGAGGCAGAGTTTCTGAGAGGCAAAGAGTCTGAGAGGCAGAGAATCGGAGAGAAAGAGTGTCTGACAGGCAGAGTGCCTGAGAGGCAGTGAGGCTGTGAGACAGATTGTCTGAGAGGCAGAGTGTCTGAGAGACAGATTGTCTGAGAGGCAGAGTGTCTAAGAGACAGTGTCTGAGAGGCAGAATGTCTGAGAGACAGTGTCTGAGAGGCAGTGTCTGAGAGGCAGAGTGTCTGAGAGACAGAGTGTCTGAGATGCAGTGTCTGAGAGACAGAATGTCTGAGCGACAGAGTGTCTGAGCTACAGAGTGTCTGAGAGACAGAGTGTCTGAGAGACAAAGTGTCTGAGAGGCAGATTATCTGAGAGGAAGTGTGTGAGAGGCAGTGTCTGAGAGGCAGAGTGTCTGAGCGGCAAAGAGTCTGAGAGGCAGATAATCTGAGAGAAAGAGTGTCTGACAGGCAGAGTGCCTGAGAGGCAGTGAGGCTGTGAGACAGAGTGTCTGAGAGGCAGAGTGTCTGAGAGACAGATTGTCTGAGAGGCAGAGTGTCTAAGAGACAGTGTCTGAGAGGCAGAGTGTCTGAGAGACAGAGTGTCTGAGTGGCGGATTGTCTGAGAGGCAGAGTATATGAGAGAAATAGTGTCTGAGAGGCAGAGTGTCTGAAAGTCAGGGAGTCTGAGAGACAGAGACTGTGAGAGGCAGATTTTCAGAGAAACAGTGTGTCTGAGAGGCAGAGTGGCTGAGAGGCAGAGTGTCTGACATACAGAATGTTTGAGAGGCAGAGAGTCTGAAAGACAGAGTGTCTGAGAGGCAGAGTGGCTGAGAGGCAGAGTGTCTGACATAAAGAGTGTTTGAGAGGCAGAGAGTTTGAAAGACAGTGTGTCTGAGAGGCAGTATCTGAGCGACCGAGTGTCTGAGAGACAGAGGGTCTGAGAGGCAGATTGTCTGAGAGACAGAGTGTCTGAGAGGCAGAGTGTCTGAGAGGCAGAGTGTCTGAGAGACAGTGTCTGAGAGACAGAGTGTGTGAGAGGCAGAGTGTCTGATAGACAGACTGTCTGAGAGGCAGAGTGTCTGAGAGACAGTTTCTGAGAGGCAGTGTCTGATAGACAGAGTGTCTGAGATGCAGTGTCTGAGAGACAGAGTGTCTGAACGACAGAGTGTCTGAGAGACAGAGTGTCTGAGAGGCAGAGTATCTGAGAGGAATTGTCTGAGAGGCAGTGTCTGAGAGGCAGAGTTTCTGAGAGACAGAGTGTCTGAGAGGCAGAGTGTCTGAGAGGCAGAGTGTCTGAGAGGCAGTGTCTGAGAGACAGAGTGTCTGAGAGGCAGAGTGTCTGAGAGACAGAGTGTCTGAGAGGCAGTGTCTGAGAGGCAGAGTGCCTGAGAGAAAGAGTGACTGAGAGGCAGAGTGTCTGAGAGGCAGAGAGTCTGTGAGGCAGAGAGTCTGAGAGGCAGAGTGTCTGAGAGACCGAGTGTCTGAGAGGCAGAGTGTCTGAGAGACAGAGTGTCTGAGAGGCAGAGTGTCTGAAAGACAGAGTGTCTGAGAGGCAGAGAGTCTGAGTGACAGAGAGTCTGAGAGACAGAGTGTCTGAGATACACTGTCTCTGATAGGCAGAGTGTCTGAGAGACAGAGTGTCAGAGAGGCAGAGTGTCTGCAAGACAGAGTGTCTGAGAGGCAGTGTCTGAGCGACAGAGTGTCTGAGACACATAGTGTCTGAGAGACAGAGTGTCTGAGAGGCAGAGTGTCTGAGAGGCAGAGTGTCTGAGAGGCAGAGTGTCTGAGAGGCAGAGTGTCTGAGTGGCAGATTGACTGAGAGACAGAGTGTTTGAGAGGCAGCTTGTCTGAGAGGCAGAGAGTCACAGAGTCAGTGTGTCTGAGAAACAGTGTGTCTGAGAGACAGAGAGTCTGAGAGACAGAGTGTCTGAGAGACAGAGTGTCTGAGAGGCAGAGAGTCTGAGAGACATTGTGTCTGAGAGACAGAGTGTCTGAGAGGGATTGTCTGGGAGAACGATTTTCTGAGAGGCAGTGTCTGAGCGACAGAATGTCTGAGAGACAGAGTGTCTGAGAGGCAGAGAGTCTGAGAGACATTGTGTCTGAGAGACAGAGTGTCTGAGAGGGATTGTCTGGGAGAACGATTTTCTGAGAGGCAGTATCTGAGCGACAGAATGTCTGAGAGACAGAGTGTCTGAGATGCAGAGTGTCTGAGAGGCAGAGTGTCTAAGAGGCAGTGTCTGAGACGCAGAGTGTCTGAGAGACAGCGTGTCTGAGATGCAGAGTGTCTGAGAGGCAGAGTGTCTGAGACGCAGTGTCTGAGACGCAGAGTGTCTGAGAGACAGAGTGTCTGAGAGGAAGTGTCTGAGAGACAGTGTCTGAGAGACAGCGTGTCTGAGAGGCAGTGTCTGATAGACAGAGTGTCTGAGACGCAGAGTGTCTGAGAGGCAAAGAGTCTGAGAGGCAGAGAATCTGAGAGAAAGTGTGTCTGACAGGCAGAGTGCCTGAGAGGCAGTGAGGCTGTGAGACAGAGTGTATGAGAGGCAGAGTGTCTGAGAGACAGATTGTCTGAGAGGCAGAGTGTCTGAGAGACAGTGTCTGAGAGGCAGAGTGTCTGAGAGACAGAGTGTCTGAGAGGCGGATTGTCTGAGAGGCAGAGTATATGAGAGAAATAGTGTCTGAGAGGCAGAGTGTCTGAAAGTCAGGGAGTCTGAGAGGCAGAGACTGTGAGAGGCAGATTTTCAGAGAGACAGTGTGTCTGAGAGGCAGAGTGGCTGAGAGGCAGAGTGTCTGACATACAGAGTGTTTGAGAGGCAGAGAGTCTGAAAGACAGAGTGTCTGAGAGGCAGTATCTGAGCAACTGAGTGTCTGAGAGACAGAGTGTCTGAGAGACAGTGTCTGAGAGACAGTGTCTGAGAGGCAGAGTGTCTGAGAGGCAGAGTGTCTGATAGACAGAGTGTCTGAGAGGCAGAGTGTCTGAGAGACAGTGTCTGAGAGGCAGTGTCTGAGAGGCAGAGTGTCTGAGAGACAGAGTGTCTGAGATGCAGTGTCTGAGAGACAGAATGTCTGAGCAACAGAGTGTCTGAGAGACAGTGTCTGAGAGACAGAGTGTCTGAGAGGCAGAGTGTCTGAGAGACAAAGTGTCTGAGAGGCAGAGTATCTGAGAGGAAGTGTGTGAGAGGCATTGTCTGAGAGGCAGAGTTTGTAAGAGACAGAGTATCTGAGAGGCAGAGTGTCTGAGAGGCACATTGTATGAGAGACAGAGTGTCTGAGAGGCAGTGTGTCTGAGCGACAGAGTGTCTGAGAGGTGGATTGTTTGAGAGGCAGAGTATATGAGAGAAATAGTGTCTGAGAGGCAGATGTCTGAAAGTCAGGGAGTCTGAGAGGCAGAGACTGTGAGAGGCAGATCTTCTGAGAGACAGATTGTCTGAGAGGCAGAGTGGCTGAGAGGCAGAGTGTCTGACATACAGAGTGTTTGAGAGGCAGAGAGTTTGAAAGACAGAGTGTCTGAGAGGCAATATCTGAGCGACAGAGTGTCTGAGAGACAGAGGGTCTGAGAGGCAGATTGTCTGAGAGACAGAGTGTCTGAGAGGCAGAGTGTCTGAGAGGCAGAGTGTCTGTGAGACAGTGTCTGAGAGACAGAGTGTGTGAGAGGCTGAGTGTCTGATAGACAG
The DNA here is from genome assembly GCA_026770705.1 of Isurus oxyrinchus. Classification (NCBI taxonomy): domain Eukaryota; kingdom Metazoa; phylum Chordata; class Chondrichthyes; order Lamniformes; family Lamnidae; genus Isurus; species Isurus oxyrinchus. The sequence goes on from JANJGN010000499.1 coordinate 118,892, forward strand.
ACTGTCTGAGAGGCAGAGTGTCTGAGAGACAGTTTCTGAGAGGCAGTGTCTGATAGACAGAGTGTCTGAGATGCAGTGTCTGAGAGACAGAGTGTCTGAACGACAGAGTGTCTGAGAGACAGAGTGTCTGAGAGGCAGAGTATCTGAGAGGAATTGTCTGAGAGGCAGTGTCTGAGAGGCAGAGTTTCTGAGAGACAGAGTGTCTGAGAGGCAGAGTGTCTGAGAGGCAGAGTGTCTGAGAGGCAGTGTCTGAGAGACAGCGTGTCTGAGAGGCAGAGTGTCTGAGAGACAGAGTGTCTGAGAGGGCAGTGCCTGAGAGGCAGAGTGCCTGAGAGAAAGAGTGTCTGAGAGGCAGAGTGTCTGAGAGGCAGAGTGTCTGAGAGGCAGTGTGTCTGAGTGGCAGATTGACTGAGAGACAGAGTGTTTGAGAGGCCATCTTGTCTGAGAGGCAGAGAGTCACAGAGTCAGTGTGTCTGAGAAACAGTGTGTCTGAGAGACAGAGAGTCTGAGAGACAGAATGTCTGAGAGACAGAGTGTCTGAGATGCAGAGTGTCTGAGAGGCAGAGTGTCTAAGAGGCAGTGTCTGAGACGCAGAGTGTCTGAGAGACAGCGTGTCTGAGATGCAGAGTGTCTGAGAGGCAGAGTGTCTGAGACGCAGTGTCTGAGACGATGAGTGTCTGAGAGACAGAGTGTCTGAGAGGAAGTGTCTGAGAGACAGCGTGTCTGAGAGGCAGTGTCTGATAGACAGATTGTCTGAGAGGCCGAGTGTCTGAGAGGCAAAGAGTCTGAGAGGCAGAGAATCTGAGAGAAAGAGTGTCTGACAGGCAGAGTGCCTGAGAGGCAGTGAGGCTGTGAGACAGAGTGTCTGAGAGGCAGAGTGTCTGAGAGACAGATTGTCTGAGAGGCAGAGTGTCTGAGAGACAGTGTCTGAGAGGCAGAGCGTCTGAGAGACAGAGTGTCTGAGAGGCGGATTGTCTGAGAGGCAGAGTATATGAGAGAAATAGTGTCTGAGAGGCAGAGTGTCTGAAAGTCAGTGAGTCTGAGAGGCAGAGACTGTGAGAGGCAGATTTTCAGAGAGACAGTGTGTCTGAGAGGCAGAGTGGCTGAGAGGCAGAGTGTCTGACATACAGAGTGTCTGAGAGGGAGTATCTGAGCAACTGAGTGTCTGAGAGACAGAGTGTCTGAGAGACAGTGTCTGAGAGACAGACTGTCTGAGAGGCAGAGTGTCTGAGAGACAGTGTCTGAGAGGCAGAGTCTGAGAGGCAGAGTGTCTGAGAGACAGAGTGTCTGAGATGCAGTGTCTGAGAGACAGAATGTCTGAGCGACAGAGCGTCTGAGCGACAGAGTGTCTGAGAGACAGAGTTTCTGAGAGACAAAGTGTCTGAGAGGCAGATTATCTGAGAGGAAGTGTGTGAGAGGCAGTGTCTGAGAGGCAGAGTGTCTGAGCGGCAAAGAGTCTGAGAGGCAGAGAATCTGAGAGAAAGAGTGTCTGACAGGCAGAGTGCCTGAGAGGCAGTGAGGCTGTGAGACAGAGTGTCTGAGAGGCAGAGTGTCTGAGAGACAGATTGTCTGAGAGGCAGAGTGTCCTAAGAGACAGTGTCTGAGAGGCAGAGTGTCTGAGAGACAGAGTGACTGAGAGGCGGATTGTCTGAGAGGCAGAGTATATGAGAGAAATAGTGTCTGAGAGTCAGAGTGTCTGAAAGTCAGGGAGTCTGAGAGGCAGAGACTGTGAGAGGCAGATTTCAGAGAAAACAGTGTGTCTGAGAGGCAGAGTGGCTGAGAGGCAGAGTGTCTGACATACAGAATGTTTGAGAGGCAGAGAGTCTGAAAGACAGAGTGTCTGAGAGGCAGTATGTGAGCGACTGAGTGTCTGAGAGACAGAGTGTCTGAGAGACAGTGTCTGAGAGACAGAGTGTCTGAGAGGCAGAGTGTCTGAGAGACAGAGTGTCTGAGATGCAGTGTCTGAGAGACAGAGAGTCTGAGCGACAGAGTGTTTGAGCGACAGAGTGTCTGAGAGACAGAGTGTCTGAGAGACAAAGTGTCTGAGAGGCAGAGTATCTGAGAGGAAGTGTCTGAGAGGCAGAGTTTCTAAGAGACAGAGTATCTGAGAGGCAGAGTTTCTGAGAGTCAGATTGTATGAGAGACAGAGTGTCTGAGAGCCAGTGTGTCTGAGCGACAGAGTGTCTGAGAGGTGGATTGTTTGAGAGGCAGAGTATATGAGAGAAATAGTGTCTGAGAGGCAGATGTCTGAAAGTCAGGGAGTCTGAGAGGCAGAGACTGTGAGAAGCAGATCTTCTGACAGACAGATTGTCTGAGAGGCACAGTGGCTGAGAGGCAGAGTGTCTGACATACAGAGTGTTTGAGAGGCAGAGAGTTTGAAAGACAGAGTGTCTGAGAAGCAGTATCTGAGCGACAGAGTGTCTGAGAGACAGAGGGACTGAGAGGGAGATTGTCTGAGAGACAGAGTTTCTGAGAGGCAGAGTGTCTGAGAGGCGGAGTGTCTGAGAGAAAGTGTCTGAGAGAGAGTGTGTGAGAGGCAGAGTGTCTGAGAGACAGACTGTCTGAGAGGCAGAGTGTCTGAGAGACAGTTTCTGAGAGGCAGTGTCTGATAGACAGACTGTCTGAGATGCAGTGTCTGAGAGACAGAGTGTCTGAACGACAGAGTGTCTGAGAGACAGAGTGTCTGAGAGGCAGAGTATCTGAGAGGAATTGTCTGAGAGGCAGTGTCTGAGAGGCAGAGTTTCTGAGAGACAGAGTGTCTGATAGAAAGAGTGTCTGAGAGGCAGAGTGTCTGAGAGGCAGTGTCTGAGAGACAGAGTGTCTGAGAGGCAGAGTGTCTGAGAGAGAGAGTGTCTGAGAGACAGAGTGTCTGAGAGGCAATGTCTGAGAGGCAGAGTGTCTGAGTGACAGAGTGTCTGAGAGGCAGTGTCTGAGAGGCAGAGTGTCTGAGAGACAGATTGTCTGAGAGGCAGAGTGTCTGAGAGACAGTGTCTGAGAGGCAGAGTGTCTGAGAGACAGAGTGTCTGAGAGGCGGATTGTCTGAGAGGCAGAGTATATGAGAGAAATAGTGTCTGAGAGTCAGAGTGTCTGAAAGTCAGGGAGTCAGAGAGGCAGAGACTGTGAGAGGCAGATTTTCAGAGAGACAGTGTGTCTGAGAGGCAGAGTGGCTGAGAGGCAGAGGTGTCTGACATACAAAGTGTTTGAGAGGCAGAGAGTCTGAAAGACAGAGTGTCTGAGAGGCAGTATCTGAGCAACTGAGTGTCTGAGAGACAGAGTGTCTGAGAGACAGTGTCTGAGAGACAGAGTGTCTGAGAGGCAGAGTGTCTGATAGACAGAGTGTCTGAGAGGCAGAGTGTCTGAGAGACAGAGTGTCTGAGAGACAAAGTGTCTGAGAGGCAGATTATCTGAGAGGAAGTGTGTGAGAGGCAGTGTCTGAGAGACAGAGTGTCTGAGAGGCAAAGAGTCTGAGAGGCAGAGAATCGGAGAGAAAGAGTGTCTGACAGGCAGAGTGCCTGAGAGGCAGTGAGGCTGTGAGACAGAGTGTCTGAGAGGCAGAGTGTCTGAGAGACAGAGTGTCTGAGAGGCAGAGTGTCTAAGAGACAGTGTCTGAGAGGCAGAGTGTCTGAGAAACAGAGTGTCTGAGAGGCGGATTGTCTGAGAGGCAGAGTATATGAGAGACATAGTGTCTGAGAGGCAGAGTGTCTGAAAGTCAGGGAGTCTGAGAGGCAGAGACTGTGAGAGGCAGATTTTCAGAGAAACAGTGTGTCTGAGAGGCAGAGTGGCTGAGAGGCAGAGTGTCTGACATACAGAATGTTTGAGAGGCAGAGAGTCTGAAAGACAGAGTGTCTGAGAGGCAGTATGTGAGCGACTGAGTGCCTGAGAGACAGAGTGTCTGAGAGAAAGTTTCTGAGAGACAGAGTGTCTGAGAGGCAGAGTGTCTGAGAGACAGAGTGTCTGAGAGGCAGAGTGTCTGAGAGACAGTGTCTGAGAGGCAGTGTCTGAGAGGCAGAGTGTCTGAGAGACAGAGTGTCTGAGATGCAGTGTCTGAGAGACAGAGTGTCTGAGAGGCGGATTGTCTGAGAGGCAGACTATATGAGAGAAATAGTGTCTGAGAGGCAGAGTGTCTGAAAGTCAGGGAGTCAGAGAGGCAGAGACTGTGAGAGGCAGATTTTCAGAGAGACAGTGTGTCTGAGAGGCAGAGTGGCTGAGAGGCAGAGTGTCTGACATATAGAGTGTTTGAGAGGCAGAGAGTCTGAAAGACAGAGTTTCTGAGAGGCAGTATGTGAGCGACTGAGTGTCTGAGAGACAGAGTGTCTGAGAGACAATGTCTGAGAGACAGAGTGTCTGAGAGGCAGAGTGTCTGAGAGACAGAGTGTCTGAGAGGCAGAGTGGCTGAGAGGCAGAGTGTCTGACATACAGTGTGTATGAGAGGCAGAGAGTCTGAAAGACAGAGTGTCTGAGAGGCAGTATCTGAGCAACTGAGTGTCTGAGAGACAGAGTGTCTGAGAGACAGTGTCTGAGAGACAGAGTGTCTGAGAGGCAGAGTGTCTGATAGACAGAGTGTCTGAGAGGCAGAGCGTCTGAGAGACATAGTGTCTGAGAGACAAAGTGTCTGAGAGGCAGATTATCTGAGAGGAAGTGTGTGAGAGGCAGTGTCTGAGAGGCAGAGTGTCTGAGAGGCTAAGAGTCTGAGAGGCAGAGAATCGGAGAGAAAGAGTGTCTGACAGGCAGAGTGCCTGAGAGGCAGTGAGGCTGTGAGACAGAGTGTCTGAGAGGCAGAGTGTCTGAGAGACAGATTGTCTGAGAGGCAGAGTGTCTAAGAGACAGTGTCTGAGAGGCAGAGTGTCTGAGAGACAGAGTGTCTGAGAGGCGGATTGTCTGAGAGGCAGACTATATGAGAGAAATAGTGTCTGAGAGGCAGAGTGTCTGAAAGTCAGTGAGTCTGAGAGGCAGAGACTGTGAGAGGCAGATTTTCAGAGAAAAAGTGTGTCTGAGAGGCAGAGTGGCTGAGAGGCAGAGTGTCTGACATACAGAATGTTTGAGAGGCAGAGAGTCTGAAAGACAGAGTGTCTGAGAGGCAGTATGTGAGCGACTGAGTGTCTGAGAGACAGAGTGTCTGAGATGCAGTGTCTGAGAGACAGAGTGTCTGAGCGACAGAGTGTCTGAGCGATAGAGTGTCTGAGAGACAGAGTGTCTGAGAGACAAAGTGTCTGAGAGGCAGAGTATCTGAGAGGAAGTGTGTGAGAGGCAGTGTCTGAGAGGCAGAGATTCAAAGAGACAGAGTATCTGAGAGGCAGAGTGTCTGAGAGGCAGATTGTATGAGAGACAGATTGTCTGAGAGGCAGTGTGTCTAAGCGACAGAGTGTCTGAGAGGTGGATTGTTTGAGAGGCAGAGTATATGAGAGAAATAGTGTCTGAGAGGCAGATGTCTGAAAGTCAGGGAGTCTGAGAGGCAGAGACTGTGAGAGGCAGATCTTCTGAGAGACAGATTGTCTGAGAGGCAGAGTGGCTGAGAGGCAGAGTGTCTGACATACAGAGTGTTTGAGAGGCAGAGAGTTTGAAAGACAGAGTGTCTGAGAAGCAGTATCTGAGCGACAGAGTGTCTGAGAGACAGAGGGTCTGAGAGGCAGATTGTCTGAGAGACAGAGTGTCTGAGAGGCAGAGTGTCTGAGAGGCAGAGTGTCTGAGAGACAGTTTCTGAGAGGCAGTGTCTGATAGACAGAGTGTCTGAGATGCAGTGTCTGAGAGACAGAGGGTTTGAACGACAGAGTGTCTGAGAGACAGAGTGTCTGAGAGGCAGAGTATCTGAGAGGAAATGTCTGAGAGGCAGTGTCTGAGAGGCAGAGTTTCTGAGAGACAGAGTGTCTGAGAGGCAGAGTGTCTGAGAGGCAGAGTGTCTGAGAGGCAGTGTCTGAGAGACAGAGTGTCTGAGAGGCAGAGTGTCTGAGAGACAGAGTGTCTGAGAGACAGAGTGTCTGAGAGGCAATGTCTGAGAGGCAGAGTGTCTGAGTGACAGAGTGTCTGAGAGGCAGTGTCTGAGAGACAGATTGTCTGAGAGACAGAGTGTCTGAGAGGCAGTGTCTGAGAGACAGAGTGTCTGAGAGGCAGAGTGTCTGAGAGACAGAGTGTCTGAGAGGCAGTGTCTGAGAGGCAGAGTGCCTGAGAGAATTAGTGTGTGAGAGGCAGAGTGTCTGAGAGGCAGAGAGTCTGTGAGGCACAGAGTCTGAGAGGCAGAGTGTCTGAGAGACCGAGTGTCTGAGAGGCAGAGCGTCTGAGAGACAGAGTGTATGAGAGGCAGAGTGTCTGAAAGACAGAGTGTCTGAGAGGCAGAGAGTCTGAGTGACAGAGATTCTGAGAGACAGAGTGTCTGAGAGGCAGAGTGTCTGAGAGGCAGAGTGTCTGAGAGGCAGAGTGTCTGAGAGGCAGAGAGTGTGAGAGACAGAGATTCTGAGAGGCAGTATGTCTGAGAGGCAGAGAGTCTGAGAGGGAGAGAATCTGAGAGGCAGTGTTTCAGAAATACAGAGTGTCTGAGAGGCAGTGTTTGAGAGGCAGAGTGTCTGAGAGACAAACTGTCTGAGAGGCAGTGTCTGAAAGAAAGAGAGTCTGAGAGGCTGAGAGTCTGAAAGACAGAGTGTCTCAGAGGCAGAGTTTCTGAGAGGAAGAGTGTCTGAGAGACAGTGTCTGAGAGGCAGAGTGCCTGAGAGGCTGTGACTGAGAGACAGAGTATCTGAGAGGCAGTGTCTGAGAGGCAGAGTGCCTGAGAGACAGCGTGTCTGAGAGGCAGTGTCTGAGAGACAGAGTGTCTGAGAGGCTGTGTCTGAGATGCAGAGTGTCTGAGAGGAAGTGTTTGAGAGACAGTGTCTGAGAGACAGCGTGTCTGAGAGGCAGTGTCTGATAGACAGAGTGTCTGAGAGGCAGAGAGTCTGAGAGGCAGAGAGTCTGAGAGGCAGAGAATCTGAGAGACAGAGTGTCTGACAGGCAGAGTGTCTGAGAGGCAGTGAGGCTGTGAGACAGAGTGTCTGAGAGGCAGAGTGTCTGAGAGACAGATTGTCTGAGAGGAGGAGTGTCTGAGGGACAGAGTGTCTGAGAGGCAGTGTGTCTGAGAGACAGAGTGAGAGGCGGATTGTTTGAGAGGCAGAGTAATTGAGAGAAATAGTGCCTGAGAGGCAGATGTCTGAAAGTCAGGAAGTCTGAGAGGCAGAGACTGTGAGAGGCAGTATTCTGAGAGACAGATTGTCTGAGAGGGAGAGTGGCTGAGAGGCAGAGTGTCTGAGAGGCAGAGTGTCTGACATACAGAGTGTTTGAGAGGCAGAGAGTTTGAAAGACAGAGTGTCTGAGAAGCAGTATCAGAGCGACTGAGTGTCTGAGAGACAGAGTGTCTGAGAGGCAGAGTGTCTGAGAGAAAGTGTCTGAGAGACAGAGTGTGTTAGAGGCAGAGTGTCTGAGAGACAGAGTGTCTGAGCGACAGAGTGTCTGAGAGACAGAGTGTCTGAGAGGCAGAGTATCTGAGGGGAAGTGTCTGAGAGGCAGTGTCTGAGAGGCAGAGTTTCTGAGAGACAGAGTGTCTGAGAGGCAGAGTGTCTGAGAGGCAGATTGTCTGAGAGGCAGTGTCTGAGAGAGAGATTTTCTGAGAGGCAGTGTCTGAGCGACAGAATGTCTGAGAGACAGAGTGTCTGAGAGGCAGAGTGTCTGAGAGGCAGAGTCTCTGAGAGGCAGTGTCTGAGAGACAGAGTGTCTGAGAGGCAGTGTCTGAGAGACAGTGTCTGAGAGACAGCGTGTCTGAGAGGCAGTGTCTGATAGAAAGAGTGTCTGAGAGGCAGAGTGTCTGAGAGGCAGAGTGTCTGAGAGGCAGAGTGTCTGAGAGGCAGAGTCTCTGAGAGGCAGTGTCTGAGAGACAGAGTGTCTGAGAGGCAGTGTCTGAGAGACAGTGTCTGAGAGACAGCGTGTCTGAGAGGCAGTGTCTGATAGAAAGAGTGTCTGAGAGGCAGAGTGTCTGAGAGGCAGAGTGTCTGAGAGACACAGTGTCTGAGAGGCAGAGTGTCTGAGAGACAGAGTGTCTGAGAGGCGGATTGTCTGAGAGGCAGAGTATATGAGAGACATAGTGTCTGAGAGGCAGAGTGTCTGAAAGTCAGGGAGTCTGAGAGGCAGAGACTGTGAGAGGCAGATTTTCAGAGAAACAGTGTGTCTGAGAGGCAGAGTGTCTGAGAGAGAGAGTGTCTGAGAGACAGAGTGTCTGAGAGGCAATGTCTGAGAGGCAGAGTGTCTGAGTGACAGAGTGTCTGAGAGGCAGTGTCTGAGAGGCAGAGTGTCTGAGAGACAGATTGTCTGAGAGGCAGAGTGTCTGAGAGACAGTGTCTGAGAGGCAGAGTGTCTGAGAGACAGAGTGTCTGAGAGGCGGATTGTCTGAGAGGCAGAGTATATGAGAGAAATAGTGTCTGAGAGTCAGAGTGTCTGAAAGTCAGGGAGTCAGAGAGGCAGAGACTGTGAGAGGCAGATTTTCAGAGAGACAGTGTGTCTGAGAGGCAGAGTGGCTGAGAGGCAGAGTGTCTGACATACAGAGTGTTTGAGAGGCAGAGAGTCTGAAAGACAGAGTGTCTGAGAGGCAGTATCTGAGCAACTGAGTGTCTGAGAGACAGAGTGTCTGAGAGACAGTGTCTGAGAGACAGAGTGTCTGAGAGGCAGAGTGTCTGATAGACAGAGTGTCTGAGAGGCAGAGTGTCTGAGAGACAGAGTGTCTGAGAGACAAAGTGTCTGAGAGGCAGATTATCTGAGAGGAAGTGTGTGAGAGGCAGTGTCTGAGAGACAGAGTGTCTGAGAGGCAAAGAGTCTGAGAGGCAGAGAATCGGAGAGAAAGAGTGTCTGACAGGCAGAGTGCCTGAGAGGCAGTGAGGCTGTGAGACAGAGTGTCTGAGAGGCAGAGTGTCTGAGAGACAGAGTGTCTGAGAGGCAGAGTGTCTAAGAGACAGTGTCTGAGAGGCAGAGTGTCTGAGAAACAGAGTGTCTGAGAGGCGGATTGTCTGAGAGGCAGAGTATATGAGAGACATAGTGTCTGAGAGGCAGAGTGTCTGAAAGTCAGGGAGTCTGAGAGGCAGAGACTGTGAGAGGCAGATTTTCAGAGAAACAGTGTGTCTGAGAGGCAGAGTGGCTGAGAGGCAGAGTGTCTGACATACAGAATGTTTGAGAGGCAGAGAGTCTGAAAGACAGAGTGTCTGAGAGGCAGTATGTGAGCGACTGAGTGCCTGAGAGACAGAGTGTCTGAGAGAAAGTTTCTGAGAGACAGAGTGTCTGAGAGGCAGAGTGTCTGAGAGACAGAGTGTCTGAGAGGCAGAGTGTCTGAGAGACAGTGTCTGAGAGGCAGTGTCTGAGAGGCAGAGTATCTGAGAGACAGAGTGTCTGAGATGCAGTGTCTGAGAGACAGAGTGTCTGAGAGGCGGATTGTCTGAGAGGCAGACTATATGAGAGAAATAGTGTCTGAGAGGCAGAGTGTCTGAAAGTCAGGGAGTCAGAGAGGCAGAGACTGTGAGAGGCAGATTTTCAGAGAGACAGTGTGTCTGAGAGGCAGAGTGGCTGAGAGGCAGAGTGTCTGACATATAGAGTGTTTGAGAGGCAGAGAGTCTGAAAGACAGAGTTTCTGAGAGGCAGTATGTGAGCGACTGAGTGTCTGAGAGACAGAGTGTCTGAGAGACAATGTCTGAGAGACAGAGTGTCTGAGAGGCAGAGTGTCTGAGAGACAGAGTGTCTGAGAGGCAGAGTGGCTGAGAGGCAGAGTGTCTGACATACAGTGTGTATGAGAGGCAGAGAGTCTGAAAGACAGAGTGTCTGAGAGGCAGTATCTGAGCAACTGAGTGTCTGAGAGACAGAGTGTCTGAGAGACAGTGTCTGAGAGACAGAGTGTCTGAGAGGCAGAGTGTCTGATAGACAGAGTGTCTGAGAGGCAGAGCGTCTGAGAGACATAGTGTCTGAGAGACAAAGTGTCTGAGAGGCAGATTATCTGAGAGGAAGTGTGTGAGAGGCAGTGTCTGAGAGGCAGAGTGTCTGAGAGGCTAAGAGTCTGAGAGGCAGAGAATCGGAGAGAAAGAGTGTCTGACAGGCAGAGTGCCTGAGAGGCAGTGAGGCTGTGAGACAGAGTGTCTGAGAGGCAGAGTGTCTGAGAGACAGATTGTCTGAGAGGCAGAGTGTCTAAGAGACAGTGTCTGAGAGGCAGAGTGTCTGAGAGACAGAGTGTCTGAGAGGCGGATTGTCTGAGAGGCAGAGTATATGAGAGAAATAGTGTCTGAGAGGCAGAGTGTCTGAAAGTCAGGGAGTCACAGAGGCAGAGACTGTGAGAGGCAGATTTTCAGAGAGACAGTGTGTCTGAGAGGCAGAGTGGCTGAGAGGCAGAGTGTCTGACATACAGAGTGTTTGAGAGGCAGAGAGTCTGAAAGACAGAGTGTCTGAGAGGCAGTATCTGAGCAACTGAGTGTCTGAGAGACAGAGTGTCTGAGAGACAGTGTCTGAGAGACAGAGTGTCTGAGAGGCAGAGTGTCTGATAGACAGAGTGTCTGAGAGGCAGAGTGTCTGAGAGACAGAGTGTCTGAGAGACAAAGTGTCTGAGAGGCAGATTATATTGAGAGGAAGTGTGTGAGAGGCAGTGTCTGAGAGACAGAGTGTCTGAGAGGCAAAGAGTCTGAGAGGCAGAGAATCGGAGAGAAAGAGTGTCTGACAGGCAGAGTGCCTGAGAGGCAGTGAGGCTGTGAGACAGAGTGTCTGAGAGGCAGAGTGTCTGAGAGACAGAGTGTCTGAGAGGCAGAGTGTCTAAGAGACAGTGTCTGAGAGGCAGAGTGTCTGAGAAACAGAGTGTCTGAGAGGCGGATTGTCTGAGAGGCAGAGTATATGAGAGACATAGTGTCTGAGAGGCAGAGTGTCTGAAAGTCAGGGAGTCTGAGAGGCAGAGACTGTGAGAGGCAGATTTTCAGAGAAACAGTGTGTCTGAGAGGCAGAGTGGCTGAGAGGCAGAGTGTCTGACATACAGAATGTTTGAGAGGCAGAGAGTCTGAAAGACAGAGTGTCTGAGAGGCAGTATGTGAGCGACTGAGTGCCTGAGAGACAGAGTGTCTGAGAGAAAGTTTCTGAGAGACAGAGTGTCTGAGAGGCAGAGTGTCTGAGAGACAGAGTGTCTGAGAGGCAGAGTGTCTGAGAGACAGTGTCTGAGAGGCAGTGTCTGAGAGGCAGAGTGTCTGAGAGACAGAGTGTCTGAGATGCAGTGTCTGAGAGACAGAGTGTCTGAGAGGCGGATTGTCTGAGAGGCAGACTATATGAGAGAAATAGTGTCTGAGAGGCAGAGTGTCTGAAAGTCAGGGAGTCAGAGAGGCAGAGACTGTGAGAGGCAGATTTTCAGAGAGACAGTGTGTCTGAGAGGCAGAGTGGCTGAGAGGCAGAGTGTCTGACATATAGAGTGTTTGAGAGGCAGAGAGTCTGAAAGACAGAGTTTCTGAGAGGCAGTATGTGAGCGACTGAGTGTCTGAGAGACAGAGTGTCTGAGAGACAATGTCTGAGAGACAGAGTGTCTGAGAGGCAGAGTGTCTGAGAGACAGAGTGTCTGAGAGGCAGAGTGGCTGAGAGGCAGAGTGTCTGACATACAGTGTGTATGAGAGGCAGAGAGTCTGAAAGACAGAGTGTCTGAGAGGCAGTATCTGAGCAACTGAGTGTCTGAGAGACAGAGTGTCTGAGAGACAGTGTCTGAGAGACAGAGTGTCTGAGAGGCAGAGTGTCTGATAGACAGAGTGTCTGAGAGGCAGAGCGTCTGAGAGACATAGTGTCTGAGAGACAAAGTGTCTGAGAGGCAGATTATCTGAGAGGAAGTGTGTGAGAGGCAGTGTCTGAGAGGCAGAGTGTCTGAGAGGCTAAGAGTCTGAGAGGCAGAGAATCGGAGAGAAAGAGTGTCTGACAGGCAGAGTGCCTGAGAGGCAGTGAGGCTGTGAGACAGAGTGTCTGAGAGGCAGAGTGTCTGAGAGACAGATTGTCTGAGAGGCAGAGTGTCTAAGAGACAGTGTCTGAGAGGCAGAGTGTCTGAGAGACAGAGTGTCTGAGAGGCGGATTGTCTGAGAGGCAGAGTATATGAGAGAAATAGTGTCTGAGAGGCAGAGTGTCTGAAAGTCAGTGAGTCTGAGAGGCAGAGACTGTGAGAGGCAGATTTTCAGAGAAAAAGTGTGTCTGAGAGGCAGAGTGGCTGAGAGGCAGAGTGTCTGACATACAGAATGTTTGAGAGGCAGAGAGTCTGAAAGACAGAGTGTCTGAGAGGCAGTATGTGAGCGACTGAGTGTCTGAGAGACAGAGTGTCTGAGATGCAGTGTCTGAGAGACAGAGTGTCTGAGCGACAGAGTGTCTGAGCGATAGAGTGTCTGAGAGACAGAGTGTCTGAGAGACAAAGTGTCTGAGAGGCAGAGTATCTGAGAGGAAGTGTGTGAGAGGCAGTGTCTGAGAGGCAGAGATTCAAAGAGACAGAGTATCTGAGAGGCAGAGTGTCTGAGAGGCAGATTGTATGAGAGACAGATTGTCTGAGAGGCAGTGTGTCTAAGCGACAGAGTGTCTGAGAGGTGGATTGTTTGAGAGGCAGAGTATATGAGAGAAATAGTGTCTGAGAGGCAGATGTCTGAAAGTCAGGGAGTCTGAGAGGCAGAGACTGTGAGAGGCAGATCTTCTGAGAGACAGATTGTCTGAGAGGCAGAGTGGCTGAGAGGCAGAGTGTCTGACATACAGAGTGTTTGAGAGGCAGAGAGTTTGAAAGACAGAGTGTCTGAGAAGCAGTATCTGAGCGACAGAGTGTCTGAGAGACAGAGGGTCTGAGAGGCAGATTGTCTGAGAGACAGAGTGTCTGAGAGGCAGAGTGTCTGAGAGGCAGAGTGTCTGAGAGACAGTTTCTGAGAGGCAGTGTCTGATAGACAGAGTGTCTGAGATGCAGTGTCTGAGAGACAGAGGGTTTGAACGACAGAGTGTCTGAGAGACAGAGTGTCTGAGAGGCAGAGTATCTGAGAGGAAATGTCTGAGAGGCAGTGTCTGAGAGGCAGAGTTTCTGAGAGACAGAGTGTCTGAGAGGCAGAGTGTCTGAGAGGCAGAGTGTCTGAGAGGCAGTGTCTGAGAGACAGAGTGTCTGAGAGGCAGAGTGTCTGAGAGACAGAGTGTCTGAGAGACAGAGTGTCTGAGAGGCAATGTCTGAGAGGCAGAGTGTCTGAGTGACAGAGTGTCTGAGAGGCAGTGTCTGAGAGACAGATTGTCTGAGAGACAGAGTGTCTGAGAGGCAGTGTCTGAGAGACAGAGTGTCTGAGAGGCAGAGTGTCTGAGAGACAGAGTGTCTGAGAGGCAGTGTCTGAGAGGCAGAGTGCCTGAGAGAATTAGTGTGTGAGAGGCAGAGTGTCTGAGAGGCAGAGAGTCTGTGAGGCACAGAGTCTGAGAGGCAGAGTGTCTGAGAGACCGAGTGTCTGAGAGGCAGAGCGTCTGAGAGACAGAGTGTATGAGAGGCAGCGTGTCTGAAAGACAGAGTGTCTGAGAGGCAGAGAGTCTGAGTGACAGAGATTCTGAGAGACAGAGTGTCTGAGATACACTGACTCTGAGAGGCAGAGTGTCTGAGAAACAGAGTGTCAGAGAGGCAGACTGTCTGAAAGACAGAGTGTCTGAGAGGCAGTGTCTGAGCGACAGAGTGTCTGATACACATAGTATCTGAGAGACAGAGTGTCTGAGAGGCAGAGTGTCTGAGAGGCAGAGTGTCTGAGAGGCAGAGTGTCTGAGAGGCAGAGAGTGTGAGAGACAGAGATTCTGAGAGGCAGTATGTCTGAGAGGCAGAGAGTCTGAGAGGGAGAGAATCTGAGAGGCAGTGTTTCAGAAATACAGAGTGTCTGAGAGGCAGTGTTTGAGAGGCAGAGTGTCTGAGAGACAAACTGTCTGAGAGGCAGTGTCTGAAAGAAAGAGAGTCTGAGAGGCTGAGAGTCTGAAAGACAGAGTGTCTCAGAGGCAGAGTTTCTGAGAGGAAGAGTGTCTGAGAGACAGTGTCTGAGAGGCAGAGTGCCTGAGAGGCTGTGACTGAGAGACAGAGTATCTGAGAGGCAGTGTCTGAGAGGCAGAGTGCCTGAGAGACAGCGTGTCTGAGAGGCAGTGTCTGAGAGACAGAGTGTCTGAGAGGCTGTGTCTGAGATGCAGAGTGTCTGAGAGGAAGTGTTTGAGAGACAGTGTCTGAGAGACAGCGTGTCTGAGAGGCAGTGTCTGATAGACAGAGTGTCTGAGAGGCAGAGAGTCTGAGAGGCAGAGAGTCTGAGAGGCAGAGAATCTGAGAGACAGAGTGTCTGACAGGCAGAGTGTCTGAGAGGCAGTGAGGCTGTGAGACAGAGTGTCTGAGAGGCAGAGTGTCTGAGAGACAGATTGTCTGAGAGGAGGAGTGTCTGAGGGACAGAGTGTCTGAGAGGCAGTGTGTCTGAGAGACAGAGTGAGAGGCGGATTGTTTGAGAGGCAGAGTAATTGAGAGAAATAGTGCCTGAGAGGCAGATGTCTGAAAGTCAGGAAGTCTGAGAGGCAGAGACTGTGAGAGGCAGTATTCTGAGAGACAGATTGTCTGAGAGGGAGAGTGGCTGAGAGGCAGAGTGTCTGAGAGGCAGAGTGTCTGACATACAGAGTGTTTGAGAGGCAGAGAGTTTGAAAGACAGAGTGTCTGAGAAGCAGTATCAGAGCGACTGAGTGTCTGAGAGACAGAGTGTCTGAGAGGCAGAGTGTCTGAGAGAAAGTGTCTGAGAGACAGAGTGTGTTAGAGGCAGAGTGTCTGAGAGACAGAGTGTCTGAGCGACAGAGTGTCTGAGAGACAGAGTGTCTGAGAGGCAGAGTATCTGAGGGGAAGTGTCTGAGAGGCAGTGTCTGAGAGGCAGAGTTTCTGAGAGACAGAGTGTCTGAGAGGCAGAGTGTCTGAGAGGCAGATTGTCTGAGAGGCAGTGTCTGAGAGAGAGATTTTCTGAGAGGCAGTGTCTGAGCGACAGAATGTCTGAGAGACAGAGTGTCTGAGAGGCAGAGTGTCTGAGAGGCAGAGTCTCTGAGAGGCAGTGTCTGAGAGACAGAGTGTCTGAGAGGCAGTGTCTGAGAGACAGTGTCTGAGAGACAGCGTGTCTGAGAGGCAGTGTCTGATAGAAAGAGTGTCTGAGAGGCAGAGTGTCTGAGAGGCAGAGTGTCTGAGAGGCAGAGTGTCTGAGAGGCAGAGTCTCTGAGAGGCAGTGTCTGAGAGACAGAGTGTCTGAGAGGCAGTGTCTGAGAGACAGTGTCTGAGAGACAGCGTGTCTGAGAGGCAGTGTCTGATAGAAAGAGTGTCTGAGAGGCAGAGTGTCTGAGAGGCAGAGTGTCTGAGAGACACAGTGTCTGAGAGGCAGAGTGTCTGAGAGACAGAGTGTCTGAGAGGCGGATTGTCTGAGAGGCAGAGTATATGAGAGACATAGTGTCTGAGAGGCAGAGTGTCTGAAAGTCAGTGAGTCTGAGAGGCAGAGACTGTGAGAGGCAGATTTTCTGAGAGACAGAGTGACTGAGAGGCAGAGTGGCTGAAGGCAGAGTGTCTGACATAGAGAGTGTCTGAGAGGCAGAGAGTCTGAAAGACAGAGTGTCTGAGAGGCAGTTTCTGAGCGACTGAGTGTCTGAAAGACAGAGTGTCTGAGAGACAGTGTCTGAGAGACAGAGTGTCTGAGAGACAGAGTGTCTGAGAGGCAGATTGCATGAGAGACAGAGTGTCTCAGAGACAGAGTGTCTGAGAGGCAGATTGACTGAGAGACAGAGTGTCTGAGAGGCAGCTTGTCTGAGCGGCAGAGAGTCACAGAGTCAGTGTGTCTGAGAAACAGAGTGTCTGAGAGACAGAGAGTCTGAGAGACAGAGTGTCTGAGAGACAGAGTGTCTGAGAGGCAGAGAGTCTGAGAGACATTGTCTCTGAGAGACAGACTGTCTGAGAGGGATTGTCTGGGAGAACGATTTTCTGAGAGGCAGTGTCTGAGCGACAGAATGTCTGAGAGACAGAGTGTCTGAGATGCAGAGTGTCTGAGAGGCAGAGTGTCTAAGAGGCAGTGTCTGAGACGCAGAGTGTCTGAGAGACAGCGTGTCTGAGATGCAGAGTGTCTGAGAGGCAGAGTGTCTGAGACGCAGTGTCTGAGACGCTGAGTGACTGAGAGGCAGAGTGGCTGAGAGGCAGAGTGTCTGACATAGAGAGTGTCTGAGAGGCAGAGAGTCTGAAAAACAGTGTCTGAGAGGCAGTTTCTGAGCGACTGAGTGTCTGAAAGACAGAGGATTTGAGAGGCAGATTGTGTGAGAGACAGAGTGTCTGAGAGGCCGAGTGTCTGAGAGGCAGAGTGTCTGAGAGACAGTGTCTGAGAGACAGAGTGTCTGAGAGGCAGAGTGTCTGAGAGACAGAGTGTCTGAGAGGCAGATTGTTTGAGAAACAGGGTGTCTCGGAGACAGAGTGTCTGAGAGGCAGATTGACTGAGAGACAGAGTGTCTGAGAGGCAGCTTGTCTGAGAGGCAGAGAGTCACAGAGTCAGTGTGTCTGAGAAACAGAGTGTCTGAGAGACAGAGAGTCTGAGAGACAGAGTGTCTGAGAGACAGAGTGTCTGAGAGGCAGAGTGTCTGAGAGGCAGTGTCTGAGAGGCAGTGTCTGAGTGACAGAATGTCTGAGAGGCAGAGTGTCTGAGAGGGATTGTCTGGGAGAACGATTTTCTGAGAGGCAGTGTCTGAGCGACAGAATGTCTGAGAGACAGAGTGTCTGAGATGCAGAGTGTCTGAGAGGCAGAGTGTCTAAGATGCAGTGTCTGAGAGGCAGAGTGTCTGAGAGACAGCGTGTCTGAGATGCAGAGTGTCTGAGAGGCAGAGTGTCTGAGACGCAGTGTCTGAGAAGCAGAGTGTCTGAGAGACAGAGTGTCTGAGAGGAAGTGTCTGAGAGACAGTGTCTGAGAGACAGCGTGTCTGAGAGGCAGTGTCTGATAGACAGAGTGTCTGAGAGGCAGAGTGTCTGAGAGGCAAAGAGTCTGAGAGGCAGAGAATATGAGAGAAAGAGTGTCTGACAGGCAGAGTGCCTGAGAGGCAGTGAGGCTGTGAGACAGAGTGTCTGAGAGGCAGAGTGTCTGAGAGGCAGAGTGTCTGAGAGACAGTGTCTGAGAGACAGAGTGTCTGAGAGACAGAGTGTCTGAGAGGCCGAGTGTCTGACAGACAGAGGGTCTTAGAGGCAGATTGTTTGAGAAACAGAGTGTCTCAGAGACAGAGCGTTTGAGAGGCATATTGACAGAGAGACAGAGTGTCTGAGAGGCAGCTTGTCTGAGAGGCAGAGAGTCACAGAGTCAGTGTGTCTGAGAAACAGAGTGTCTGAGAGACAGAGAGTCTGAGAGACAGAGTGTCTGAGAGACAGAGTGTCTGAGAGGCAGAGTTTCTGAGAGGCAGTGTCTGAGAGGCAGTGTCTGAGTGACAGAATGTCTGAGAGGCAGAGTGTCTGAGAGGGATTGTCTGGGAGAACGATTTTCTGAGAGGCAGTGTCTGAGCGACAGAATGTCTGAGAGACAGAGTGTCTGAGATGCAGAGTGTCTGAGAGGCAGAGTGTCTAAGAGGCAGTGTCTGAGACGCAGAGTGTCTGAGAGACAGCGTGTCTGATATGCAGAGTGTCTGAGAGGCAGAATATCTGAGACGCAGTGTCTGAGACGCAGAGTGTCTGAGAGACAGATTGTCTGAGAGGAAGTGTCTGAGAGACAGTGTCTGAGAGACAGCGTGTCTGAGAGGCAGTGTCTGATAGACAGAGTGTCTGAGAGGCAAAGTGTCTGAGAGGGAGAGAATCTGAGAGAAAGAGTGTCTGACAGGCAGAGTGCCTGAGAGGCAGTGAAGCTGTGAGACAGAGTGTCTGAGAGGCAGAGTGTCTGAGAGACAGATTGTCTGAGAGGCAGAGTGTCTGAGAGACAGTGTCTGAGAGGCAGAGTGTCTGAGAGACAGAGTGTCTGAGAGGCGGATTGTCTGAGAGGCAGAGTATATGAGAGAAATAGTGTCTGAGAGGCAGAGTGTCTGAAAGTCAGGGAGTCTGAGAGGCAGAGACTGTGAGAGGCAGATTTTCAGAGAGACAGTGTGTCTGAGAGGCATAGTGGCTGAGAGACAGAGTGTTTGAGAGGCAGAGAGTCTGAAAGACAGAGTGTCTGAGAGGCATTATCTGAGCAACTGAGTGTCTGAGAGACAGAGTGTCTGAGAGACAGTGTCTGAGAGACAGCGTGTCTGAGAGGCAGTGACTGATAGAAAGAGTGTCTGAGAGGCAGAGTGTCTGAGAGGCAGAGTGTCTGAGAGACAGAGTGTCTGAGAGGCAGAGTGACTGAGAGACAGAGTGTCTGAGAGGCGGATTGTCTGAGAGGCAGAGTATATGAGAGACATAGTGTCTGAGAGGCAGAGTGTCTGAAAGTCAGTGAGTCTGAGAGGCAGAGACTGTGAGAGGCAGATTTTCTGAGAGACAGAGTGACTGAGAGGCAGAGTGGCTGAAGGCAGTGTGTCTGACATAGAGAGTGTCTGAGAGGCAGAGAGTCTGAAAGACAGAGTGTCTGAGAGGCAGTTTCTGAGCGACTGAGTGTCTGAAAGATAGAGGGTCTGAGAGGCAGATTGTGTGAGAGACAGAGTGTCTGAGAGGCAGAGTGTCTGAGAGGCAGAGTGTCTGAGAGACAGTGTCTGAGAGACAGAGTGTCTGAGAGACAGAGTGTCTGAGAGGCAGATTGTATGAGAGACAGAGTGTCTCAGAGACAGAGTGTCTGAGAGGCAGCTTGTCTGAGAGGCAGAGAGTCACAGAGTCAGTGTGTCTGAGAAAGAGAGTGTCTGAGAGACAGAGTCTGAGAGACAGAGTGTCTGAGAGACAGAGTGTCTGAGAGGCAGAGAGTCTGAGAGACATTGTCTCTGAGAGACAGACTGTCTGAGAGGGATTGTCTGGGAGAACGATTTTCTGAGAGGCAGTGTCTGAGCGACAGAATGTCTGAGAGACAGAGTGTCTGAGATGCAGAGTGTCTGAGAGGCAGAGTGTCTAAGAGGCAGTGTCTGAGACGCAGAGTGTCTGAGAGACAGCGTGTCTGAGATGCAGAGTGTCTGAGAGGCAGAGTGTCTGAGACGCAGTGTCTGAGACGCAGAGTGACTGAGAGGCAGAGTGGCTGAGAGGCAGAGTGTCTGACATAGAGAGTGTCTGAGAGGCAGAGAGTCTGAAAAACAAAGTGTCTGAGAGGCAGTGAATCTGAGAGAAAGAGTGTCTGACAGGCAGAGTGCCTGAGAGGCAGTGAGGCTGTGAGACAGAGTGTCTGAGAGGCAGAGTGTCTGAGAGACAGATTGTCTGAGAGGCAGAGTGTCTGAGAGGCAGAGTGTCTGAGAGACAGTGTCTGAGAGACAGAGTGTCTGAGAGGCAGAGTGTCTGACAGACAGAGGGTCTTAGAGGCAGATTGTTTGAGAAACAGAGTGTCTCAGAGACAGAGTGTTTGAGAGGCAGATTGACTGAGAGACAGAGTGTCTGAGAGGCAGCTTGACTGAGAGGCAGAGAGTCACAGAGTCAGTGTGTCTGAGAAACAGAGTGTCTGAGAGACAGTGATCTGAGAGACAGAGTGTCTGAGAGACAGAGTGTCTGAGAGGCAGATTTTCTGAGAGGCAGTGTCTGAGAGGCAGTGTCTGAGTGACAGAATGTCTGAGAGGCAGAGTGTCTGAGAGGGATTGTCTGGGAGAACGATTTTCAGAGAGGCAGTGTCTGAGCGACAGAATGTCTGAGAGACAGAGTGTGTGAGAGGCAGATTGTATGAGAGACAGAGTGTCTCAGAGACAGAGTGTCTGAGAGGCAGATTGACTGAGAGACAGAGTGTCTGAGAGGCAGCTTGTCTGAGAGGCAGAGAGTCACAGAGTCAGTGTGTCTGAGAAAGAGAGTGTCTGAGAGACAGAGAGTCTGAGAGACAGAGTGTCTGAGAGACAGAGTGTCTGAGAGGCAGAGAGTCTGAGATACATTGTCTCTGAGAGACAGACTGTCTGAGAGGGATTGTCTGGGAGAACGATTTTCTGAGAGGCAGTGTCTGAGCGACAGAATGTCTGAGAGACAGAGTGTCTGAGATGCAGAGTGTCTGAGAGGCAGAGTGTCTAAGAGGCAGTGTCTGAGACGCAGAGTGTCTGAGAGACAGCATGTCTGAGATGCAGAGTGTCTGAGAGGCAGAGTGTCTGAGACGCAGTGTCTGAGACGCAGAGTGACTGAGATGCAGAGTGGCTGAGAGGCAGAGTGTCTGACATAGAGAGTGTCTGAGAGGCAGAGAGTCTGAAAAACAGAGTGTCTGAGAGGCAGTGAATCTGAGAGAAAGATTGTCTGAGAGGCAGAGTGCCTGAGAGGCAGTGAGGCTGTGAGACAGAGTGTCTGAGAGGCAGAGTGTCTGAGAGACAGATTGTCTGAGAGGCAGAGTGTCTGAGAGGCAGAGTGTCTGAGAGACAGTGTCTGAGAGACAGAGTGTCTGAGAGACAGAGTGTCTGAGAGGCAATGTCTGAGAGGCAGAGTGTCTGAGTGACAGAGTGTCTGAGAGGCAGTGTCTGAGAGACAGATTGTCTGAGAGACAGAGTGTCTGAGAGGCAGTGTCTTAGAGACAGAGTGTCTGAGAGGCAGAGTGTCTGAGAGACAGAGTGTCTGAGAGGCAGTGTCTGAGAGGCAGAGTGCCTGAGAGAATTAGTGTGTGAGAGGCAGAGTGTCTGAGAGGCAGAGAGTCTGTGAGGCACAGAGTCTGAGAGGCAGAGTGTCTGAGAGACCGAGTGTCTGAGAGGCAGAGCGTCTGAGAGACAGAGTGTATGAGAGGCAGAGTGTCTGAAAGACAGAGTGTCTGAGAGGCAGAGAGTCTGAGTGACAGAGATTCTGAGAGACAGAGTGTCTGAGATACACTGACTCTGAGAGGCAGAGTGTCTGAGAGACAGAGTGTCAGAGAGGCAGACTGTCTGAAAGACAGAGTGTCTGAGAGGCAGTGTCTGAGCGACAGAGTGTCTGATACACATAGTATCTGAGAGACAGAGTGTCTGAGAGGCAGAGTGTCTGAGAGGCAGAGTGTCTGAGAGGCAGAGTGTCTGAGAGGCAGAGAGTGTGAGAGACAGAGATTCTGAGAGGCAGTATGTCTGAGAGGCAGAGAGTCTGAGAGGGAGAGAATCTGAGAGGCAGTGTTTCAGAAATACAGAGTGTCTGAGAGGCAGTGTTTGAGAGGCAGAGTGTCTGAGAGACAAACTGTCTGAGAGGCAGTGTCTGAAAGAAAGAGAGTCTGAGAGGCCGAGAGTCTCAAAGACAGAGTGTCTCAGAGGCAGAGTTTCTGAGAGGAAGAGTGTCTGAGAGACAGAGTGTCTGAGAGGCAGAGTGCCTGAGAGGCTGTGACTGAGAGACAGAGTATCTGAGAGGCAGTGTCTGAGAGGCAGAGTGCCTGAGAGACAGCGTGTCTGAGAGGCAGTGTCTGAGAGACAGAGTGTCTGAGAGGCTGTGTCTGAGATGCAGAGTGTCTGAGAGGAAGTGTCTGAGAGACAGTGTCTGAGAGACAGCGTGTCTGAGAGGCAGTGTCTGATAGACAGAGTGTCTGAGAGGCAGAGAGTCTGAGAGGCAGAGAGTCTGAGAGGCAGAGAATCTGAGAGACAGAGTGTCTGACAGGCAGAGTGTCTGAGAGGCAGTGAGGCTGTGAGACAGAGTGTCTGAGAGGCAGAGTGTCTGAGAGACAGATTATCTGAGAGGAGGAGTGTCTGAGGGACAGAGTGTCTGAGAGGCAGTGTGTCTGAGAGACAGAGTGAGAGGCGGATTGTTTGAGAGGTAGAGTAATTGAGAGAAATAGTGCCTGAGAGGCAGATGTCTGAAAGTCAGGAAGTCTGAGAGGCAGAGACTGTGAGAGGCAGTATTCTGAGAGACAGATTGTCTGAGAGGCAGAGTGGCTGAGAGGCAGAGTGTCTGAGAGGCAGAGTGTCTGACATACAGAGTGTTTGAGAGGCAGAGAGTTTGAAAGACAGAGTGTCTGAGAAGCAGTATCAGAGCGACTGAGTGTCTGAGAGACAGAGTGCCTGAGAGGCAGAGTGTCTGAGAGAAAGTGTCTGAGAGACAGAGTGTGTTAGAGGCAGAGTGTCTGAGAGACAGAGTGTCTGAGCGACAGAGTGTCTGAGAGACAGAGTGTCTGAGAGGCAGAGTATCTGAGGGGAAGTGTCTGAGAGGCAGTGTCTGAGAGGCAGAGTTTCTGAGAGACAGAGTGTCTGAGAGGCAGAGTGTCTGAGAGGCAGAGTGTCTGAGAGGCAGTGTCTGAGAGAGAGATTTTCTGAGAGGCAGTGTCTGAGCGACAGAATGTCTGAGAGACAGAGTGTCTGAGAGGCAGAGTGTCTGAGAGGCAGAGTCTCTGAGAGGCAGTGTCTGAGAGACAGAGTGTCTGAGAGGCAGTGTCTGAGAGACAGCGTGTCTGAGAGGCAGTGTCTGATAGAAAGAGTGTCTGAGAGGCAGAGTGTCTGAGAGGCAGAGTGTCTGAGAGACAGAGTGTCTGAGAGGCAGAGTGTCTGAGAGGCAGAGTGTCTGAGAGGCAGAGTCTCTGAGAGGCAGTGTCTGAGAGACAGAGTGTCTGAGAGGCAGTGTCTGAGAGACAGTGTCTGAGAGACAGCGTGTCTGAGAGGCAGTGTCTGATAGAAAGAGTGTCTGAGAGACACAGTGTCTGAGAGGCAGAGTGTCTGAGAGACAGAGTGTCTGAGAGGCGGATTGTCTGAGAGGCAGAGTATATGAGAGACATAGTGTCTGAGAGGCAGAGTGTCTGAAAGTCAGTGAGTCTGAGAGGCAGAGACTGTGAGAGGCAGATTTTCTGAGAGACAGAGTGACTGAGAGGCAGAGTGGCTGAAGGCAGAGTGTCTGACATAGAGAGTGTCTGAGAGGCAGAGAGTCTGAAAGACAGAGTGTCTGAGAGGCAGTTTCTGAGCGACTGAGTGTCTGAAAGACAGAGTGTCTGAGAGACAGTGTCTGAGAGACAGAGTGTCTGAGAGACAGAGTGTCTGAGAGGCAGATTGCATGAGAGACAGAGTGTCTCAGAGACAGAGTGTCTGAGAGGCAGATTGACTGAGAGACAGAGTGTCTGAGAGGCAGCTTGTCTGAGCGGCAGAGAGTCACAGAGTCAGTGTGTCTGAGAAACAGAGTGTCTGAGAGACAGAGAGTCTGAGAGACAGAGTGTCTGAGAGACAGAGTGTCTGAGAGGCAGAGAGTCTGAGAGACATTGTCTCTGAGAGACAGACTGTCTGAGAGGGATTGTCTGGGAGAACGATTTTCTGAGAGGCAGTGTCTGAGCGACAGAATGTCTGAGAGACAGAGTGTCTGAGATGCAGAGTGTCTGAGAGGCAGAGTGTCTAAGAGGCAGTGTCTGAGATGCAGAGTGTCTGAGAGACAGCGTGTCTGAGATGCAGAGTGTCTGAGAGGCAGAGTGTCTGAGACGCAGTGTCTGAGACGCTGAGTGACTGAGAGGCAGAGTGGCTGAGAGGCAGAGTGTCTGACATAGAGAGTGTCTGAGAGGCAGAGAGTCTGAAAAACAGTGTCTGAGAGGCAGTTTCTGAGCGACTGAGTGTCTGAAAGACAGAGGATTTGAGAGGCAGATTGTGTGAGAGACAGAGTGTCTGAGAGGCCGAGTGTCTGAGAGGCAGAGTGTCTGAGAGACAGTGTCTGAGAGACAGAGTGTCTGAGAGGCAGAGTGTCTGAGAGACAGAGTGTCTGAGAGGCAGATTGTTTGAGAAACAGGGTGTCTCGGAGACAGAGTGTCTGAGAGGCAGATTGACTGAGAGACAGAGTGTCTGAGAGGCAGCTTGTCTGAGAGGCAGAGAGTCACAGAGTCAGTGTGTCTGAGAAACAGAGTGTCTGAGAGACAGAGAGTCTGAGAGACAGAGTGTCTGAGAGACAGAGTGTCTGAGAGGCAGAGTGTCTGAGAGGCAGTGTCTGAGAGGCAGTGTCTGAGTGACAGAATGTCTGAGAGGCAGAGTGTCTGAGAGGGATTGTCTGGGAGAACGATTTTCTGAGAGGCAGTGTCTGAGCGACAGAATGTCTGAGAGACAGAGTGTCTGAGATGCAGAGTGTCTGAGAGGCAGAGTGTCTAAGATGCACTGTCTGAGAGGCAGAGTGTCTGAGAGACAGCGTGTCTGAGATGCAGAGTGTCTGAGAGGCAGAGTGTCTGAGACGCAGTGTCTGAGAAGCAGAGTGTCTGAGAGACAGAGTGTCTGAGAGGAAGTGTCTGAGAGACAGTGTCTGAGAGACAGCGTGTCTGAGAGGCAGTGTCTGATAGACAGAGTGTCTGAGAGGCAGAGTGTCTGAGATGCAAAGAGTCTGAGAGGCAGAGAATATGAGAGAAAGAGTGTCTGACAGGCAGAGTGCCTGAGAGGCAGTGAGGCTGTGAGACAGAGTGTCTGAGAGGCAGTGTCTGAGAGGCAGAGTGTCTGAGAGACAGTGTCTGAGAGACAGAGTGTCTGAGAGACAGAGTGTCTGAGAGGCCGAGTGTCTGACAGACAGAGGGTCTTAGAGGCAGATTGTTTGAGAAACAGAGTGTCTCAGAGACAGAGCGTTTGTGAGGCATATTGACAGAGAGACAGAGTGTCTGAGAGGCAGCTTGTCTGAGAGGCAGAGAGTCACAGAGTCAGTGTGTCTGAGAAACAGAGTGTCTGAGAGACAGAGAGTCTGAGAGACAGAGTGTCTGAGAGACAGAGTGTCTGAGAGACAGAGTTTCTGAGAGGCAGTGTCTGAGAGGCAGTGTCTGAGTGACAGAATGTCTGAGAGGCAGAGTTTCTGAGAGGCAGTGTCTGAGAGGCAGTGTCTGAGTGACAGAATGTCTGAGAGGCAGAGTGTCTGAGAGGGATTGTCTGGGAGAACGATTTTCTGAGAGGCAGTGTCTGAGCGACAGAATGTCTGAGAGACAGAGTGTCTGAGATGCAGAGTGTCTGAGAGGCAGAGTGTCTAATAGGCAGTGTCTGAGACGCAGAGTGTCTGAGAGACAGCGTGTCTGATATGCAGAGTGTCTGAGAGGCAGAATATCTGAGACGCAGTGTCTGAGACGCAGAGTGTCTGAGAGACAGATTGTCTGAGAGGAAGTGTCTGAGAGACAGCGTGTCTGAGAGGCAGTGTCTGATAGACAGAGTGTCTGAGAGGCAGAGTGTCTGAGAGGCAAAATGTCTGAGAGGGAGAGAATCTGAGAGAAAGAGTGTCTGACAGGCAGAGTGCCTGAGAGGCAGTGAAGCTGTGAGACAGAGTGTCTGAGAGGCAGAGTGTCTGAGAGACAGATTGTCTGAGAGGCAGAGTGTCTGAGAGACAGTGTCTGAGAGGCAGAGTGTCTGAGAGACAGAGTGTCTGAGAGGCGGATTGTCTGAGAGGCAGAGTATATGAGAGAAATAGTGTCTGAGAGGCAGAGTGTCTGAAAGTCAGGGAGTCTGAGAGGCAGAGACTGTGAGAGGCAGAGTGTCTGAGAGACAGATTGTCTGAGAGGCAGAGTGTCTGAGAGGCAGAGTGCCTGAGAGACAGTGTCTGAGAGACAGAGTGTCTGAGAGACAGAGTGTCTGAGAGGCAGAGTGTCTGACAGACAGAGGGTCTTAGAGGCAGATTGTTTGAGAAACAGAGTGTCTCAGAGACAGAGTGTTTGAGAGGCAGATTGACTGAGAGACAGAGTGTCTGAGAGGCAGCTTGTCTGAGAGGCAGAGAGTCACAGAGTCAATGTGTCTGAGAAACAGAGTGTCTGAGAGACAGTGAGTCTGAGAGACAGAGTGTCTGAGAGACAGAGTGTCTGAGAGGCAGACTTTCTGAGAGGCAGTGTCTGAGAGGCAGTGTCTGAGTGACAGAATGTCTGAGAGGCAGAGTGTCTGAGAGGGATTGTCTGGGAGAACGATTATCTGAGAGGCAGTGTCTGAGCGACAGAATGTCTGAGAGACAGAGTGTCTGAGATGCAGAGTGTCTGAGAGGCAGAGTGTCTAAGAGGCAGTGTCTGAGACGCAGAGTGTCTGAGAGACAGCGTGTCTGATATGCAGAGTGTCTGAGAGGCAGAATGTCTGAGAGGAAGTGTCTGAGAGACAGTGTCTGAGAGACAGCGTGTCTGAGAGGCAGTGTCTGATAGACAGAGTGTCTGAGAGGCAGAGTGTCTGAGAGGAAAAGTGTCTGAGAGGCAGAGAATCTGAGAGAAAGAGTGTCTGACAGGCAGAGTGCCTGAGAGGCAGTGAAGCTGTGAGACAGAGTGTCTGAGAGGCAGAGTGACTGAGAGACAGATTGTCTGAGAGGCAGAGTGTCTGAGAGACAGTGTCTGAGAGGCAGAGTGTCTGAGAGACAGAGTGTCTGAGAGGCGGATTGTCTGAGAGGCAGAGTATATGAGAGAAATAGTGTCTGAGAGGCAGAGTGTCTGAAAGTCAGGGAGTCTGAGAGGCAGAGACTGTGAGAGGCAGATTTTCAGAGAGACAGTGTGTCTGAGAGGCAGAGTGGCTGAGAGGCAGTGTGTCTGACATACAGAGTGTCTGAGAGGCAGAGAGTCTGAAAGACAGAGTGTCTGAGAGGCAGTATCTGAGCAACTGAGTGTCTGAGAGACAGAGTGTCTGAGAGACAGTGTTTGAGAGACAGAGTGTCTGAGAGGCAGAGTGTCTGAGAGACAGAGTGTCTGAGAGGCAGAGTGTCTGAGAGGCAGTGTCTGAGAGGCAGAGTGCCTGAGAGACAGAGTGTCTGAGAGACAGAGTGTCTGAGATGCAGTGTCTGAGAGACAGAATGTCTGAGCGACAGAGTGTCTGAGCGACAGAGTGTCTGAGAGACAGAGTGTCTGAGAGACAAAGTGTCTGAGAGGCAGAGTATCTGAGAGGAAGTGTGTGAGAGGCAGTGTCTGAGAGGCAGAGTGTCTGTGCGACAGAATGTCTGAGAGACAGAGTGTCTGAGAGGCAGAGTGTCTGAGAGGCAGTGTCTGAGAGACAGTGTCTGAGAGACAGCGTGTCTGAGGGGCAGTGTCTGATAGAAAGAGTGTTTGAGAGGCAGAGTGTCTGAGAGGCAGTGTCTGAGAGACAGTGTCTGAGAGACAGCGTGTCTGAGGGGCAGTGTCTGATAGAAAGAGTGTCTGAGAGGCAGAGTGTCTGAGAGGCAGAGTGTCTAAGAGACAGTGTCTGAGAGGCAGAGTGTCTGAGAGGCAGAGTGTCTGAGAGGCAGAGTGTCTGAGAGACAGAGTGTCTGAGAGGCAGAGTGACTGAGAGACAGAGTGTCTGAGAGGCGGATTGTCTGAGAGGCAGAGTATATGAGAGACATAGTGTCTGAGAGGCAGAGTGTCTGAAAGTCAGTGAGTCTGAGAGGCAGAGACTGTGAGAGGCAGATTTTCTGAGAGACAGAGTGACTGAGAGGCAGAGTGGCTGAAGGCAGTGTGTCTGACATAGAGAGTGTCTGAGAGGCAGAGAGTCTGAAAGACAGAGTGTCTGAGAGGCAGTTTCTGAGCGACTGAGTGTCTGAAAGACAGAGGGTCTGAGAGGCAGATTGTGTGAGAGACAGAGTGTCTGAGAGGCAGAGTGTCTGAGAGGCAGAGTGTCTGAGAGACAGTGTCTGAGAGACAGAGTGTCTGAGAGACAGAGTGTCTGAGAGGCAGTGTCTGAGAGAGAGATTTTCTGAGAGGCAGTGTCTGAGCGACAGAATGTCTGAGAGACAGAGTGTCTGAGAGGCAGAGTGTCTGAGAGGCAGAGTCTCTGAGAGGCAGTGTCTGAGAGACAGAGTGTCTGAGAGGCAGTGTCTGAGAGACAGTGTCTGAGAGACAGCGTGTCTGAGAGGCAGTGTCTGATAGAAAGAGTGTCTGAGAGGCAGAGTGTCTGAGAGGCAGAGTGTCTGAGAGACAGAGTGTCTGAGAGGCAGAGTGTCTGAGAGGCAGAGTGTCTGAGAGGCAGAGTCTCTGAGAGGCAGTGTCTGAGAGACAGAGTGTCTGAGAGGCAGTGTCTGAGAGACAGTGTCTGAGAGACAGCGTGTCTGAGAGGCAGTGTCTGATAGAAAGAGTGTCTGAGAGGCAGAGTGTCTGAGAGGCAGAGTGTCTGAGAGACACAGTGTCTGAGAGGCAGAGTGTCTGAGAGACAGAGTGTCTGAGAGGCGGATTGTCTGAGAGGCAGAGTATATGAGAGACATAGTGTCTGAGAGGCAGAGTGTCTGAAAGTCAGTGAGTCTGAGAGGCAGAGACTGTGAGAGGCAGATTTTCTGAGAGACAGAGTGACTGAGAGGCAGAGTGGCTGAAGGCAGAGTGTCTGACATAGAGAGTGTCTGAGAGGCAGAGAGTCTGAAAGACAGAGTGTCTGAGAGGCAGTTTCTGAGCGACTGAGTGTCTGAAAGACAGAGTGTCTGAGAGACAGTGTCTGAGAGACAGAGTGTCTGAGAGACAGAGTGTCTGAGAGGCAGATTGCATGAGAGACAGAGTGTCTCAGAGACAGAGTGTCTGAGAGGCAGATTGACTGAGATACAGAGTGTCTGAGAGGCAGCTTGTCTGAGCGGCAGAGAGTCACAGAGTCAGTGTGTCTGAGAAACAGAGTGTCTGAGAGACAGAGAGTCTGAGAGACAGAGTGTCTGAGAGACAGAGTGTCTGAGAGGCAGAGAGTCTGAGAGACATTGTCTCTGAGAGACAGACTGTCTGAGAGGGATTGTCTGGGAGAACGATTTTCTGAGAGGCAGTGTCTGAGCGACAGAATGTCTGAGAGACAGAGTGTCTGAGATGCAGAGTGTCTGAGAGGCAGAGTGTCTAAGAGGCAGTGTCTGAGACGCAGAGTGTCTGAGAGACAGCGTGTCTGAGATGCAGAGTGTCTGAGAGGCAGAGTGTCTGAGACGCCGTGTCTGAGACGCTGAGTGACTGAGAGGCAGAGTGGCTGAGAGGCAGAGTGTCTGACATAGAGAGTGTCTGAGAGGCAGAGAGTCTGAAAAACAGTGTCTGAGAGGCAGTTTCTGAGCGACTGAGTGTCTGAAAGACAGAGGATTTGAGAGGCAGATTGTGTGAGAGACAGAGTGTCTGAGAGGCCGAGTGTCTGAGAGGCAGAGTGTCTGAGAGACAGTGTCTGAGAGACAGAGTGTCTGAGAGGCAGAGTGTCTGAGAGACAGAGTGTCTGAGAGGCAGATTGTTTGAGAAACAGGGTGTCTCGGAGACAGAGTGTCTGAGAGGCAGATTGACTGAGAGACAGAGTGTCTGAGAGGCAGAGTGTCTGAGAGGCAGAGTGTCTGAGAGACAGTGTCTGAGAGACAGAGTGTCTGAGAGACAGAGTGTCTGAGAGGCCGAGTGTCTGACAGACAGAGGGTCTTAGAGGCAGATTGTTTGAGAAACAGAGTGTCTCAGAGACAGAGCGTTTGGGAGGCATATTGACAGAGAGACAGAGTGTCTGAGAGGCAGCTTGTCTTAGAGGCAGAGAGTCACAGAGTCAGTGTGTCTGAGAAACAGAGTGTCTGAGAGACAGAGAGTCTGAGAGACAGAGTGTCTGAGAGACAGAGTGTCTGAGAGGCAGAGTTTCTGAGAGGCAGTGTCTGAGAGGCAGTGTCTGAGTGACAGAATGTCTGAGAGGCAGAGTGTCTGAGAGGGATTGTCTGGGAGAACGATTTTCTGAGAGGCAGTGTCTGAGCGACAGAATGTCTGAGAGACAGAGTGTCTGAGATGCAGAGTGTCTGAGAGGCAGAGTGTCTAAGAGGCAGTGTCTGAGACGCAGAGTGTCTGAGAGACAGCGTGTCTGATATGCAGAGTGTCTGAGAGGCAGAATATCTGAGACGCAGTGTCTGAGACGCAGAGTGTCTGAGAGACAGATTGTCTGAGAGGAAGTGTCTGAGAGACAGTGTCTGAGAGACAGCGTGTCTGAGAGGCAGTGTCTGATAGACAGAGTGTCTGAGAGGCAGAGTGTCTGAGAGGCAAAGTGTCTGAGAGGCAGAGAATCTGAGAGAAAGAGTGTCTGACAGGCAGAGTGCCTGAGAGGCAGTGAAGCTGTGAGACAGAGTGTCTGAGAGGCAGAGTGTCTGAGAGACAGATTGTCTGAGAGGCAGAGTGTCTGAGAGACAGTGTCTGAGAGGCAGAGTGTCTGAGAGACAGAGTGTCTGAGAGGCGGATTGTCTGAGAGGCAGAGTATATGAGAGAAATAGTGTCTGAGAGGCAGAGTGTCTGAAAGTCAGGGAGTCTGAGAGGCAGAGACTGTGAGAGGCAGATTTTCAGAGAGACAGTGTGTCTGAGAGGCATAGTGGCTGAGAGACAGAGTGTTTGAGAGGCAGAGAGTCTGAAAGACAGAGTGTCTGAGAGGCATTATCTGAGCAACTGAGTGTCTGAGAGACAGAGTGTCTGAGAGACAGTGTCTGAGAGACAGCGTGTCTGAGAGGCAGTGACTGATAGAAAGAGTGTCTGAGAGGCAGAGTGTCTGAGAGGCAGAGTGTCTGAGAGACAGAGTGTCTGAGAGGCAGAGTGACTGAGAGACAGAGTGTCTGAGAGGCGGATTGTCTGAGAGGCAGAGTATATGAGAGACATAGTGTCTGAGAGGCAGAGTGTCTGAAAGTCAGTGAGTCTGAGAGGCAGAGACTGTGAGAGGCAGATTTTCTGAGAGACAGAGTGACTGAGAGGCAGAGTGGCTGAAGGCAGTGTGTCTGACATAGAGAGTGTCTGAGAGGCAGAGAGACTGAAAGACAGAGTGTCTGAGAGGCAGTTTCTGAGCGACTGAGTGTCTGAAAGACAGAGGGTCTGAGAGGCAGATTGTGTGAGAGACAGAGTGTCTGAGAGGCAGAGTGTCTGAGAGGCAGAGTGTCTGAGAGACAGTGTCTGAGAGACAGAGTGTCTGAGAGACAGAGTGTCTGAGAGGCAGATTGTATGAGAGACAGAGTGTCTCAGAGACAGAGTGTCTGAGAGGCAGCTTGTCTGAGAGGCAGAGAGTCACAGAGTCAGTGTGTCTGAGAAAGAGAGTGTCTGAGAGACAGAGTCTGAGAGACAGAGTGTCTGAGAGACAGAGTGTCTGAGAGGCAGAGAGTCTGAGAGACATTGTCTCTGAGAGACAGACTGTCTGAGATGGATTGTCTGGGAGAACGATTTTCTGAGAGGCAGTGTCTGAGCGACAGAATGTCTGAGAGACAGAGTGTCTGAGATGCAGAGTGTCTGAGAGGCAGAGTGTCTAAGAGGCAGTGTCTGAGACGCAGAGTGTCTGAGAGACAGAGTGTCTGAGATGCAGAGTGTCTGAGAGGCAGAGTGACTGAGAGGCAGAGTGGCTGAGAGGCAGAGTGTCTGACATAGAGAGTGTCTGAGAGGCAGAGAGTCTGAAAAACAAAGTGTCTGAGAGGCAGTGAATCTGAGAGAAAGAGTGTCTGACAGGCAGAGTGCCTGAGAGGCAGTGAGGCTGTGAGACAGAGTGTCTGAGAGGCAGAGTGTCTGAGAGACAGATTGTCTGAGAGGCAGAGTGTCTGAGAGGCAGAGTGTCTGAGAGACAGTTTCTGAGAGACAGAGTGTCTGAGAGGCAGAGTGTCTGACAGACAGAGGGTCTTAGAGGCAGATTGTTTGAGAAACAGAGTGTCTCAGAGACAGAGTGTTTGAGAGGCAGATTGACTGAGAGACAGAGTGTCTGAGAGGCAGCTTGTCTGAGAGGCAGAGAGTCACAGAGTCAGTGTGTCTGAGAAACAGAGTGTCTGAGAGACAGTTAGTCTGAGAGACAGAGTGTCTGAGAGACAGAGTGTCTGAGAGGCAGATTTTCTGAGAGGCAGTGTCTGAGAGGCAGTGTCTGAGTGACAGAATGTCTGAGAGGCAGAGTGTCTGAGAGGGATTGTCTGGGAGAACGATTTTCTGAGAGGCAGTGTCTGAGCGACAGAATGTCTGAGAGACAGAGTGTGTGAGAGGCAGATTGTATGAGAGACAGAGTGTCTCAGAGACAGAGTGTCTGAGAGGCAGATTGACTGAGAGACAGAGTGTCTGAGAGGCAGCTTGTCTGAGAGGCAGAGAGTCACAGAGTCAGTGTGTCTGAGAAAGAGAGTGTCTGAGAGACAGAGAGTCTGAGAGACAGAGTGTCTGAGAGACAGAGTGTCTGAGAGGCAGAGAGTCTGAGATACATTGTCTCTGAGAGACAGACTGTCTGAGAGGGATTGTCTGGGAGAACGATTTTCTGAGAGGCAGTGTCTGAGCGACAGAATGTCTGAGAGACAGAGTGTCTGAGATGCAGAGTGTCTGAGAGGCAGAGTGTCTAAGAGGCAGTGTCTGAGACGCAGAGTGTCTGAGAGACAGCGTGTCTGAGATGCAGAGTGTCTGAGAGGCAGAGTGTCTGAGACGCAGTGTCTGAGACGCAGAGTGACTGAGATGCAGAGTGGCTGAGAGGCAGAGTGTCTGACATAGAGAGTGTCTGAGAGGCAGAGAGTCTGAAAAACAGAGTGTCTGAGAGGCAGTGAATCTGAGAGAAAGAGTGTCTGACAGGCAGAGTGCCTGAGAGGCAGTGAGGCTGTGAGACAGAGTGTCTGAGAGGCAGAGTGTCTGAGAGACAGATTGTCTGAGAGGCAGAGTGTCTGAGAGACAGTGTCTGAGAGACAGAGTGTCTGAGAGACAGAGTGTCTGAGAGGCAATGTCTGAGAGGCAGAGTGTCTGAGTGACAGAGTGTCTGAGAGGCAGTGTCTGAGAGACAGATTGTCTGAGAGACAGAGTGTCTGAGAGGCAGTGTCTGAGAGACAGAGTGTCTGAGAGGCAGAGTGTCTGAGAGACAGAGTGTCTGAGAGGCAGTGTCTGAGAGGCAGAGTGCCTGAGAGAATTAGTGTGTGAGAGGCAGAGTGTCTGAGAGGCAGAGAGTCTGTGAGGCACAGAGTCTGAGAGGCAGAGTGTCTGAGAGACCGAGTGTCTGAGAGGCAGAGCGTCTGAGAGACAGAGTGTATGAGAGACAGAGTGTCTGAAAGACAGAGTGTCTGAGAGGCAGAGAGTCTGAGTGACAGAGATTCTGAGAGACAGAGTGTCTGAGATACACTGACTCTGAGAGGCAGAGTGTCTGAGAGACAGAGTGTCAGAGAGGCAGACTGTCTGAAAGACAGAGTGTCTGAGAGGCAGAGTGTCTGAGAGGCAGAGTGTCTGAGAGGCAGAGTGTCTGAGAGGCAGAGAGTGTGAGAGACAGAGATTCTGAGAGGCAGTATGTCTGAGAGGCAGAGAGTCTGAGAGGGAGAGAATCTGAGAGGCAGTGTTTCAGAAATACAGAGTGTCTGAGAGGCAGTGTCTGAGAGACAGAGTGTCTGAGAGGCAGAGTGTCTGACAGGCAGAGTGTCTGAGAGGCAGAGTCTCTGAGAGGCAGTGTCTGAGAGACAGAGTGTCTGAGAGGCAGTGTCTGAGAGACAGTGTCTGAGAGACAGCGTGTCTGAGAGGCAGTGTCTGATAGAAAGAGTGTCTGAGAGGCAGAGTGTCTGAGAGGCAGAGTGTCTGAGAGACACAGTGTCTGAGAGGCAGAGTGTCTGAGAGACAGAGTGTCTGAGAGGCGGATTGTCTGAGAGGCAGAGTATATGAGAGACATAGTGTCTGAGAGGCAGAGTGTCTGAAAGTCAGTGAGTCTGAGAGGCAGAGACTGTGAGAGGCAGATTTTCTGAGAGACAGAGTGACTGAGAGGCAGAGTGGCTGAAGGCAGAGTGTCTGACATAGAGAGTGTCTGAGAGGCAGAGAGTCTGAAAGACAGAGTGTCTGAGAGGCAGTTTCTGAGCGACTGAGTGTCTGAAAGACAGAGTGTCAGAGAGACAATGTCTGAGAGACAGAGTGTCTGAGAGACAGAGTGTCTGAGAGGCAGATTGCATGAGAGACAGAGTGTCTCAGAGACAGAGTGTCTGAGAGGCAGATTGACTGAGAGACAGAGTGTCTGAGAGGCAGCTTGTCTGAGCGGCAGAGAGTCACAGAGTCAGTGTGTCTGAGAAACAGAGTGTCTGAGAGACAGAGAGTCTGAGAGACAGAGTGTCTGAGAGACAGAGTGTCTGAGAGGCAGAGAGTCTGAGAGACATTGTCTCTGAGAGACAGACTGTCTGAGAGGGATTGTCTGGGAGAACGATTTTCTGAGAGGCAGTGTCTGAGCGACAGAATGTCTGAGAGACAGACTGTCTGAGATGCAGAGTGTCTGAGAGGCAGAGTGTCTAAGAGGCAGTGTCTGAGACGCAGAGTGTCTGAGAGACAGCGTGTCTGAGATGCAGACTGTCTGAGAGGCAGAGTGTCTGAGACGCAGTGTCTGAGACGCTGAGTGACTGAGAGGCAGAGTGGCTGAGAGGCAGAGTGTCTGACATAGAGAGTGTCTGAGAGGCAGAGAGTCTGAAAAACAGTGTCTGAGAGGCAGTTTCTGAGCGACTGAGTGTCTGAAAGACAGAGGATTTGAGAGGCAGATTGTGTGAGAGACAGAGTGTCTGAGAGGCCGAGTGTCTGAGAGGCAGAGTGTCTGAGAGACAGTGTCTGAGAGACAGAGTGTCTGAGAGGCAGAGTGTCTGAGAGACAGAGTGTCTGAGAGGCAGATTGTTTGAGAAACAGGGTGTCTCGGAGACAGAGTGTCTGAGAGGCAGAGTGTCTGAGAGGCAGTGTCTGAGAGGCAGTGTCTGAGTGACAGAATGTCTGAGAGGCAGAGTGTCTGAGAGGGATTGTCTGGGAGAACGATTTTCTGAGAGGCAGTGTCTGAGCGACAGAATGTCTGAGAGACAGAGTGTCTGAGATGCAGAGTGTCTGAGAGGCAGAGTGTCTAAGATGCAGTGTCTGAGAGGCAGAGTGTCTGAGAGACAGCGTGTCTGAGATGCAGAGTGTCTGAGAGGCAGAGTGTCTGAGACGCAGTGTCTGAGAAGCAGAGTGTCTGAGAGACAGAGTGTCTGAGAGGAAGTGTCTGAGAGACAGTGTCTGAGAGACAGCGTGTCTGAGAGGCAGTGTCTGATAGACAGAGTGTCTGAGAGGCAGAGTGTCTGAGAGGCAAAGAGTCTGAGAGGCAGAGAATCTGAGAGAAAGAGTGTCTGACAGGCAGAGTGCCTGAGAGGCAGTGAGGCTGTGAGACAGAGTGTCTGAGAGGCAGTGTCTGAGAGGCAGAGTGTCTGAGAGACAGTGTCTGAGAGACAGAGTGTCTGAGAGACAGAGTGTCTGAGAGGCCGAGTGTCTGACAGACAGAGGGTCTTAGAGGCAGATTGTTTGAGAAACAGAGTGTCTCAGAGACAGAGCGTTTGAGAGGCATATTGACAGAGAGACAGAGTGTCTGAGAGGCAGCTTGTCTGAGAGGCAGAGAGTCACAGAGTCAGTGTGTCTGAGAAACAGAGTGTCTGAGAGACAGAGAGTCTGAGAGTCAGAGTGTCTGAGAGACAGAGTGTCTGAGAGACAGAGTTTCTGAGAGGCAGTGTCTGAGAGGCAGTGTCTGAGTGACAGAATGTCTGAGAGGCAGAGTGTCTGAGAGGGATTGTCTGGGAGAACGATTTTCTGAGAGGCAGTGTCTGAGCGACAGAATGTCTGAGAGACA
Source organism: Isurus oxyrinchus (assembly GCA_026770705.1). Taxonomy (NCBI): domain Eukaryota; kingdom Metazoa; phylum Chordata; class Chondrichthyes; order Lamniformes; family Lamnidae; genus Isurus; species Isurus oxyrinchus. Next base: position 154,277 of record JANJGN010000499.1, read on the forward strand.
GAGTGTCTGAGATGCAGAGTGTCTGAGAGGCAGAGTGTCTAAGAGGCAGTGTCTGAGACGCAGAGTGTCTGAGAGACAGCGTGTCTGATATGCAGAGTGTCTGAGAGGCAGAATATCTGAGACGCAGTGTCTGAGACGCAGAGTGTCTGAGAGACAGATTGTCTGAGAGGAAGTGTCTGAGAGACAGCGTGTCTGAGAGGCAGTGTCTGATAGACAGAGTGTCTGAGAGGCAGAGTGTCTGAGAGGCAAAGTGTCTGAGAGGGAGAGAATCTGAGAGAAAGAGTGTCTGACAGGCAGAGTGCCTGAGAGGCAGTGAAGCTGTGAGACAGAGTGTCTGAGAGGCAGAGTGTCTGAGAGACAGATTGTCTGAGAGGCAGAGTGTCTGAGAGACAGTGTCTGAGAGGCAGAGTGTCTGAGAGACAGAGTGTCTGAGAGGCGGATTGTCTGAGAGGCAGAGTATATGAGAGAAATAGTGTCTGAGAGGCAGAGTGTCTGAAAGTCAGGGAGTCTGAGAGGCAGAGACTGTGAGAGGCAGATTTTTAGAGAGACAGTGTGTCTGAGAGGCATAGTGGCTGAGAGACAGAGTGTTTGAGAGGCAGAGAGTCTGAAAGACAGAGTGTCTGAGAGGCATTATCTGAGCAACTGAGTGTCTGAGAGACAGAGTGTCTGAGAGACAGTGTCTGAGAGACAGCGTGTCTGAGAGGCAGTGACTGATAGAAAGAGTGTCTGAGAGGCAGAGTGTCTGAGAGGCAGAGTGTCTGAGAGGCGGATTGTCTGAGAGGCAGAGTATATGAGAGACATAGTGTCTGAGAGGCAGAGTGTCTGAAAGTCAGTGAGTCTGAGAGGCAGAGACTGTGAGAGGCAGATTTTCTGAGAGACAGAGTGACTGAGAGGCAGAGTGGCTGAAGGCAGTGTGTCTGACATAGAGAGTGTCTGAGAGGCAGAGAGTCTGAAAGACAGAGTGTCTGAGAGGCAGTTTCTGAGCGACTGAGTGTCTGAAAGACAGAGGGTCTGAGAGGCAGATTGTGTGAGAGACAGAGTGTCTGAGAGGCAGAGTGTCTGAGAGGCAGAGTGTCTGAGAGACAGTGTCTGAGAGACAGAGTGTCTGAGAGACAGAGTGTCTGAGAGGCAGATTGTATGAGAGACAGAGTGTCTCAGAGACAGAGTGTCTGAGAGGCAGCTTGTCTGAGAGGCAGAGAGTCACAGAGTCAGTGTGTCTGAGAAAGTGAGTGTCTGAGAGACAGAGTCTGAGAGACAGAGTGTCTGAGAGACAGAGTGTCTGAGAGGCAGAGTATCTGAGAGACATTGTCTCTGAGAGACAGACTGTCTGAGAGGGATTGTCTGGGAGAACGATTTTCTGAGAGGCAGTGTCTGAGCGACAGAATGTCTGAGAGACAGAGTGTCTGAGATGCAGAGTGTCTGAGAGGCAGAGTGTCTAAGAGGCAGTGTCTGAGACGCAGAGTGTCTGAGAGACAGCGTGTCTGAGATGCAGAGTGTCTGAGAGGCAGAGTGTCTGAGACGCAGTGTCTGAGACGCAGAGTGACTGAGAGGCAGAGTGGCTGAGAGGCAGAGTGTCTGACATAGAGAGTGTCTGAGAGGCAGAGAGTCTGAAAAACAAAGTGTCTGAGAGGCAGTGAATCTGAGAGAAAGAGTGTCTGACAGGCAGAGTGCCTGAGAGGCAGTGAGGCTGTGAGACAGAGTGTCTGAGAGGCAGAGTGTCTGAGAGACAGATTGTCTGAGAGGCAGAGTGTCTGAGAGGCAGAGTGTCTGAGAGACAGTGTCTGAGAGACAGAGTGTCTGAGAGGCAGAGTGTCTGACAGACAGAGGGTCTTAGAGGCAGATTGTTTGAGAAACAGAGTGTCTCAGAGACAGAGTGTTTGAGAGGCAGATTGACTGAGAGACAGAGTGTCTGAGAGGCAGCTTGTCTGAGAGGCAGAGAGTCACAGAGTCAGTGTGTCTGAGAAACAGAGTGTCTGAGAGACAGTGAGTCAGAGAGACAGAGTGTCTGAGAGACAGAGTGTCTGAGAGGCAGATTTTCTGAGAGGCAGTGTCTGAGAGGCAGTGTCTGAGTGACAGAATGTCTGAGAGGCAGAGTGTCTGAGAGGGATTGTCTGGGAGAACGATTTTCTGAGAGGCAGTGTCTGAGCGACAGAATGTCTGAGAGACAGAGTGTGTGAGAGGCAGATTGTATGAGAGACAGAGTGTCTCAGAGACAGAGTGTCTGAGAGGCAGATTGACTGAGAGACAGAGTGTCTGAGAGGCAGCTTGTCTGAGAGGCAGAGAGTCACAGAGTCAGTGTGTCTGAGAAAGAGAGTGTCTGAGAGACAGAGAGTCTGAGAGACAGAGTGTCTGAGAGACAGAGTGTCTGAGAGGCAGAGAGTCTGAGATACATTGTCTCTGAGAGACAGACTGTCTGAGAGGGATTGTCTGGGAGAACGATTTTCTGAGAGGCAGTGTCTGAGCGACAGAATGTCTGAGAGACAGAGTGTCTGAGATGCAGAGTGTCTGAGAGGCAGAGTGTCTAAGAGGCAGTGTCTGAGACGCAGAGTGTCTGAGAGACAGCGTGTCTGAGATGCAGAGTGTCTGAGAGGCAGAGTGTCTGAGACGCAGTGTCTGAGACGCAGAGTGACTGAGATGCAGAGTGGCTGAGAGGCAGAGTGTCTGTCATAGAGAGTGTCTGAGAGGCAGAGAGTCTGAAAAACAGAGTGTCTGAGAGGCAGTGAATCTGAGAGAAAGAGTGTCTGACAGGCAGAGTGCCTGAGAGGCAGTGAGGCTGTGAGACAGAGTGTCTGAGAGGCAGAGTGTCTGAGAGACAGATTGTCTGAGAGGCAGAGTGTCTGAGAGGCAGAGTGTCTGAGAGACAGTGTCTGAGAGACAGAGTGTCTGAGAGGCAGAGTGTCTGACAGACAGAGGGTCTTAGAGGCAGATTGTTTGAGAAACAGAGTGTCTCAGAGACAGAGTGTTTGAGAGGCAGATTGACTGAGAGACAGAGTGTCTGAGAGGCAGCTTGTCTGAGAGGCAGAGAGTCACAGAGTCAGTGTGTCTGAGAAACAGAGTGTCTGAGAGACAGTGAGTCTGAGAGACAGAGTGTCTGAGAGACAGAGTGTCTGAGAGGCAGATTTTCTGAGAGGCAGTGTCTGAAAGGCAGTGTCTGAGTGACAGAATGTCTGAGAGGCAGAGTGTCTGAGAGGGATTGTCTGGGAGAACGATTTTCTGAGAGGCAGTGTCTGAGCGACAGAATGTCTGAGAGACAGAGTGTGTGAGAGGCAGATTGTATGAGAGACAGAGTGTCTCAGAGACAGAGTGTCTGAGAGGCAGATTGACTGAGAGACAGAGTGTCTGAGAGGCAGCTTGTCTGAGAGGCAGAGAGTCACAGAGTCAGTGTGTCTGAGAAAGAGAGTGTCTGAGAGACAGAGAGTCTGAGAGACAGAGTGTCTGAGAGACAGAGTGTCTGAGAGGCAGAGAGTCTGAGATACATTGTCTCTGAGAGACAGACTGTCTGAGAGGGATTGTCTGGGAGAACGATTTTCTGAGAGGCAGTGTCTGAGCGACAGAATGTCTGAGAGACAGAGTGTCTGAGATGCAGAGTGTCTGAGAGGCAGAGTGTCTAAGAGGCAGTGTCTGAGACGCAGAGTGTCTGAGAGACAGCGTGTCTGAGATGCAGAGTGTCTGAGAGGCAGAGTGGCTGAGACGCAGTGTCTGAGACGCAGAGTGACTGAGATGCAGAGTGGCTGAGAGGCAGAGTGTCTGACATAGAGAGTGTCTGAGAGGCAGAGAGTCTGAAAAACAGAGTGTCTGAGAGGCAGTGAATCTGAGAGAAAGAGTGTCTGACAGGCAGAGTGCCTGAGAGGCAGTGAGGCTGTGAGACAGAGTGTCTGAGAGGCAGAGTGTCTGAGAGACAGATTGTCTGAGAGGCAGAGTGTCTGAGAGGCAGAGTGTCTGAGAGACAGTGTCTGAGAGACAGAGTGTCTGAGAGACAGAGTGTCTGAGAGGCAGAGTGTCTGACAGACAGAGGGTCTTAGAGGCAGATTGTTTGAGAAACAGAGTGTCTCAGAGACAGAGTGTTTGAGAGGCAGATTGACTGAGAGACAGAGTGTCTGAGAGGCAGCTTGTCTGAGAGGCAGAGAGTCACAGAGTCAGTGTGTCTGAGAAACAGAGTGTCTGAGAGACAGTGAGTCTGAGAGACAGAGTGTCTGAGAGACAGAGTGTCTGAGAGGCAGAGTTTCTGAGAGGCAGTGTCTGAGAGGCAGTGTCTGAGTGACAGAATGTCTGAGAGGCAGAGTGTCTGAGAGGGATTGTCTGGGAGAACGATTTTCTGAGAGGCAGTGTCTGAGCGACAGAATGTCTGAGAGACAGAGTGTCTGATATGCAGAGTGTCTGAGAGGCAGAATGTCTGAGAGGAAGTGTCTGAGAGACAGTGTCTGAGAGACAGCGTGTCTGAGAGGCAGTGTCTGATAGCCAGAGTGTCTGAGAGGCAGAGTGTCTGAGAGGAAAAGTGTCTGAGAGGCAGAGAATCTGAGAGAAAGAGTGTCTGACAGGCAGAGTGCCTGAGAGGCAGTGAAGCTGTGAGACAGAGTGTCTGAGAGGCAGAGTGACTGAGAGACAGATTGTCTGAGAGGCAGAGTGTCTGAGAGACAGTGTCTGAGAGGCAGAGTGTCTGGGAGACAGAGTGTCTGAGAGGCGGATTGTCTGAGAGGCAGAGTATATGAGAGAAATAGTGTCTGAGAGGCAGAGTGTCTGAAAGTCAGGGAGTCTGAGAGGCAGAGACTGTGAGAGGCAGATTTTCAGAGAGACAGTGTGTCTGAGAGGCAGAGTGGCAGAGAGGCAGAGTGTCTGACATACAGAGTGTCTGAGAGGCAGAGAGTCTGAAAGACAGAGTGTCTGAGAGGCAGTATCTGAGCAACTGAGTGTCTGAGAGACAGAGTGTCTGAGAGACAGTGTCTGAGAGACAGAGTGTCTGAGAGGCAGAGTGTCTGAGAGACAGAGTGTCTGAGAGGCAGAGTGTCTGAGAGGCAGTGTCTGAGAGGCAGAGTGTCTGAGAGACAGAGTGTCTGAGAGACAGAGTGTCTGAGATGCAGTGTCTGAGAGACAGAATGTCTGAGCGACAGAGTGTCTGAGCGACAGAGTGTCTGAGAGACAGAGTGTCTGAGAGACAAAGTGTCTGAGAGGCAGAGTATCTGAGAGGAAGTGTGTGAGAGGCAGTGTCTGAGAGGCAGAGTGTCTGTGCGACAGAATGTCTGAGAGACAGAGTGTCTGAGAGGCAGCGTGTCTGAGAGGCAGTGTCTGAGAGACAGTGTCTGAGAGACAGCGTGTCTGAGGGGCAGTGTCTGATAGAAAGAGTGTCTGAGAGGCAGAGTGTCTGAGAGGCAGTGTCTGAGAGACAGTGTCTGAGAGACAGCGTGTCTGAGGGGCAGTGTCTGATAGAAAGAGTGTCTGAGAGGCAGAGTGTCAAAGAGACAGTGTTTGAGAGGCAGAGTGTCTGAGAGGCAGAGTGTCTGAGAGGCAGAGTGTCTGAGAGACAGAGTGTCTGAGAGGCAGAGTGACTGAGAGACAGAGTGTCTGAGAGGCGGATTGTCTGAGAGGCAGAGTATATGAGAGACATAGTGTCTGAGAGGCAGAGTGTCTGAAAGTCATTGAGTCTGAGAGGCAGAGACTGTGAGAGGCAGATTTTCTGAGAGACAGAGTGACTGAGAGGCAGAGTGGCTGAAGGCAGTGTGTCTGACATAGAGAGTGTCTGAGAGGCAGAGAGTCTGAAAGACAGAGTGTCTGAGAGGCATTTTCTGAGCGACTGAGTGTCTGAAAGACAGAGGGTCTGAGAGGCAGATTGTGTGAGAGACAGAGTGTCTGAGAGGCAGAGTGTCTGAGAGGCAGAGTGTCTGAGAGACAGTGTCTGAGAGACAGAGTGTCTGAGAGACAGAGTGTCTGAGAGGCAGATTGTATGAGAGACAGAGTGTCTCAGAGACAGAGTGTCTGAGAGGCAGCTTGTCTGAGAGGCAGAGAGTCACAGAGTCAGTGTGTCTGAGAAAGAGAGTGTCTGAGAGACAGAGTCTGAGAGACAGAGTGTCTGAGAGACAGAGTGTCTGAGAGGCAGAGAGTCTGAGAGACATTGTCTCTGAGAGACAAACCGTCTGAGAGGGATTGTCTGGGAGAACGATTTTCTGAGAGGCAGTGTCTGAGCGACAGAATGTCTGAGAGACAGAGTGTCTGAGATGCAGAGTGTCTGAGAGGCAGAGTGTCTAAGAGGCAGTGTCTGAGACGCAGAGTGTCTGAGAGACAGCGTGTCTGAGATGCAGAGTGTCTGAGAGGCAGAGTGTCTGAGACGCAGTGTCTGAGATGCAGAGTGACTGAGAGGCAGAGTGGCTGAGAGGCAGAGTGTCTGACATAGAGAGTGTCTGAGAGGCAGAGAGTCTGAAAAACAAAGTGTCTGAGAGGCAGTGAATCTGAGAGAAAGAGATTCTGACAGGCAGAGTGCCTGAGAGGCAGTGAGGCTGTGAGACAGAGTGTCTGAGAGGCAGAGTGTCTGAGAGACAGATTGTCTGAGAGGCAGAGTGTCTGAGAGGCAGAGTGTCTGAGAGACAGTGTCTGAGAGACAGAGTGTCTGAGAGGCAGAGTGTCTGACAGACAGAGGGTCTTAGAGGAGATTGTTTGAGAAACAGAGTGTCTCAGAGACAGAGTGTTTGAGAGGCAGATTGACTGAGAGACAGAGTGTCTGAGAGGCAGCTTGTCTGAGAGGCAGAGAGTCACAGAGTCAGTGTGTCTGAGAAACAGAGTGTCTGAGAGACAGTGAGTCTGAGAGACAGAGTGTCTGAGAGACAGAGTGTCTGAGAGGCAGATTTTCTGAGAGGCAGTGTCTGAGAGGCAGTGTCTGAGTGACAGAATGTCTGAGAGGCAGAGTGTCTGAGAGGGATTGTCTGGGAGAACGATTTTCTGAGAGGCAGTGTCTGAGCGACAGAATGTCTGAGAGACAGAGTGTGTGAGAGGCAGATTGTATGAGAGACAGAGTGTCTCAGAGACAGAGTGTCTGAGAGGCAGATTGACTGAGAGACAGAGTGTCTGAGAGGCAGAGTGTCTGAGAGGCAGAGAGTCACAGAGTCAGTGTGTCTGAGAAAGAGAGTGTCTGAGAGACAGAGAGTCTGAGAGACAGAGTGTCTGAGAGACAGAGTGTCTGAGAGGCAGAGAGTCTGAGATACATTGTCTCTGAGAGACAGACTGTCTGAGAGGGATTGTCTGGGAGAACGATTTTCTGAGAGGCAGTGTCTGAGCGACAGAATGTCTGAGAGACAGAGTGTCTGAGATGCAGAGTGTCTGAGAGGCAGAGTGTCTAAGAGGCAGTGTCTGAGACGCAGAGTGTCTGAGAGACAGCGTGTCTGAGATGCAGAGTGTCTGAGAGGCAGAGTGTCTGAGACGCAGTGTCTGAGACGCAGAGTGACTGAGATGCAGAGTGGCTGAGAGGCAGAGTGTCTGACATAGAGAGTGTCTGAGAGGCAGAGAGTCTGAAAAACAGAGTGTCTGAGAGGCAGTGAATCTGAGAGAAAGAGTGTCTGACAGGCAGAGTGCCTGAGAGGCAGTGAGGCTGTGAGACAGAGTGTCTGAGAGGCAGAGTGTCTGAGAGACAGATTGTCTGAGAGGCAGAGTGTCTGAGAGGCAGAGTGTCTGAGAGACAGTGTCTGAGAGACAGAGTGTCTGAGAGACAGAGTGTCTGAGAGGCAGAGTGTCTGACAGACAGAGGGTCTTAGAGGCAGATTGTTTGAGAAACAGAGTGTCTCAGAGACAGAGTGTTTGAGAGGCAGATTGACTGAGAGACAGAGTGTCTGAGAGGCAGCTTGTCTGAGAGGCAGAGAGTCACAGAGTCAGTGTGTCTGAGAAACAGAGTGTCTGAGAGACAGTGAGTCTGAGAGACAGAGTGTCTGAGAGACAGAGTGTCTGAGAGGCAGAGTTTCTGAGAGGCAGTGTCTGAGAGGCAGTGTCTGAGTGACAGAATGTCTGAGAGGCAGAGTGTCTGAGAGGGATTGTCTGGGAGAACGATTTTCTGAGAGGCAGTGTCTGAGCGACAGAATGTCTGAGAGACAGAGTGTCTGAGATGCAGAGTGTCTGAGAGGCAGAGTGTCTAAGAGGCAGTGTCTGAGACGCAGAGTGTCTGAGAGACAGCGTGTCTGATATGCAGAGTGTCTGAGAGGCAGAATGTCTGAGAGGAAGTGTCTGAGAGACAGTGTCTGAGAGACAGCATGTCTGAGAGGCAGTGTCTGATAGACAGAGTGTCTGAGAGGCAGAGTGTCTGAGAGGAAAAGTGTCTGAGAGGCAGAGAATCTGAGAGAAAGAGTGTCTGACAGGCAGAGTGCCTGAGAGGCAGTGAAGCTGTGAGACAGATTGTCTGAGAGGCAGAGTGACTGAGAGACAGATTGTCTGAGAGGCAGAGTGTCTGAGAGACAGTGTCTGAGAGGCAGAGTGTCTGAGAGACAGAGTGTCTGAGAGGCGGATTGTCTGAGAGGCAGAGTATATGAGAGAAATAGTGTCTGAGAGGCAGAGTGTCTGAAAGTCAGGGAGTCTGAGAGGCAGAGACTGTGAGAGGCAGATTTTCAGAGAGACAGTGTGTCTGAGAGGCAGAGTGGCTGAGAGGCAGAGTGTCTGACATACAGAGTGTCTGAGAGGCAGAGAGTCTGAAAGACAGAGTGTCTGAGAGGCAGTATCTGAGCAACTGAGTGTCTGAGAGACAGAGTGTCTGAGAGACAGTGTCTGAGAGACAGAGTGTCTGAGAGGCAGAGTGTCTGAGAGACAGAGTGTCTGAGAGGCAGAGTGTCTGAGAGGCAGTGTCTGAGAGGCAGAGTGTCTGAGAGACAGAGTGTCTGAGAGACAGAGTGTCTGAGATGCAGTGTCTGAGAGACAGAATGTCTGAGCGACAGAGTGTCTGAGCGACAGAGTGTCTGAGAGACAGAGTGTCTGAGAGACAAAGTGTCTGAGAGGCAGAGTATCTGAGAGGAAGTGTGTGAGAGGCAGTGTCTGAGAGGCAGAGTGTCTGTGCGACAGAATGTCTGAGAGACAGAGTGTCTGAGAGGCAGAGTGTCTGAGAGGCAGTGTCTGAGAGACAGTGTCTGAGAAACAGCGTGTCTGAGGGGCAGTGTCTGATAGAAAGAGTGTCTGAGAGGCAGAGTGTCTGAGAGGCAGTGTCTGAGAGACAGTGTCTGAGAGACAGCGTGTCTGAGGGGCAGTGTCTGATAGAAAGAGTGTCTGAGAGGCAGAGTGTCTGAGAGACAGAGTGTCTGAGAGACAGAGTGTCTGAGAGGCGGATTGTCTGAGAGGCAGAGTATATGAGAGACATAGTGTCTGAGAGGCAGAGTGTCTGAAAGTCAGTGAGTCTGAGAGGCAGAGACTGTGAGAGGCAGATTTTCTGAGAGACAGAGTGACTGAGAGGCAGAGTGGCTGAGAGGCAGAGTGTCTGACATAGAGAGTGTCTGAGAGGCAGAGAGTCTGAAAGACAGAGTGTCTGAGAGGCAGTTTCTGAGCGACTGAGTGTCTGAAAGACAGAGGGTCTGAGAGGCAGATTGTGTGAGAGACAGAGTGTCTGAGATACAGTGTCTGAGAGACAGCGTGTCTGAGAGGCAGTGTCTGATAGACAGAGTGTCTGAGAGGCAGAGAATCTGAGAGAATGAGTGTCTGACAGGCAGAGTGCCTGAGAGGCAGTGAGGCTGTGAGACAGTGTGTCTGAGAGGCAGAGTGTCTGAGAGACAGATTGTCTGAGAGGCAGAGTATATGAGAGAAATAGTGTCTGAGAGGCAGAGTGTCTGAAGGTCAGGGAGTCTGAGAGGCAGAGACTGTGAGAGGCAGATTTTCAGAGAGACAGTGTGTCTGAGAGGCAGAGTGGCTGAGAGGCAGAGTGTCTGATATACAGAGTGTTTGAGAGGCAGAGAGTCTGAAAGACCGAGTGTCTGAGAGGCAGTATGTGAGCGACTGAGTGTCTGAGAGACAGAGTGTCTGAGAGACAGAGTGTCTGAGAGGCAGAGTGTCTGAGAGACAATGTCTGAGAGGCAGTGTCTGAGAGGCAGAGTGTCTGAGAGACAGAGTGTCTGAGATGCAGTGTCTGAGAGACAGAATGTCTGAGCGACAGTGTCTGAGCGACAGAGTGTCTGAGCGACAGAGTGTCTGAGAGACAGAGTGTCTGAGAGACTATGTGTCTGAGAGGCAGAGTATCTGAGAGGAAGTTTGTGAGAGGCAGTGTCTGAGAGGCAGAGTTTCTAAGAGACGGAGTATCTGAGAGGCCGAGTGTCTGAGAGGCAGATTGTATGAGAGACAGAGTGTCTGAGAGGCAGTGTGTCTGAGAGACAGAGTGTCTGAGAGGCGGATTGTTTGAGAGGCAGAGTATATGAGAGAAATAGTGTCTGAGAGGCAGATGTCTGAAAGTCAGGGAGTCTGAGAGGCCGAGACTGTGAGAGGCAGATTTTCTGAGAGACAGATTTTCTGAGAGGCAGTGTGGCTGAGAGGCAGAGTGTCTGACATACAGAGTGTTTGAGAGGCAGAGAGTTTGAAAGACAGAGTGTCTGAGAAGCAGTATCTGAGCGACAGAGTGTCTGAGAGACAGAGGGTCTGAGAGGCAGATTGGCTGAGAGACACAGTGTCTGAGAGGCAGAGTTTCTGAGAGGCAGTGTCTGAGAGGCAGTGTCTGAGTGACAGAATGTCTGAGAGGCAGAGTGTCTGAGCGGGATTGTCTCGGAGAACGATTTTCTGAGAGGCAGTGTCTGAGCGACAGAATGTCTGAGAGACAGAGTGTCTGAGATGCAGAGTTTCTGAGAGGCAGAGTGTCTAAGAGGCAGTGTCTGAGACGCAGAGTGTCTGAGAGACAGCGTGTCTGAGATGCAGAGTGTCTGAGAGGCAGAGTGTCTGAGACGCAGTGTCTGAGACGCAGAGTGTCTGAGAGACAGAGTGTCTGAGAGGAAGTGTCTGAGAGACAGTGTCTGAGGGACAGCGTGTCTGAGAGGCAGTGTCTGATAGACAGAGTGTCTGAGAGGCAGAGTGTCTGAGAGGCAAAGAGTCTGAGAGGCAGAGAATCTGAGAGAAAGAGTGTCTGACAGGCAGAGTGCCTGACAGGCAGTGAGGCTGTGAGACAGAATGTCTGAGAGGCAGCGTGTCTGAGAGACAGATTGTCTGAGAGGCAGAGTGTCTGAGAGACAGTGTCTGAGAGGCAGAGTGTCTGAGAGACAGAGTGTCTGAGAGGTGGATTGTCTGAGAGGCCGAGTATATGAGAGAAATTGTGTCTAGGAGGCAGAGTGTCTGAAAGTCAGGGAGTCTGAGAGGCAGAGACTGTGAGAGGCAGATTTTCAGAGAGACAGTGTGTCTGAGAGGCAGTGTGGCTGAGAGGCAGAGTGTCTGACATACAGAGTGTTTGAGAGGAAGAGAGTATGAAAGACAGAGTGTCTGAGAGGCAGTATCTGAGCAACTGAGTGTCTGAGAGACAGAGTGTCTGAGAGACAGTGTCTGAGAGACAGTGTCTGAGAGGCAGAGTGTCTGAGAGACAGAGTGTCTGAGAGGCAGAGTGTCTGAGAGGCAGTGTCTGAGAGGCAGAGTTTCGGAGAGACAGAGTGTCTGAGAGACAGAGTGTCTGAGAGGCAGAGTGTCTGAGAGGCAGTGTCTGAGAAGCAGAGTGTCTGAGGGACAGAGTGTCTGAGATGCAGTGTCTGAGAGACAGAATGTCTGAGCGACAGAGTGTCTGAGCGACAGAGTGTCTGAGAGACAGAGTGTCTGAGAGACAAATTGTCTGAGAGGCAGAGTATCTGAGAGGAAGTGTGTGAGAGGCAGTGTCTGAGAGGCAGAGTGTCTGAGCGACAGAATGTCTGAGAGACAGAGTGTGTGAGAGGCAGAGTGTCTGAGAGGCAGTGTCTGAGAGACAGTGTCTGAGAGACAGCGTGTCTGAGGGGCAGTGTCTGATAGAAAGAGTGTCTGAGAGGCAGAGTGTCTGAGAGGCAGTGTCTGAGAGACAGTGTCTGAGAGACAGCGTGTCTGAGGGGCAGTGTCTGATAGAAAGAGTGTCTGAGAGGCAGAGTGTCTGAGAGACAGTGTGTCTGAGAGACAGAGTGTCTGAGAGGCGGATTGTCTGATAGGCAGAGTATATGAGAGACATAGTGTCTGAGAGGCAGAGTGTCTGAAAGTCAGACAGTCTGAGAGGCAGAGACTGTGAGAGGCAGATTTTCTGAGAGACAGAGTGACTGAGAGGCAGAGTGGCTGAGAGGCAGAGTGTCTGACATAGAGAGTGTCTGAGAGACAGAGAGTCTGAAAGACAGAGTGTCTGAGAGGCAGTTTCTGAGCGACTGAGTGTCTGAAAGACAGAGGGTCCGAGAGGCAGATTGTGTAAGAGACAGAGTGTCTGAGAGACAGTGTCTGAGAGACAGCGTGTCTGAGAGGCACTGTCTGATAGACAGAGTGTCTGAGAGGCAGAGAATCTGAGAGAAAGAGTGTCTGACAGGCAGAGTGCCTGAGAGGCAGTGAGGCTGTGAGACCTAGTGTCTGAGAGGCAGAGTGTCTGAGAGACAGATTGTCTGAGAGGCAGATTGTCTGAGAGACAGTGTCTGAGAGGCAGAGTGGCTGAGAGGCAGAGTGTCTGACATACAGAGTGTTTGAGAGGCAGCGAGTCTGAAAGACAGAGTGTCTGAGAGGCAGTATGTGAGCGACTGAGTGTCTGAGCGACAGAGTGTCTGAGAGACAGAGTGTCTGAGAGACAATGTGTCTGAGAGGCAGAGTATCTGAGAGGAAGTGTGTGAGAGGCAGTGTCTGAGAGGAAGAGTTTCTAAGAGACAGAGTATCTGAGAGGCCGAGTGTCTGAGAGGCAGATTGTATGAGAGACAGAGTGTCTGAGAGGCAGTATCTGAGCGACAGAGTGTCTGAAAGACAGAGGGTCTGAGAGGCAGATTGTCTGAGAGACACAGTGTCTGAGAGGCAGAGTGTCTGAGAGGCAGAGTGTCTGAGAGACAGTGTCTGAGAGACAGAGTGTGTGAGAGGCAGAGTGTCTGAGAGACAGAGTGTCTGAGAGACAGTGTCTGAGAGGCAGTGTCTGATAGACAGAGTGTCTGAGATGCAGTGTCTGAGAGACAGAGTGTCTGAGCGACAGAGTGTCTGAGAGACAGAGTGTCTGAGAGGCAATGTCTGAGAGGCAGAGTGTCTGAGCGACAGAGTGTCTGAGAGGCAGTGTCTGAGAGACAGAGTGTCTGAGAGACAGAGTGTCTGAGAGGCAGTGTCTGAGAGACAGAGTGTCTGAGAGGCAGAGTGTCTGAGAGACAGAGTGTCTGAGAGGCAGTGTCTGAGAGGCAGAGTGCCTGAGAGAAAGAGTCTCTGAGAGGCAGAGTGTCTGAGAGGCAGAGAGTCTGAGAGGCAGAGAATATGAGAGAAATAGTGTCTGAGAGGCAGAGTGTCTGAAGGTCAGGGAGTCTGAGAGGCAGAGACTGTGAGAGGCAGATTTTCTGAGAGACAGTGTGTCTGAGAGGCAGAGTGGCTGAGAGGCAGAGTGTCTGATATACAGAGTGTTTGAGAGGCAGAGAGTCTGAAAGACCGAGTGTCTGAGAGGCAGTATGTGAGCGACTGAGTGTCTGAGAGACAGAGTGTCTGAGAGACAGAGTGTCTGAGAGGCAGAGTTTCTAAGAGACAGAGTATCTGAGAGGCCGAGTGTCTGAGAGGCAGATTGTATGAGAGACAGAGTGTCTGAGAGGCAGTGTGTCTGAGAGACAGAGTGTCTGAGAGGCGGATTGTTTGAGAGGCAGAGTATATGAGAGAAATAGTGTCTGAGAGGCAGATGTCTGAAAGTCAGGGAGTCTGAGAGGCCGAGACTGTGAGAGGCAGATTTTCTGAGAGACAGATTGTCTGAGAGGCAGTGTGGCTGAGAGGCAGAGTGTCTGACATACAGAGTGTTTGAGAGGCAGAGAGTTGGAAAGACAGAGTGTCTGAGAAGCAGTATCTGAGCGACAGAGTGTCTGAGAGACAGAGGGTATGAGAGGCAGATTGGCTGAGAGACAGAGTGTCTGAGAGGCAGAGTGTCTGAGAGGCAGAGTGTCTGAGAAGCAGTATCTGAGCGACAGAGTGTCTGAGAGACAGAGGGTATGAGAGGCAGATTGGCTGAGAGACAGAGTGTCTGAGAGGCAGAGTGTCTGAGAGGCAGAGTGTCTGAGAGACAGTGTCTGAGAGACAGAGTGTCTGAGAGGCAGAGTGTCTGAGAGGCAGAGTGTCTGACAGACAGTGGGTCTTAGAGGCAGATTGTTTGAGAAACAGTGTGTCTCAGAGACAGAGTGTTTGAGAGGCAGATTGACTGAGAGACAGAGTGTCTGAGAGGCAGCTTGTCTGAGAGGCAGAGAGTCACAGAGTCAGTGTGTCTGAGAAACAGAGTGTCTGAGAGACAGAGAGTCTGAGAGACAGAGTGTCTGAGAGACAGAGTGTCTGAGAGGCAGAGTTTCTGAGAGGCAGTGTCTGAGAGGCAGTGTCTGAGTGACAGAATGTCTGAGAGGCAGAGTGTCTGAGAGGGATTGTCTGGGAGAACGATTTTCTGAGAGGCAGTGTCTGAGCGACAGAATGTCTGAGAGACAGAGTGTCTGAGATGCAGAGTGTCTGAGAGGCAGAGTGTCTAAGAGGCAGTGTCTGAGACGCAGAGTGTCTGAGAGACAGCGTGTCTGAGATGCAGACTGTCTGAGAGGCAGAGTGTCTGAGACGCAGTGTCTGAGACGCAGAGTGTCTGAGAGACAGAGTGTCTGAGAGGAAGTGTCTGAGAGACAGTGTCTGAGAGACAGCGTGTCTGAGAGGCAGTGTCTGATAGACAGAGTGTCTGAGAGGCAGAGTGTCTGAGAGGCAAAGAGTCTGAGAGGCAGAGAATCTGAGAGAAAGAGTGTCTGACAGGCAGAGTGCCTGACAGGCAGTGAGGCTGTGATACAGAATGTCTGAGAGGCAGAGTGTCTGAGAGACAGATTGTCTGAGAGGCAGAGTGTCTGAGAGACAGTGTCTGAGAGGCAGAGTGTCTGAGAGACAGAGTGTCTGAGAGGCGGATTGTCTGAGAGGCCGAGTATATGAGAGAAATTGTGTCTAGGAGGCAGAGTGTCTGAAAGTCAGGGAGTCTGAGAGGCAGAGACTGTGAGAGGCAGATTTTCAGAGAGACAGTGTGTCTGAGAGGCAGTGTGGCTGAGAGGCAGAGTGTCTGACATACAGAGAGTTTGAGAGGAAGAGAGTATGAAAGACAGAGTGTCTGAGAGGCAGTATCTGAGCAACTGAGTGTCTGAGAGACAGAGTGTCTGAGAGACAGTGTTTGAGAGACAGTGTCTGAGAGGCAGAGTGTCTGAGAGACAGAGTGTCTGAGAGGCAGAGTGTCTGAGAGGCAGTGTCTGAGAGGCAGAGTGTCTGAGAGACAGAGTGTCTGAGAGACAGAGTGTCTGAGAGGCAGAGTGTCTGAGAGGCAGTGTCTGAGAAGCAGAGTGTCTGAGAGACAGAGTGTCTGAGATGCAGTGTCTGAGAGACAGAATGTCTGAGCGACAGAGTGTCTGAGCGACAGAGTGTCTGAGAGACAGAGTGTCTGAGAGACAAAGTGTCTGAGAGGCAGAGTATCTGAGAGGAAGTGTGTGAGAGGCAGTGTCTGAGAGGCAGAGTGTCTGAGCGACAGAATGTCTGAGAGACAGTGTGTGAGATGCAGAGTGTCTGTGAGGCAGTGTCTGAGAGACAGTGTCTGAGAGACAGCGTGTCTGAGGGGCAGTGTCTGATAGAAAGAGTGTCTGAGAGGCAGAGTGTCTGAGAGGCAGTGTCTGAGAGACAGTGTCTGAGAGACAGCGTGTCTGAGGGGCAGTGTCTGATAGAAAGAGTGTCTGAGAGGCAGAGTGTCTGAGAGACAGAGTGTCTGAGAGACAGAGTGTCTGAGAGGCGGATTGTCTGAGAGGCAGAGTATATGAGAGACATAGTGTCTGAGAGGCAGAGTGTCTGAAAGTCAGACAGTCTGAGAGGCAGAGACTGTGAGAGGCAGATTTTCTGAGAGACAGAGTGACTGAGAGGCAGAGTGGCTGAGAGGCAGAATGTCTGACATAGAGAGTGTCTGAGAGACAGAGAGTCTGAAAGACAGAGTGTCTGAGAGGCAGTTTCTGAGCGACTGAGTGTCTGAAAGACAGAGGGTCCGAGAGGCAGATTGTGTAAGAGACAGAGTGTCTGAGAGACAGTGTCTGAGAGACAGCGTGTCTGAGAGGCACTGTCTGATAGACAGAGTGTCTGAGAGGCAGAGAATCTGAGAGAAAGAGTGTCTGACAGGCAGAGTGCCTGAGAGGCAGTGAGGCTGTGAGACCTAGTGTCTGAGAGGCAGAGTGTCTGAGAGACAGATTGTCTGAGAGGCAGATTGTCTGAGAGACAGTGTCTGAGAGGCAGAGTGGCTGAGAGGCAGAGTGTCTGACATACAGAGTGTTTGAGAGGCAGCGAGTCTGAAAGACAGAGTGTCTGAGAGGCAGTATGTGAGCGACTAAGTGTCTGAGAGACAGAGTGTCTGAGAGACAGTGTCTGAGAGACAGAGTGTCTGAGAGGCAGAGTGTCTGAGAGACAGAGTGTCTGAGAGGCAGAGTGTCTGAGAGACAGTGTCTGAGAGGCAGTGTCTGAGAGGCAGAGTGTCAAAGAGACAGAGTGTCTGAGATGCAGTGTCTGAGAGACAGAATGTCTGAGCGACAGAGTGTCTGAGCGACAGAGTGTCTGAGAGACAGAGTGTCTGAGAGACAATGTGTCTGAGAGGCAGATTATCTGAGAGGAAGTGTGTGAGAGGCAGTGTCTGAGAGGCAGAGTTTCTAAGAGACAGAGTATCTGAGAGGCCGAGTGTCTGAGAGGCAGATTGTATGAGAGACAGAGTGTCTGAGAGGCGGATTGTTTGAGAGGCAGAGTATATGAGAGAAATAGTGTCTGAGAGGCAGATGTCTGAAAGTCAGGGAGTCTGAGAGGCAGAGACTGTGAGAGGCAGATTTTCTGAGAGACAGATTGTCTGAGAGGCAGAGTGGCTGAGAGGCAGAGTGTCTGACATACAGAGTGTTTGAGAGGCAGAGAGTTTGAAAGACAGAGTGTCTGAGAAGCAGTATCTGAGCGACAGAGTGTCTGAAAGACAGAGGCTCTGAGAGGCAGTGTCTTAGCGACAGAGTGTCTGAGACACATAGTGTCTGAGAGACAGAGTGTCTGAGAGGCAGAGTGTCTGAGAGGCAGAGTGTCTGAGAGGCAGAGAGTCTGAGAGGGAGAGAATCTGAGAGGCAGTGTTTCAGAAAGACAGAGTGTCTGAGAGGCAGTGTTTGAGAGGCAGAGTGTCTGAGAGACAAACTGTCTGAGAGGCAGTGTCTGAGAGAAAGAGAGTCTGAGAGGCCGAAAGTCTGAAAGACAGAGTGTCTGAGAGGCAGAGTTTCTGAGAGGAAGAGTGTCTGAGAGACAGAGTGTCTGAGAGGCAGAGTGCCTGAGAGGCTGTGACTGAGAGACAGAGTATCCGAGAGGCAGTGTCTGAGAGACAGAGTGTCTGAGAGGAATTGTCTGAGAGACAGTGTCTGAGAGACAGCGTGTCTGAGAGGCAGTGTCTGATAGACAGAGTGTCTGAGAGGCAGAGAGTCTGAGAGGCAGAGAGTCTGAGAGGCAGAGAATCTGAGAGACAGAGTGTCTGAGGGACAGAGTGTCTGAGAGGCAGTGTGTCTGAGAAACAGAGTGAGAGGCGGATTGTTTGAGAGGCAGAGAATATGAGAAAAATAGTGTCTGAGAGGCAGATGTCTGAAAGTCAGGGAGTCTGAGAGGCAGAGACTGTGAGAGGCAGATTTTCTGAGAGACAGATTGTCTGAGAGGCAGTGTGGCTGAGAGGCAGAGTGTCTGACATACAGAGTGTTTGAGAGGCAGAGAGTTTGAAAGACAGAGTGTCTGAGAAGCAGTATCTGACCGACTGAGTGTCTGAGAGACAGAGGGTCTGAGAGGCAGATTGTCTGAGAGACAGAGCGTCTGAGAGGCAGAGTGTCTGAGAGGCAGAGTGTCTGAGAGACAGTGTCTGAGAGACAGAGTGTGTGAGAGGCAGAGTGTCTGAGAGACAGAGTGTCTGAGAGGCAGAGTGTCTGAGAGACAGTGTCTGAGATGCAGTGTCTGATAGACAGAGTGTCTGAGATGCAGTGTCTGAGAGACAGAGTGTCTGATCAACAGAGTGTCTGAGAGACAGAGTGTCTGAGAGGCAGAGTATCTGAGAGGAAGTGTCTGAGAGGCAGTGTCTGAGAGGCAGACTTTCTGAGAGACAGAGTGTCTGAGAGGCAGAGTGTCTGAGAGGCAGAGTGTCTGAGAGGCAGTGTCTGAGAGAGAGATTTTCTGAGAGGCAGTTTCTGAGCGACAGAATGTCTGAGAGACAGAGTGTCTGAGAGGCAGAGTGTCTGAGATGCAAAGTCTCTGAGTGGCAGTGTCTGAGAGACAGAGTGTCTGAGAGGCAGTGTCTGAGAGAGAGTGTCTGAGAGTCAGCGTGTCTGAGGGGCAGTGTCTGATATAATGAGTGTCTGACAGGCAGAGTGTCTGAGAGGCAGAGTGTCTGAGAGACAGAGTGTCTGAGAGGCAGAGTGTCTGAGAGACAGAGTGTCTGAGAGGCGGATTGTCTGAAAGGCAGAGTATATGAGAGACATTGTGTCTGAGAGGCAGAGTGTCTGAAAGTCAGTGAGTCTGAGAGGCAGAGACTGTGAGAGGCAGATTTTCTGAGAGACAGAGTGACTGAGAGGCAGAATGGCTGAGTGGCAGAATGTCTGACATAGAGAGTGTCTGAGAGGCAGAGAGTCTGAAAGACAGAGTGTCTGAGAGGCAGTTTCTGAGCGACTGAGTGTCTGAAAGACAGAGGGTCTGAGAGGCATATTGTGTGAGAGACAGAGTGTCTGAGAGGCAGAGTGTCTGAGAGGCAGAGTGTCTGAGAGACAGTGTCCGAGAGACAGAGAGTCTGAGAGACAGAGTGTCTGAGAGACAGAGTGTCTGAGAGGCAGAGTTTCTGAGAGGCAGTGTCTGAGAGGCAGTGTCTGAGTGACAGAATGTCTGAGAGGCAGAGTGTCTGAGAGGGATTGTCTGGGAGAACGATTTTCTGAGAGGCAGTGTCTGAGCGACAGAATGTCTGAGAGACAGAGTGTCTGAGATGCAGAGTGTCTGAGAGGCAGAGTGTCTAAGAGGCAGTGTCTGAGACGCAGAGTGTCTGAGAGACAGCGTGTCTGAGATGCAGACTGTCTGAGAGGCAGAGTGTCTGAGACGCAGTGTCTGAGACGCAGAGTGTCTGAGAGACAGAGTGTCTGAGAGGAAGTGTCTGAGAGACAGTGTCTGAGAGACAGCGTGTCTGAGAGGCAGTGTCTGATAGACAGAGTGTCTGAGAGGCAGAGTGTCTGAGAGGCAAAGAGTCTGAGAGGCAGAGAATCTGAGAGAAAGAGTGTCTGACAGGCAGAGTGCCTGACAGGCAGTGAGGCTGTGATACAGAATGTCTGAGAGGCAGAGTGTCTGAGAGACAGATTGTCTGAGAGGCAGAGTGTCTGAGAGACAGTGTCTGAGAGGCAGAGTGTCTGAGAGACAGAGTGTCTGAGAGGCGGATTGTCTGAGAGGCCGAGTATATGAGAGAAATTGTGTCTAGGAGGCAGAGTGTCTGAAAGTCAGGGAGTCTGAGAGGCAGAGACTGTGAGAGGCAGATTTTCAGAGAGACAGTGTGTCTGAGAGGCAGTGTGGCTGAGAGGCAGAGTGTCTGACATACAGAGAGTTTGAGAGGAAGAGAGTATGAAAGACAGAGTGTCTGAGAGGCAGTATCTGAGCAACTGAGTGTCTGAGAGACAGAGTGTCTGAGAGACAGTGTCTGAGAGACAGTGTCTGAGAGGCAGAGTGTCTGAGAGACAGAGTGTCTGAGAGGCAGAGTGTCTGAGAGGCAGTGTCTGAGAGGCAGAGTGTCTGAGAGACAGAGTGTCTGAGAGACAGAGTGTCTGAGAGGCAGAGTGTCTGAGAGGCAGTGTCTGAGAAGCAGAGTGTCTGAGAGACAGAGTGTCTGAGATGCAGTGTCTGAGAGACAGAATGTCTGAGCGACAGAGTGTCTGAGCGACAGAGTGTCTGAGAGACAGAGTGTCTGAGAGACAAAGTGTCTGAGAGGCAGAGTATCTGAGAGGAAGTGTGTGAGAGGCAGTGTCTGAGAGGCAGAGTGTCTGAGCGACAGAATGTCTGAGAGACAGTGTGTGAGATGCAGAGTGTCTGTGAGGCAGTGTCTGAGAGACAGTGTCTGAGAGACAGCGTGTCTGAGGGGCAGTGTCTGATAGAAAGAGTGTCTGAGAGGCAGAGTGTCTGAGAGGCAGTGTCTGAGAGACAGTGTCTGAGAGACAGCGTGTCTGAGGGGCAGTGTCTGATAGAAAGAGTGTCTGAGAGGCAGAGTGTCTGAGAGACAGAGTGTCTGAGAGACAGAGTGTCTGAGAGGCGGATTGTCTGAGAGGCAGAGTATATGAGAGACATAGTGTCTGAGAGGCAGAGTGTCTGAAAGTCAGACAGTCTGAGAGGCAGAGACTGTGAGAGGCAGATTTTCTGAGAGACAGAGTGACTGAGAGGCAGAGTGGCTGAGAGGCAGAGTGTCTGACATAGAGAGTGTCTGAGAGACAGAGAGTCTGAAAGACAGAGTGTCTGAGAGGCAGTTTCTGAGCGACTGAGTGTCTGAAAGACAGAGGGTCCGAGAGGCAGATTGTGTAAGAGACAGAGTGTCTGAGAGACAGTGTCTGAGAGACAGCGTGTCTGAGAGGCACTGTCTGATAGACAGAGTGTCTGAGAGGCAGAGAATCTGAGAGAAAGAGTGTCTGACAGGCAGAGTGCCTGAGAGGCAGTGAGGCTGTGAGACCTAGTGTCTGAGAGGCAGAGTGTCTGAGAGACAGATTGTCTGAGAGGCAGATTGTCTGAGAGACAGTGTCTGAGAGGCAGAGTGGCTGAGAGGCAGAGTGTCTGACATACAGAGTGTTTGAGAGGCAGCGAGTCTGAAAGACAGAGTGTCTGAGAGGCAGTATGTGAGCGACTAAGTGTCTGAGAGACAGAGTGTCTGAGAGACAGTGTCTGAGAGACAGAGTGTCTGAGAGGCAGAGTGTCTGAGAGACAGAGTGTCTGAGAGGCAGAGTGTCTGAGAGACAGTGTCTGAGAGGCAGTGTCTGAGAGGCAGAGTGTCAAAGAGACAGAGTGTCTGAGATGCAGTGTCTGAGAGACAGAATGTCTGAGCGACAGAGTGTCTGAGCGACAGAGTGTCTGAGAGACAGAGTGTCTGAGAGACAATGTGTCTGAGAGGCAGATTATCTGAGAGGAAGTGTGTGAGAGGCAGTGTCTGAGAGGCAGAGTTTCTAAGAGACAGAGTATCTGAGAGGCCGAGTGTCTGAGAGGCAGATTGTATGAGAGACAGAGTGTCTGAGAGGCGGATTGTTTGAGAGGCAGAGTATATGAGAGAAATAGTGTCTGAGAGGCAGATGTCTGAAAGTCAGGGAGTCTGAGAGGCAGAGACTGTGAGAGGCAGATTTTCTGAGAGACAGATTGTCTGAGAGGCAGAGTGGCTGAGAGGCAGAGTGTCTGACATACAGAGTGTTTGAGAGGCAGAGAGTTTGAAAGACAGAGTGTCTGAGAAGCAGTATCTGAGCGACAGAGTGTCTGAAAGACAGAGGCTCTGAGAGGCAGTGTCTTAGCGACAGAGTGTCTGAGACACATAGTGTCTGAGAGACAGAGTGTCTGAGAGGCAGAGTGTCTGAGAGGCAGAGTGTCTGAGAGGCAGAGAGTCTGAGAGGGAGAGAATCTGAGAGGCAGTGTTTCAGAAAGACAGAGTGTCTGAGAGGCAGTGTTTGAGAGGCAGAGTGTCTGAGAGACAAACTGTCTGAGAGGCAGTGTCTGAGAGAAAGAGAGTCTGAGAGGCCGAAAGTCTGAAAGACAGAGTGTCTGAGAGGCAGAGTTTCTGAGAGGAAGAGTGTCTGAGAGACAGAGTGTCTGAGAGGCAGAGTGCCTGAGAGGCTGTGACTGAGAGACAGAGTATCCGAGAGGCAGTGTCTGAGAGACAGAGTGTCTGAGAGGAATTGTCTGAGAGACAGTGTCTGAGAGACAGCGTGTCTGAGAGGCAGTGTCTGATAGACAGAGTGTCTGAGAGGCAGAGAGTCTGAGAGGCAGAGAGTCTGAGAGGCAGAGAATCTGAGAGACAGAGTGTCTGAGGGACAGAGTGTCTGAGAGGCAGTGTGTCTGAGAAACAGAGTGAGAGGCGGATTGTTTGAGAGGCAGAGAATATGAGAAAAATAGTGTCTGAGAGGCAGATGTCTGAAAGTCAGGGAGTCTGAGAGGCAGAGACTGTGAGAGGCAGATTTTCTGAGAGACAGATTGTCTGAGAGGCAGTGTGGCTGAGAGGCAGAGTGTCTGACATACAGAGTGTTTGAGAGGCAGAGAGTTTGAAAGACAGAGTGTCTGAGAAGCAGTATCTGACCGACTGAGTGTCTGAGAGACAGAGGGTCTGAGAGGCAGATTGTCTGAGAGACAGAGCGTCTGAGAGGCAGAGTGTCTGAGAGGCAGAGTGTCTGAGAGACAGTGTCTGAGAGACAGAGTGTGTGAGAGGCAGAGTGTCTGAGAGACAGAGTGTCTGAGAGGCAGAGTGTCTGAGAGACAGTGTCTGAGATGCAGTGTCTGATAGACAGAGTGTCTGAGATGCAGTGTCTGAGAGACAGAGTGTCTGATCAACAGAGTGTCTGAGAGACAGAGTGTCTGAGAGGCAGAGTATCTGAGAGGAAGTGTCTGAGAGGCAGTGTCTGAGAGGCAGACTTTCTGAGAGACAGAGTGTCTGAGAGGCAGAGTGTCTGAGAGGCAGAGTGTCTGAGAGGCAGTGTCTGAGAGAGAGATTTTCTGAGAGGCAGTTTCTGAGCGACAGAATGTCTGAGAGACAGAGTGTCTGAGAGGCAGAGTGTCTGAGATGCAAAGTCTCTGAGTGGCAGTGTCTGAGAGACAGAGTGTCTGAGAGGCAGTGTCTGAGAGAGAGTGTCTGAGAGTCAGCGTGTCTGAGGGGCAGTGTCTGATATAATGAGTGTCTGACAGGCAGAGTGTCTGAGAGGCAGAGTGTCTGAGAGACAGAGTGTCTGAGAGGCAGAGTGTCTGAGAGACAGAGTGTCTGAGAGGCGGATTGTCTGAAAGGCAGAGTATATGAGAGACATTGTGTCTGAGAGGCAGAGTGTCTGAAAGTCAGTGAGTCTGAGAGGCAGAGACTGTGAGAGGCAGATTTTCTGAGAGACAGAGTGACTGAGAGGCAGAATGGCTGAGTGGCAGAATGTCTGACATAGAGAGTGTCTGAGAGGCAGAGAGTCTGAAAGACAGAGTGTCTGAGAGGCAGTTTCTGAGCGACTGAGTGTCTGAAAGACAGAGGGTCTGAGAGGCATATTGTGTGAGAGACAGAGTGTCTGAGAGGCAGAGTGTCTGAGAGGCAGAGTGTCTGAGAGACAGTGTCCGAGAGACAGAGAGTCTGAGAGACAGAGTGTCTGAGAGACAGAGTGTCTGAGAGGCAGAGTTTCTGAGAGGCAGTGTCTGAGAGGCAGTGTCTGAGTGACAGAATGTCTGAGAGGCAGAGTGTCTGAGAGGGATTGTCTGGGAGAACGATTTTCTGAGAGGCAGTGTCTGAGCGACAGAATGTCTGAGAGACAGAGTGTCTGAGATGCAGAGTGTCTGAGAGGCAGAGTGTCTAAGAGGCAGTGTCTGAGACGCAGAGTGTCTGAGAGACAGCGTGTCTGAGATGCAGACTGTCTGAGAGGCAGAGTGTCTGAGACGCAGTGTCTGAGACGCAGAGTGTCTGAGAGACAGAGTGTCTGAGAGGAAGTGTCTGAGAGACAGTGTCTGAGAGACAGCGTGTCTGAGAGGCAGTGTCTGATAGACAGAGTGTCTGAGAGGCAGAGTGTCTGAGAGGCAAAGAGTCTGAGAGGCAGAGAATCTGAGAGAAAGAGTGTCTGACAGGCAGAGTGCCTGACAGGCAGTGAGGCTGTGATACAGAATGTCTGAGAGGCAGAGTGTCTGAGAGACAGATTGTCTGAGAGGCAGAGTGTCTGAGAGACAGTGTCTGAGAGGCAGAGTGTCTGAGAGACAGAGTGTCTGAGAGGCGGATTGTCTGAGAGGCCGAGTATATGAGAGAAATTGTGTCTAGGAGGCAGAGTGTCTGAAAGTCAGGGAGTCTGAGAGGCAGAGACTGTGAGAGGCAGATTTTCAGAGAGACAGTGTGTCTGAGAGGCAGTGTGGCTGAGAGGCAGAGTGTCTGACATACAGAGAGTTTGAGAGGAAGAGAGTATGAAAGACAGAGTGTCTGAGAGGCAGTATCTGAGCAACTGAGTGTCTGAGAGACAGAGTGTCTGAGAGACAGTGTCTGAGAGACAGTGTCTGAGAGGCAGAGTGTCTGAGAGACAGAGTGTCTGAGAGGCAGAGTGTCTGAGAGGCAGTGTCTGAGAGGCAGAGTGTCTGAGAGACAGAGTGTCTGAGAGACAGAGTGTCTGAGAGGCAGAGTGTCTGAGAGGCAGTGTCTGAGAAGCAGAGTGTCTGAGAGACAGAGTGTCTGAGATGCAGTGTCTGAGAGACAGAATGTCTGAGCGACAGAGTGTCTGAGCGACAGAGTGTCTGAGAGACAGAGTGTCTGAGAGACAAAGTGTCTGAGAGGCAGAGTATCTGAGAGGAAGTGTGTGAGAGGCAGTGTCTGAGAGGCAGAGTGTCTGAGCGACAGAATGTCTGAGAGACAGTGTGTGAGATGCAGAGTGTCTGTGAGGCAGTGTCTGAGAGACAGTGTCTGAGAGACAGCGTGTCTGAGGGGCAGTGTCTGATAGAAAGAGTGTCTGAGAGGCAGAGTGTCTGAGAGGCAGTGTCTGAGAGACAGTGTCTGAGAGACAGCGTGTCTGAGGGGCAGTGTCTGATAGAAAGAGTGTCTGAGAGGCAGAGTGTCTGAGAGACAGAGTGTCTGAGAGACAGAGTGTCTGAGAGGCGGATTGTCTGAGAGGCAGAGTATATGAGAGACATAGTGTCTGAGAGGCAGAGTGTCTGAAAGTCAGACAGTCTGAGAGGCAGAGACTGTGAGAGGCAGATTTTCTGAGAGACAGAGTGACTGAGAGGCAGAGTGGCTGAGAGGCAGAGTGTCTGACATAGAGAGTGTCTGAGAGACAGAGAGTCTGAAAGACAGAGTGTCTGAGAGGCAGTTTCTGAGCGACTGAGTGTCTGAAAGACAGAGGGTCCGAGAGGCAGATTGTGTAAGAGACAGAGTGTCTGAGAGACAGTGTCTGAGAGACAGCGTGTCTGAGAGGCACTGTCTGATAGACAGAGTGTCTGAGAGGCAGAGAATCTGAGAGAAAGAGTGTCTGACAGGCAGAGTGCCTGAGAGGCAGTGAGGCTGTGAGACCTAGTGTCTGAGAGGCAGAGTGTCTGAGAGACAGATTGTCTGAGAGGCAGATTGTCTGAGAGACAGTGTCTGAGAGGCAGAGTGGCTGAGAGGCAGAGTGTCTGACATACAGAGTGTTTGAGAGGCAGCGAGTCTGAAAGACAGAGTGTCTGAGAGGCAGTATGTGAGCGACTAAGTGTCTGAGAGACAGAGTGTCTGAGAGACAGTGTCTGAGAGACAGAGTGTCTGAGAGGCAGAGTGTCTGAGAGACAGAGTGTCTGAGAGGCAGAGTGTCTGAGAGACAGTGTCTGAGAGGCAGTGTCTGAGAGGCAGAGTGTCAAAGAGACAGAGTGTCTGAGATGCAGTGTCTGAGAGACAGAATGTCTGAGCGACAGAGTGTCTGAGAGACAATGTGTCTGAGAGGCAGATTATCTGAGAGGAAGTGTGTGAGAGGCAGTGTCTGAGAGGCAGAGTTTCTAAGAGACAGAGTATCTGAGAGGCCGAGTGTCTGAGAGGCAGATTGTATGAGAGACAGAGTGTCTGAGAGGCGGATTGTTTGAGAGGCAGAGTATATGAGAGAAATAGTGTCTGAGAGGCAGATGTCTGAAAGTCAGGGAGTCTGAGAGGCAGAGACTGTGAGAGGCAGATTTTCTGAGAGACAGATTGTCTGAGAGGCAGAGTGGCTGAGAGGCAGAGTGTCTGACATACAGAGTGTTTGAGAGGCAGAGAGTTTGAAAGACAGAGTGTCTGAGAAGCAGTATCTGAGCGACAGAGTGTCTGAAAGACAGAGGCTCTGAGAGGCAGTGTCTTAGCGACAGAGTGTCTGAGACACATAGTGTCTGAGAGACAGAGTGTCTGAGAGGCAGAGTGTCTGAGAGGCAGAGTGTCTGAGAGGCAGAGAGTCTGAGAGGGAGAGAATCTGAGAGGCAGTGTTTCAGAAAGACAGAGTGTCTGAGAGGCAGTGTTTGAGAGGCAGAGTGTCTGAGAGACAAACTGTCTGAGAGGCAGTGTCTGAGAGAAAGAGAGTCTGAGAGGCCGAAAGTCTGAAAGACAGAGTGTCAGAGAGGCAGAGTTTCTGAGAGGAAGAGTGTCTGAGAGACAGAGTGTCTGAGAGGCAGAGTGCCTGAGAGGCTGTGACTGAGAGACAGAGTATCCGAGAGGCAGTGTCTGAGAGACAGAGTTTCTGAGAGGAATTGTCTGAGAGACAGTGTCTGAGAGACAGCGTGTCTGAGAGGCAGTGTCTGATAGACAGAGTGTCTGAGAGGCAGAGAGTCTGAGAGGCAGAGAGTCTGAGAGGCAGAGAATCTGAGAGACAGAGTGTCTGAGGGACAGAGTGTCTGAGAGGCAGTGTGTCTGAGAAACAGAGTGAGAGGCGGATTGTTTGAGAGGCAGAGAATATGAGAGAAATAGTGTCTGAGAGGCAGATGACTGAAAGTCAGGGAGTCTGAGAGGCAGAGACTGTGAGAGGCAGATTTTCTGAGAGACAGATTGTCTGAGAGGCAGTGTGGCTGAGAGGCAGAGTGTCTGACATACAGAGTGTTTGAGAGGCAGAGAGTTTGAAAGACAGAGTGTCTGAGAAGCAGTATCTGACCGACTGAGTGCCTGAGAGACTGAGGGTCTGAGAGGCAGATTGTCTGAGAGACAGAGCGTCTGAGAGGCAGAGTGTCTGAGAGGCAGAGTGTCTGAGAGACAGTGTCTGAGAGACAGAGTGTGTGAGAGGCAGAGTGTCTGAGAGACAGAGTGTCTGAGAGGCAGAGTGTCTGAGAGACAGTGTCTGAGATGCAGTGTCTGATAGACAGAGTGTCTGAGATGCAGTGTCTGAGAGACAGAGTGTCTGAGCAACAGAGTGTCTGAGAGACAGAGTGTCTGAGAGGCAGAGTATCTGAGAGGAAGTGTCTGAGAGGCAGTGTCTGAGAGGCAGACTTTCTGAGAGACAGAGTGTCTGAGAGGCAGAGTGTCTGAGAGGCAGAGTGTCTGAGAGGCAGTGTCTGAGAGAGAGATTTTCTGAGAGGCAGTTTCTGAGCGACAGAATGTCTGAGAGACAGAGTGTCTGAGAGGCAGAGTGTCTGAGATGCAAAGTCTCTGAGTGGCAGTGTCTGAGAGACAGAGTGTCTGAGAGGCAGTGTCTGAGAGAGAGTGTCTGAGAGTCAGCGTGTCTGAGGGGCAGTGTCTGATATAAAGAGTGTCTGACAGGCAGAGTGTCTGAGAGGCAGAGTGTCTGAGAGACAGAGTGTCTGAGAGGCAGAGTGTCTGAGAGACAGAGTGGCTGAGAGGCGGATTGTCTGAAAGGCAGAGTATATGAGAGACATTGTGTCTGAGAGGCAGAGTGTCTGAAAGTCAGTGAGTCTGAGAGGCAGAGACTGTGAGAGGCAGATTTTCTGAGAGACAGAGTGACTGAGAGGCAGAATGGCTGAGTGGCAGAATGTCTGACATAGAGAGTGTCTGAGAGGCAGAGAGTCTGAAAGACAGAGTGTCTGAGAGGCAGTTTCTGAGCGACTGAGTGTCTGAAAGACAGAGGGTCTGAGAGGCATATTGTGTGAGAGACAGAGTGTCTGAGAGGCAGAGTGTCTGAGAGGCAGAGTGTCTGAGAGACAGTGTCCGAGAGACAGAGTGTCTGAGAGACAGAGTGTCTGAGAGGCAGTGACTGAGTGACAGAATGTCTGAGAGGCAGAGTGTCTGAGTGGGATTGTCTGGGAGAACGATTTTCTGAGAGGCAGTGTCTGAGCGACAGAATGTCTGAGAGACAGAGTGTCTGAGATGCAGAGTGTCTGAGAGGCCGAGTCTCTGAGAGGCAGTGTCTGAGAGACAGAGTGTCTGAGAGGCAGTGTCTGAGAGACAGTGTCTGAGAGACAGCGTGTCTGAGGGGCAGTGTCTGATAGAAAGATTGTCTGAGAGGCAGTGTCTGAGAGACAGAGTGTGTGAGAGGCAGAGTGTCTGAGAGACAGAGTGTCTGAGAGACAGTGTCTGAGAGGCAGTGTCTGATAGACAGAGTGTCTGAGATGCAGTGTCTGAGAGACAGAGTGTCTGAGCGACAGAGTGTCTGAGAGACAGAGTGTCTGAGAGGCAATGTCTGAGAGGCAGAGTGTCTGAGCGACAGAGTGTCTGAGAGGCAGTGTCTGAGAGACAGAGTGTCTGAGAGACAGAGTGTCTGAGAGGCAGTGTCTGAGAGACAGAGTGTCTGAGAGGCAGAGTGTCTGAGAGACAGAGTGTCTGAGAGGCAGTGTCTGAGAGGCAGAGTGCCTGAGAGAAAGAGTCTCTGAGAGGCAGAGTGTCTGAGAGGCAGAGAGTCTGAGAGGCAGAGAGTCTGAGAGGCAGAGTGTCTGAGAGACCGAGTGTCTGAAAGGCAGAGTGTCTGAGAGACAGAGTGTCTGAGAGGCAGAGTGTCTGAAAGACTGAGTGTCTGAGAGGCAGAGAGTCTGACTGACAGTGATTCTGAGAGACAGAGTGTCTGAGATACACTGTCTCTGAGAGGCAGAGTGTCTGAGAGACAGAGTGTCAGAGAGGCAGAGTGTCTGAAAGACAGAGTGTCTGAGAGGCAGTGTCTTAGCGACAGAGTGTCTGAGACACATAGTGTCTGAGAGACAGAGTGTCTGAGAGGCAGAGTGTCTGAGAGGCAGAGTGTCTGAGAGGCAGAGAGTCTGAGAGGGACAGAATCTGAGAGGCAGTGTTTCAGAAAGACAGAGTGTCTGAGAGGCAGTGTTTGAGAGGCAGAGTGTCTGAGAGACAAACTGTCTGAGAGGCAGTGTCTGAGAGAAAGAGAGTCTGAGAGGCCGAAAGTCTGAAAGACAGAGTGTCTGAGAGGCAGAGTTTCTGAGAGGAAGAGTGTCTGAGAGACAGAGTGTCTGAGAGGCAGAGTGCCTGAGAGGCTGTGACTGAGAGACAGAGTATCCGAGAGGCAGTGTCTGAGAGACAGAGTGTCTGAGAGGAATTGTCTGAGAGACAGTGTCTGAGAGACAGCGTGTCTGAGAGGCAGTGTCTGATAGACAGAGTGTCTGAGAGGCAGAGAGTCTGAGAGGCAGAGAGTCTGAGAGGCAGAGAATCTGAGAGACAGAGTGTCTGAGGGACAGAGTGTCTGAGAGGCAGTGTGTCTGAGAGACAGAGTGAGAGGCGGATTGTTTGAGAGGCAGAGAATATGAGAGAAATAGTGTCTGAGAGGCAGATGTCTGAAAGTCAGGGAGTCTGAGAGGCAGAGACTGTGAGAGGCAGATTTTCTGAGAGACAGATTGTCTGAGAGGCAGTGTGGCTGAGAGGAAGAGTGTCTGACATACAGTGTTTGAGAGGCAGAGAGTTTGAAAGACAGAGTGTCTGAGAAGCAGTATCTGACCGACTGAGTGTCTGAGAGACAGAGGGTCTGAGAGGCAGATTGTCTGAGAGACAGAGCGTCTGAGAGGCAGAGTGTCTGAGAGGCAGAGTGTCTGAGAGACAGTGTCTGAGAGACAGAGTGTGTGAGAGGCAGAGTGTCTGAGAGACAGAGTGTCTGAGAGGCAGAGTGTCTGAGAGACAGTGTCTGAGATGCAGTGTCTGATAGACAGAGTGTCTGAGATGCAGAGTGTCTGAGAGACAGAGTGTCTGAGCAACAGAGTGTCTGAGAGACAGAGTGTCTGAGAGGCAGAGTATCTGAGACGAAGTGTCTGAGAGGCAGTGTCTGAGAGGCAGACACTCTGAGAGACAGAGTGTCTGAGAGGCAAGTGTCTGAGAGGCAGAGTTTCTGAGAGGCAGTGTCTGAGAGAGAGATTTTCTGAGAGGCAGTGTCTGAGCGACAGAATGTCTGAGAGACAGAGTGTCTGAGAGGCAGAGTGTCTGAGATGCAAAGTCTCTGAGTGGCAGTGTCTGAGAGACAGAGTGTCTGAGAGGCAGTGTCTGAGAGAGAGTGTCTGAGAGTCAGCGTATCTGAGGGGCAGTGTCTGATATAAAGAGTGTCTGACAGGCAGAGTGTCTGAGAGGCAGAGTGTCTGAGAGACAGAGTGTCTGAGAGGCAGAGTGTCTGAGAGACAGAGTGTCTGAGAGGCGGATTGTCTGAAAGGCAGAGTATATGAGAGACATTGTGTCTGAGAGGCAGAGTGTCTGAAAGTCAGTGAGTCTGAGAGGCAGAGACTGTGAGAGGCAGATTTTCTGAGAGACAGAGTGACTGAGAGGCAGAATGGCTGAGTGGCAGAATGTCTGACATAGAGAGTGTCTGAGATGCAGAGAGTCTCAAAGACAGAGTGTCTGAGAGGCAGTTTCTGAGCGACTGAGTGTCTGAAAGACAGAGGGTCTGAGAGGCATATTGTGTGAGAGACAGAGTGTCTGAGAGGCAGAGTGTCTGAGAGGCAGAGTGTCTGAGAGACAGTGTCCGAGAGACAGAGTGTCTGAGAGACAGAGTGTCTGAGAGGCAGTGACTGAGTGACAGAATGTCTGAGAGGCAGAGTGTCTGAGAGGGATTGTCTGGGGGAACGATTTTCTGAGAGGCAGTGTCTGAGCGACAGAATGTCTGAGAGACAGAGTGTCTGAGATGCAGAGTGTCTGAGAGGCAGAGTGTCTGTGAGGCAGTGTGTGAGCGACAGAGTCTCTGAGAGACAGAGGGTCTGAGAGGCAGACTATCTGAGAGACAGATTGTCTGAGAGGCAGATTGTCTGAGAGACAGAGTGTCTGAGAGACAGTGTCTGAGAGACAGAGTGTCTGAGAGGCAGAGTGTCTGAGAGGCAGTGTCTGAGAAGCAGTGTCTGAGAGGCAGAGTGTCTGAGAGACAGAGTGTCTGAGAGGCAGTGTCTGAGTGACAGAATGTCTGAGATGCAGAGTGTCTGAGAGGGAGTGTCTGGGAGAACGAATTTCTGAGAGGCAGTGTCTGAGCGACAGAATGTCTGAGAGACAGATTGTCTGAGATGCAGAGTGTCTGAGAGGCAGACTGTCTGAGAGGCAGTGTCTGAGATGCAGAGTGTCTGAGAGACAGAGTATCTGAGAGGAAGTATCTGAGAGACAGTGTCTGAGAGAAAGCGTGTCTGAGAGGCAGAGTCTGATAGACAGAGTGTCTGAGAGGCATAGAGTCTGAGAGGCAGAAGTCTGAGAGGCAGAGAATCTGAGAGACAGAGTGTCTGACAGGCAGAGTGTCTGAGAGGCAGTGAGGCTGTGAGACAGAGTGTCTGAGAGGCAGAGTGTCTGAGAGACAGATTGTCTGAGAGGCAGAGTGTCTGAGAGACAGAGTGTCTGAGAGGCAGAGTGTCTGGGAGACAGAGTGTCTTAGAGGCGGATTGTCTGAGAGGCAGAGTATATGAGAGAAATAATGTCTGAGAGGCAGAGTGTCTGAAAGTCAGTGAGTCTGAGAGGCAGAGACTGTGAGAGGCAGATTTTCTGAGAGACAGAGTGACTGAGAGGGAGAATGGCTGAGTGGCAGAATGTCTGACATAGAGAGTGTCTGAGAGGCAGAGTGTCTGAGAGACAGTGTCTGAGAGACAGAGTGTCTGAGAGGCAGAGTGTCTGAGAGGCAGTGTCTGAGAAGCAGTGTCTGAGAGGCAGAGTGTCTGAGAGACAGAGTGTCTGAGAGGCAGTGTCTGAGTGACAGAATGTCTGAGATGCAGAGTGTCTGAGAGGGAGTGTCTGGGAGAACGAATTTCTGAGAGGCAGTGTCTGAGCGACAGAATGTCTGAGAGACAGATTGTCTGAGATGCAGAGTGTCTGAGAGGCAGACTGTCTGAGAGGCAGTGTCTGAGATGCAGAGTTTCTGAGAGACAGAGTATCTGAGAGGAAGTGTCTGAGAGACAGTGTCTGAGAGAAAGCGTGTCTGAGAGGCAGAGTCTGATAGACAGAGTGTCTGAGAGGCATAGAGTCTGAGAGGCAGAAGTCTGAGAGGCAGAGAATCTGAGAGACAGAGTGTCTGACAGGCAGAGTGTCTGAGAGGCGTGAGGCTGTGAGACAGAGTGTCTGAGAGGCAGAGTGTCTGAGAGACAGATTGTCTGAGAGGCAGAGTGTCTGAGAGACAGAGTGTCTGAGAGGCAGAGTGTCTGGGAGACAGAGTGTCTTAGAGGCGGATTGTCTGAGAGGCAGAGTATATGAGAGAAATAATGTCTGAGAGGCAGAGTGTCTGAAAGTCAGTGAGTCTGAGAGGCAGAGACTGTGAGAGGCAGATTTTCTGAGAGACAGAGTGACTGAGAGGCAGAATGGCTGAGTGGCAGAATGTCTGACATAGAGAGTGTCTGAGAGGCAGAGAGTCTGAAAGACAGAGTGTCTGAGAGGCAGTTTCTGAGCGACTGAGTGTCTGAAAGACAGAGGGTCTGAGAGGCATATTGTGTGAGAGACAGAGTGTCTGAGAGGCAGAGTGTCTGAGAGGCAGAGTGTCTGAGAGACAGTGTCTGAGAGACAGAGTGTCTGAGAGACAGAGTGTCTGAGAGGCAGTGACTGAGTGACAGAATGTCTGAGAGGCAGAGTGTCTGAGAGGGATTGTCTTGGAGAACGATTTTCTGAGAGGCAGTGTCTGAGCGACAGAATGTCTGAGAGACAGAGTGTCTGAGATGCAGAGTGTCTGAGAGGCAGAGTGTCTGTGAGGCAGTGTGTGAGCGACAGAGTCTCTGAGAGACAGAGGGTCTGAGAGGCAGACTATCTGAGAGACAGATTGTCTGAGAGGCAGATTGTCTGAGAGACAGAGTGTCTGAGAGGCAGAGTGTCTGAGAGGCAGAGTGTCTGAGAGACAGTGTCTGAGAGACAGAGTGTCTGAGAGGCAGAGTGTCTGAGAGGCAGTGTCTGAGAAGCAGTGTCTGAGAGGCAGAGTGTCTGAGAGACAGAGTGTCTGAGAGGCAGTGTCTGAGTGACAGAATGTCTGAGATGCAGAGTGTCTGAGAGGGAGTGTCTGGGAGAACGAATTTCTGAGAGGCAGTGTCTGATCGACAGAATGTCTGAGAGACAGATTGTCTGAGATGCAGAGTGTCTGAGAGGCAGACTGTCTGAGAGGCAGTGTCTGAGATGCAGAGTGTCTGAGAGACAGAGTATCTGAGAGGAAGTGTCTGAGAGACAGTGTCTGAGAGAAAGCGTGTCTGAGAGGCAGAGTCTGATAGACAGAGTGTCTGAGAGGCATAGAGTCTGAGAGGCAGAAGTCTGAGAGGCAGAGAATCTGAGAGACAGAGTGTCTGACAGGCAGAGTGACTGAGAGGCAGTGAGGCTGTGAGACAGAGTGTCTGAGAGGCAGAGTGTCTGAGAGACAGATTGTCTGAGAGGCAGAGTGTCTGAGAGACAGAGTGTCTGAGAGGCAGAGTGTCTGGGAGACAGAGTGTCTTAGAGGCGGATTGTCTGAGAGGCAGAGTGTATGAGAGAAATAATGTCTGAGAGGCAGAGTGTCTGAAATTCAGGGAGTCTGAGAGACAGTGTCTGAGAGACAGAGTGTCTGAGAGGCAGAGTGACTAAGAGGCAGAGTGTCTGACATACAGAGTGTTTGAGAGGCAGAGAATCTGAGAGACAGAGTGTCTGAGAGGCAGTATCTGAGCGACTGAGTGTCTGAGAGACAGAGGGTCTGAGAGGCAGATTGTCTGAGAGACAGAGCGTCTGAGAGGCAGAGTGTCTGAGAGGCAGAGTGTCTGAGAGACAATGTCTGAGAGACAGAGTGTCTGAGAGGCAGACTGTCTGAGAGACAGAGTGTCTGAGATGCAGTGTCTGAGAGACAGAGTGTCTGAGCGACAGAGTGTCTGAGAGACAGAGTGTCTGAGAGGCAGAGGATCTGAAAGGCAGATTGTCTGAGGGACAGAGTGTCTGAAGGCAGCGTGTCTGTGAGGCAGAGAGTCACAGAGTCAGAGTGTCTGAGAAACAGAGTGTCTGAGAGACAGAGACTCTGAGAGGAAGTGTCTGAGAGACAGTGTCTGAGAGAAAGCGTGTCTGAGAGGCAGTGTCTGATAGACAGAATATCTGAGAGGCAGAGAGTCTGAGAGGCAGAGAGTCTGAGAGGCAGAGTGTCTGAGAGGCAGTGTCTGAGAGACAGAGTTTCTGAGAGGCAGAGTGTCTGAGAGACAGAGTGTCTGAGAGGCAATGTATGAGAGTCAGAGTGTCTGAGAGGCAGAGTGTCTGAGAGACAGAGTGTCTGAGAGGCAGATTGTCTGAGAGACAGAGTGTCTGAGAGGCAGTGTCTGAGAGGCAGAGTGTCTGAGAGACAGAGTGTCTGAGATGCAGTGTCTGAGAGACAGAGTGTCTGAGCGACGGAGTGTCTGAGAGACTATGTGTCTGAGAGGCAGAGTATCTGAGAGGAAGTGTGTGAGAGGCAGTGTCTGAGAGGCAGAGTTTCTAAGAGACAGAGTATCTGAGAGGCAGAGTGTCTGAGAGGCAGATTGTATGAGAGACAGAGTGTCTCAGAGACAGAGGGTCTGAGAAGCAGAGTATCTGAGAGACAGAGTGACTGAGAGGCAGATTGTCAGAGAGACAGAGTGTCTGAGAGGCAGCGTGTCTGACAGGCAGAGAGTCACAGAGTCAGAGTGTCTGAGAAACAGAGTGTCTGAGAGACAGAGAGTCTAAGAGACAGAGAGTCTGAGAGACAGAGTGTCTGAGAGAAAGTGTGTCTGAGAGGCAGAGAGTATGAGAGACATTGTGTCTCAGAGACAGAGTGTCTGAGAGACAGAGTGTCTGAGAGGCAGAGTGTCTGAGAGGCAGTGTCTGAGAGGCAGTGTCTGAGAGGCAGAGTTTCTGAGAGACAGAGTATCTGAGAGACAGAGTGTCTGAGAGACAGAGTGTCTGAGAGGCAGTGTCTGAGAGACAGAGTGTCTGAGAGGAAGTGTCTGAGAGACAGTGTCTGAGTGACAGTATGTCCGAGAGGCAGAGTGTCTGAGAGCCCATGTCTGAGAGAGAGATTTTCTGAGAGGCAGTGTCTGAGCGACAGAATGTCTGAGAGACAGAGTGTCTGAGAGGCAGAATGTCTGAGAGGCAGAGTGTCTGAGAGGCAGAGTGTCTGAGAGACAGAGTGTCTGAGAGGCAGAGTGTCTGAGAGACAGTGTCTGAGAGACAGCGTGTCTGAGGGGCAGTGTCTGATAGAAAGAGTGTCTGAGAGGCAGAGTGTCTGAGAGACAGAGTGTCTGAGAGGCAGAGTGTCTTAGAGGCAGAGTGTCTGAGAGACAGAGTGTCTGAGAGGCGGATTGTCTGAGAGGCAGAGTATATGAGAGACATAGTGTATGAGAGGCAGTGTGTCTGAAAGTCAGTGAGACTGAGAGGCAGAGACTGTGAGAGGCAGATCTTCTGAGAGACAGAGTGAATGAGATCCAAGTTGCTGAGAGGCAGAGTGTCAGACATACAGAGTGTTTGAGAGGCAGAGAGTCTGAAAGACAGACTGTCTGAGAGGCAGTATCTGAGCGACTGAGTGTCTGAGAGACAGAGGGTCTGAGAGGCAGATTGTTTGAGAGACAGAGTGTCTGAGAGGCAGAGTGTCTGAGAGAAAGAGAGTCTGAGATGCAGTGTCTGAGAGACAGAGTGTCTGAGCGACAGAGTGTCTGAGAGACAGAGTGTCTGAGAAGCAGAGTATCTGAGAAGCAGTGTCTGAGAGGCAGTGTCTGAGAGGCAGAGTTTCTGAGAGACAGAGTATCTGAGAGGCAGAGTGTCTGAGAGGGAGATTGTATGAGAGACAGAGTTTCTCAGAGACAGAGGGTCTGAGAGGCAGAGTGTCTGAGAGACAGTGTCTGAGAGACAGAGTGTCTGAGAGGCAGAGTGTCTGAGAGACAGAGTGTCTGAGTGGCAGAGTGTCTGACAGGCAGTGTCTGAGAGGCAGTGTCTGAGAGGCAGATTGTCTGAGAGAAAGAGTGTCTGAGATGCAGTGTCTGAGAGACAGAGTGTCTGAGCGACAGAGTGTCTGAGAGACAGAGTGTCTGAGAGGCAGAGTGTCTGAGAGGCAGAGTGTCTGAGAGGCAGTGTCTGAGACGCAGAGTGTCTGAGAGACCGAGTGTCTGAGAGGAAGTGTCTGAGAGACAGTGTCTGAGAGACAGCGTGTCTGAGAGGCAGTTTCTGATAGACAGATTTTCTGAGAGGCAGAGAGTCTGAGAGGCAGAGAGTCTGAGAGGCAGAGAATCTGAGAGAAAGAGTGTCTGAGAGGCAGAGTGTGTGAGAGACAGATTGACTGAGAGGCAGAGTGTCTGAGAGGCAGAGTGTCTTAGAGGCAGAGTGTCTGAGAGACAGAGTGTCTGAGAGGCGGATTGTCTGAGAGGCAGAGTATATGAGAGACATAGTGTATGAGAGGCAGTGTGTCTGAAAGTCATTGAGACTGAGAGGCAGAGACTGTGAGAGGCAGATCTTCTGAGAGACAGAGTGACTGAGAACCAGAGTTGCTGAGAGGCAGAGTGTCTGACATACAGAGTGTTTGAGAGGCAGAGAGTCTGAAAGACAAACTGTCTGAGAGGCAGTATCTGAGCGACTGAGTGTCTGAGAGACAGAGGGTCTGAGAGGCAGATTGTTTGAGAGACAGAGTGTCTGAGAGGCAGAGTGTCTGAGAGAAAGAGAGTCTGAGATGCAGTGTCTGAGAGACAGAGTGTCTGAGCGACAGAGTGTCTGAGAGACAAAGTGTCTGAGAGGCAGAATATCTGAGAAGCAGTGTCTGAGAGGCAGTGTCTCAGAGGCAGAGTTTCTGAGAGACAGAGTATCTGAGAGGCAGAGTGTCTGAGAGGCAGATTGTATGAGAGACAGAGTTTCTCAGAGACAGAGGGTCTGAGAGGCAGATTGTCTGAGAGACAGAGTGTCTGAGAGGCAGTGTCTGAGTGACAGAATGTCTGAGAGGCAGAGGGTCTGAGAGGGAAAGTCTGGGAGAACGATTTTCTGAGAGGCAGTGTCTAAGCGACAGAGGGTCTGAGAGGCAGACTATCTGAGAGACAGAGTGTCTGAGAGGCAGAATGTCTGAGAGACAGAGTGTCTGAGAGGCAGAGTGTCTGAGAGGCAGAGTGTCTGAGAGACAGTGTCGAGAGACAGAGTGTCTGAGAGGCAGAGTGTCTGAGAGACAGAGTCTCTGAGAGGCAGAGTGTCTGACAGGCAGTGTCTGAGAGGCAGTGTCTGAGAGGCAGATTGTCTGAGAGAAAGAGTGTCTGAGATGCAGTGTCTGAGAGACAGAGTGTCTGAGTGACAGAGTGTCTGAGAGACAGAGTGTCTGAGAGGCAGAGTGTCTGAGAGGCAGAGTGTCTGAGAGGCAGTGTCTGAGACGCAGAGTGTCTGAGAGACCGAGTGTCTGAGAGGAAGTATCTGAGAGACAGTGTCTGAGAGACAGCGTGTCTGAGAGGCAGTGTCTGATAGACAGATTGTCTGAGAGGCAGAGAGTCTGAGAGGCAGAGAGTCTGAGAGGCAGAGAATCTGAGAGAAAGAGTGTCTGAGAGGCAGAGTGTCTGAGAGACAGATTGACTGAGAGGCAGAGTGTCTGAGAGACAGTGTCTGAGAGGCAGAGTGTCTGAGAGACGGAGTATCTGAGAGGCGGATTGTCTGAGAGGCAGAGTATATGAGAGAAATAGTGTCTGAGAGGCAGAGTGTCTGAAAGTCAGGGAGTCTGAGAGGCAGAAACTGTGAGAGGCAGATTTTCAGAGAGACAGTGTGTCTGAGAGGCAGAGTGGCTGAGAGGCAGAGTGTCTGACATGCAGAGTGTTTGAAAGGCAGAGAGTCTGAAAGACAGTGTGTCTGAGAGGCAGTATCTGAGCGACTGAGTGTCTGAGAGACAGAGGGTTTGAGAGGCAGATTGTCTGAGAGACAGTGTGTCTGAGAGGCAGAGCGTCTGAGAGGCAGAGTGTCTGAGAGACAGTGTCTGAGAGACAGTGAGTCTGAGAGGCAGAGTGTCCTAGAGACAGAGTGTCTGAGAGGCAGAGTGTCTGAGAGAAAGTGTCTGAGAGGCAGTGTCTGAGAGGCAGAGTGTCTGAGAGACAGAGTGTCGGAGATGCAGTGTCTGAGAGACAGAGTGTCTGAGCGACAGAGTGTCTGAGAGACAGAGTGTCTGAGAGGCAGAGTATCTGAGAGGAAGTGTGTGAGAGGCAGTGTATGAGAGGCAGAGTTTCTGAGAGGCAGATTGTATGAGAGACAGAGTGTCTCAGAGACAGAGGGTCTGAGAGGCAGAGTATCTGAGAGACAGATTGTCTGAGAAACAGAGTGTCTGAGAGACAGAAAGTCTGAGAGACAGAGAGTCTGAGAGACAGTGTGTCTGAGAGAAAGAGTGTCTGAGAGGCAGAGAGTATGAGAGGAAGAGTGTCTGAGAGGCAGTGTCTGAGAGGCAGTGCCTGAGAGGAAGAGTTTCTGAGAGACAGATTATCTGAGAGACAGAGTGTCTGAGAGGCAGATTGTCTGAGATGCAGAGTGTATGAGAGAAATAGTGTCTGAGAGGAAGTGTCTGAGAGACAGTGTCTGAGTGACAGTATGTCTGAGAGGCAGAGTGTCTGAGAGGCCGTGTCTGAGAGAGAGATTTTCTGAGAGGCAGTGTCTGAGAGGCAGTGTCTGAGAGGCAGAGTTTCTGAGAGACAGAGTCTGAGAGGCAGTGTCTGAGAGGCAGAGTTTCTGAGAGACAGAGTGTCTGAGAGGCAGAGAGCCTTAGAGGTAGAGTGTCTGAGAGACAGATTGTCTGAGAGGCGGATTGTCTGAGAGGCAGAGTATATGAGAGACAGTGTCTGAGAGACCGAGTGTCTGAGAGGCAGAGTGTCTGAGAGGCAGTGTCTGAGAAGCAGTGTCTGAGAGGCAGAGTGTCTGAGAGACAGAGTGTCTTAGAGGCAGTGTCTGAGTGACAGAATGTCTGAGAGGCAGAGTGTCTGAGAGGGAGTGTCTGGGAGAACGATTTTCTGAGAGGCAGTGTCTGAGCGACAGAATGTCTGAGAGACAGAGTGTCTGAGATTCAGAGTGTCTGAGAGGCAGAGTGTCTGAGAGGCAGATTGTATGAGAGACAGAGTGTCTCAGAGACAGAGGGTCTTAGAGGCAGAGTATCTGAGAGACAGAGTGTCTGAGAGGCAGATTGTCTGAGAGACAGAGTGTCTGAGAGGCAGCGTGTCTGACAGGCAGAGAGTCACAGAGTCAGAGTGTCTGAGAAACAGAGTGTCTGAGAGACAGAGAGTCTGAGAGACAGAGTGTCTGAGAGAAAGAGTGTCTGAGAGGCAGAGAGTCTGAGAGACATTGTGCCTGAGAGACAGAGTGTCTGAGATGCAGAGTGTCTGAGAGGCAGAGTGTCTGAGAGGCAGTGTCTGAGAGGCAGTGTCTGAGAGGCAGAGTTTCTGAGAGACAGAGTATCTGAGAGACAGAATGTCTGAGAGACAGTGTCTGAGACGCAGAGTGTCTGAGAGACAGAGTGTCTGAGAGGAAGTGTCTGAGAGACAGTGTCTGAGAGGCAGTGTCTGAGAGGCAGAGTTTCTGAGAGACAGAGTATCTGAGAGACAGAATGTCTGAGAGACAGTGTCTGAGACGCAGAGTGTCTGAGAGGCAGAGAGTCTGAGAGGCAGAGAGTCTGAGAGGCAGAGAATCTGAGAGACAGAGTGTCTGACAGGCAGAGTGTCTGAGAGGCAGTTAGGCAGTGAGACAGAGTGTCTGAGAGGCAGAGTGTCTGAGAGACAAATTGTCTGAGAGGCAGAGTGTCTGAGAGACAGAGTG
Source organism: Isurus oxyrinchus (assembly GCA_026770705.1). Taxonomy (NCBI): domain Eukaryota; kingdom Metazoa; phylum Chordata; class Chondrichthyes; order Lamniformes; family Lamnidae; genus Isurus; species Isurus oxyrinchus. Next base: position 194,124 of record JANJGN010000499.1, read on the forward strand.
TCTGAGAGGCAGAGTGTCTGAGAGAAAGAGTGTCTGAGAGGCGGTTTGTCTGAGAGGCAGAGTATATGAGAGAAATAGTGTCTGAGAGGCAGAGTGTCTGAAAGTCAGGGAGTCTGAGAGGCAGAGACTGTGAGAGGCAGATTTTCTGAGAGTCAGAGTGTCTGAGAGGCAGAGTGGCTGAGAGGCAGAGTGTCTGACATACAGAGTGTTTGAGAGGCAGAGAGTCTGAAAGAAAGAGCGTCTGAGAGGCAGTATCTGAGCGACAGATTGTCTGAGAGACAGAGGGACTGAAAGGCAGATTGTCTGAGAGACAGAGTGTCTGAGAGGCAGAGTGTCTGAGAGGCAGAGTGTCTGAGAGACAGAGTGTCTGAGAGGCAGAGTTTCTGAGAGGCAGTGTCTGAGAGGCAGTGTCTGAGAGACAGAGTGTCTGAGAGAAAGAGTGTCTGAGATGCAGTGTCTGAGAGACAGAGTGTCTGAGCGACAGAGTGTCTGAGAGACACAGTGTCTGAGAGGCAGAGTATCTGAGAAGCAGTGTCTGAGAGGCAGTGTCTGAGAGGCAGAGTTTCTGAGAGAGAGAGTATCTGAGAGGCAGAGTGTCTGAGAGGCAGATTGTATGAGAGACAGAGTGTCTCAGAGACAGAGTGTCTGAGAGGCAAATTGTCTGAGAGACAGTGTGTCTGAGAGGCAGTGCCTGAGTGACAGAATGTCTGAGAGGCAGAGTGTCTGAGAGGGATTGTCAGGGAGAACGATTTTCTGAGAGGCAGTGTCTGAGCGACAGAATGTATGAGAGACAGAGTGTCTGAGATGCAGATCTTCTGAGAGGCAGAGTGTCTGAGAGGCAGTGTCTGAGAGGCAGATTGTCTGAGAGACAGAGTGTCTGAGAGGCAGAGTGTCTGAGAGGCAGAGTGTCTGAGAGACAGTGTCTGAGAGACAGATTGTCTGAGAGGCAGATTGTCTGAGAGGCAGTGTCTGAGAAGCAGTGTCTGATAGGCAGAGTGTCTGAGAGACAGAGTGTCTGAGAGGGAGTGTCTGAGAGACAGTGTCTGAGAGAAAGCGTGTCTGAGAGGCAGAGTCTGATAGACAGAGTGTCTGAGAGGCAGAGAGTCTGAGAGGCAGAGAGTCTGAGAGGCAGAGAATCTGAGAGACAGAGTGTCTGACAGGCAGAGTGTCTGAGAGGCTGTGAAGAAGTGAGACAGAGTGTATGAGAGGCAGAGTGTCTGAGAGACAGATTGTCTGAGAGGAAGTGTCTGAGAGACAGTGTCTGAGAGACAGAGTGTCTGAGAGGCAGAGTGTCGGGGAGACAGAGTGTCTGAGAGGCGGATTGTCTGAGAGCAGAGTATATGAGAGACAGAGTGTCGAGATGCAGTGTCTGAGAGACAGAGTGTCTGAGCAACAGAGTGTCTGAGAGACAGAGTGTCTGAGAGGCCGAGTATCTGAGAGGAAGTGTGTGAGAGGCAGTGTCTAGGAGGCAGAGATTCTAAGAGATAGAGTATCTGAGTTTCAGAGTGTCTGAGAGGCAGATTGTATGAGAGACAGAGTGTCTCAGAGACAGAGGGTCTGAGACGCAGAGTATCTGAGAGACAGAGTTTCTGAGAGACAGTGTCTGAGAGAAAGCATGTCGGAGAGTCAGTGTCTGATAGACAGAGTGTCTGAGAGGCAGAGAGTCTGAGAGGCAGAGTGTCTGAGAGACAGAGTGTCTGAGAGGCAGAGTGTCTGAGAGAAAGAGTGTCTGATAGGCGGATTGTCTGAGAGGCAGAGTATATGAGAGAAATAGTGTCTGAGAGGCAGAGTGTCTGAAAGTCAGGGAATCTGAGAGGCAGAGACTGTGAGAGGCAGATTTTCTGAGAGTCAGAGTGTCTGAGAGGCAGAGTGGCTGAGAGGCAGAGTGCCTGACATACAGAGTGTTTGAGAGGCAGAGAGTCTGAAAGACAGACTGTCTGAGAGGCAGTATCTGAGCGATTGAGTGTCTGAGAGACAGAGGGTCTGAGAGGCAGATTGTCTGAGAGACAGAGTGTCTGAGAGGCAGAGTATCTGAGAGGCAGTGTGTCTTAGAAACAGTGTCTGAGAGACAGAGTGTCTGAGAGGCAGAGTGTCTGAGAGACAGAGTGTCATAGAGGCAGAGTGTCTGAGAGACAGTGTCTGAGAGGCAGTGTCTGAGAGGCAGAGCGTCTGAGAGACAGAGAGTCTGAGATGCAGTGTCTGAGAGACAGAGTGTCTGAGCGACAGAGTGTCTGAGAGACAGAGTGTCTGAGAGGCAGAGTATCTGAGAGGAAGTGTCTGAGAGGAAGTGTCTGAGAGGCAGAGTTTCTGAGAGACAGAGTATCTGAGAGGCAGAGTGTCTGAGAGGCAGATTGTCTGAGAGACAGAGTGACAGGCAGCGTGTCTGTGAGGCAGAGAGTCACAGAGTCAGAGTGTCTGAGAAACAGAGTGTCTGAGAGACAGAGAGTCTGAGGGACAGAGTGTCTGAGAGACAGAGTGTCTGGGAGGAAGTGTCTGAGAGACAGTGTCTGAGAGAAAGCTTGTCGGAGAGTCAGTGTCTGATAGACAGAGTGTCTGAGAGGCAGAGAGTCTGAGAGGCAGAGAGAATGAGAGGCAGAGTTTCTGAGAGACAGAGTGTCTGACAGGCAGAGTGTCTGAGAGGCAGTGAGGCTGTGAGACAGAGTGTCTGAGAGGCAGAGTGTCTGAGAGACAGATTGTCTGAGAGGCAGAGTGTCTGAGAGACAGAGTGTCTGAGAGGCAGTGTGTCTGAGAGAAAGAGTGTCTTAGAGGCGGAATTACTGAGAGGCAGAGTTTATGAGAGAAATAGTGTCTGAGAGGCAGAGTGTCTGGAAGTCAGTGAGTCTGGGAGGCAGAGACTGTGAGAGGCAGATTTTCTGAGAGTCAGAGTGTCTGAGAGGCAGAGTGGCTGAGATGCAGAGTGTCTGACATACAGAGTGTTTGAGAGGCAGAGAGTCTGAAAGACAGAGTGTCTGAGAGGCAGTATCTGAGCGACTGAGTGTCTGAGAGACAGAGGGTCTGAGAGGCAGATTGTCTGAGAGACAGAGTGTCTGAGAGGCATAGTGTCTGAGAGGCAGAGTGTCTGAGAGACAGTGTCTGAGAGACAGAGTGTCTGAGAGGCAGAGTGTCTGAGAGACAGAGTGTCTGAGAGACAGAGTGTCTGAGAGGCAGAGTGTCTGAGAGGAAGTGTCTGAGAGGCAGTGTCTGAGAGGCAGATTGCTTGACAGAAAGAGTGTCTGAGATGCAGTGTCTGAGAGACAGAGTGTCTGAGCGACAGAGTGTCTGAGAGACAGAGTGTCTGAGAGGCAGAGTATCTGAGAAGCAGTGTCTGAGAGGCAGTGTCTGAGAGGCAGAGTTTCTGAGAGACACAGTATCTGAGAGGCAGAGTGTCTGAGAGGCAGATTGTATGAGAGATAGAGTGTCTCAGAGACAAAGGGTCTGAGAGGCAGATTGTCTGAGAGACAGAGTGTCTGAGAGGCAGTGTCTGAGTGACAGAATGTCTGAGAGGCAGAGTGTCTGAGAGGGATTGTCTGGGAGAATGATTTTCTAAGAGGCAGTGTCTGAGCGACAGAATGTCTGAGAGGCAGTGTGTCTGAGATGCAGAGTGTCTGAGATGCAGAGTGTCTAAGAGGCAGAGTGTCTGAGAGGCATTTTCTGAGACGCAGAGTGTCTGAGCAACAGAGTGTCTGAGAGACAGAGTGTCGAGATGCAGGGTCTGAGAGACAGAGTGTCTGAGCAACAGAGTGTCTGAGAGACAGAGTGTCTGAGAGGCCGAGTATCTGAGAGGAAGTGTGTGAGAGGCAGTGTCTGAGAGGCAGAGTTTCTAAGAGATAGAGTATCTGAGTGGCAGAGTGTCTGAGAGGCAGATTGTATGAGAGACAGAGTGTCTCAGAGACAGAGGGTCTGAGAGGCAGAGTATCTGGGAGACAGTGTTTCTGAGAGACAGTGTCTGAGAGAAAGCATGTCGGAGAGTCAGTGTCTGATAGACAGAGTGTCTGAGAGGCAGAGAGTCTGAGAGGCAGAGTGTCTGAGAGACAGAGTGTCTGAGAGGCAGAGTGTCTGAGAGAAAGAGTGTCTGATAGGCGGATTGTCTGAGAGGCAGAGTATATGAGAGAAATAGTGTCTGAGAGGCAGAGTGTCTGAAAGTCAGGGAGTCTGAGAGGCAGAGACTGTGAGAGGCAGATTTTCTGAGAGTCAGAGTGTCTGAGAGGCAGAGTGGCTGAGAGGCAGAGTGTCTGACATGCAGAGTGTTTGAGAGGCAGAGAGTCTGAAAGACAGACTGTCTGAGAGGCAGTATCTGAGCGATTGAGTGTCAGAGAGACAGAGGGTCTGAGAGGCAGATTGTCTGAGAGACAGAGTGTCTGAGAGGCAGAGTATCTGAGAGGCAGTGTGTCTTAGAAACAGTGTCTGAGAGACAGAGTGTCTGAGAGGCAGAGTGTCTGAGAGACAGAGTGTCATAGAGGCAGAGTGTCTGAGAGACAGTGTCTGAGAGGCAGAGCGTCTGAGAGACAGAGTGTCTGAGATGCAGTGTCTGAGAGACAGAGTGTCTGAGCGACAGAGTGTCTGAGAGACAGAGTGTCTGAGAGGCAGAGTATCTGAGAGGAAGTGTCTGAGAGGAAGTGTCTGAGAGGCAGAGTTTCTGAGAGACAGAGTATCTGAGAGGCAGAGTGTCTGAGAGGCAGATTGTCTGAGAGACAGAGGGTCTGACAGGCATCGTGTCTGTGAGGCAGAGAGTCACAGAGTCAGAGTGTCTGAGAAACAGAGTGTCTGAGAGACAGAGAGTCTGAGGGACAGAGTGTCTGAGAGACAGAGTGTCTGGGAGGAAGTGTCTGAGAGACAGTGTCTGAGAGAAAGCTTGTCGGAGAGTCAGTGTCTGATAGACAGAGTGTCTGAGAGGCAGAGAGTCTGAGAGGCAGAGAGTCTGAGAGGCAGAGAATCTGAGAGACAGAGTGTCTGACAGGCAGAGTGTCTGAGAGGCAGTGAGGCTGTGAGACAAAGTGTCTGAGAGGCAGAGTGTCTGAGAGACAGATTGTCTGAGAGGCAGAGTGTCTGAGAGACAGAGTGTCTGAGAGGCAGTGTGTCTGAGAGAAAGAGTGTCTTAGAGGCGGAATTACTGAGAGGCAGAGTGTATGAGAGAAATAGTGTCTGAGAGGCAGAGTGTCTGGAAGTCAGTGAGTCTGGGAGGCAGAGACTGTGAGAGGCAGATTTTCTGAGAGTCAGAGTGTCTGAGAGGCAGATTGGCTGAGATGCAGAGTGTCTGACATACAGAGTGTTTGAGAGGCAGAGAGTCTGAAAGACAGAGTGTCTGAGAGGCAGTATCTGAGCGACTGAGTGTCTGAGAGACAGAGGGTCTGAGAGGCAGATTGTCTGAGAGACAGAGTGTCTGAGAGGCAGAGTGTCTGAGAGGCAGAGTGTCTGAGAGACAGTGTCTGAGAGACAGAGTGTCTGAGAGGCAGAGTGTCTGAGAGGCAGAGTGTCTGAGAGACAGTGTGTCTGAGAGGCAGAGTGTCTGAGAGGAAGTGTCTGAGAGGCAGTGTCTGAGAGGCAGATTGCTTGAGAGAAAGAGTGTCTGAGATGCAGTGTCTGAGAGACAGAGTGTCTGAGCGACAGAGTGTCTGAGAGACAGAGTGTCTGAGAGGCAGAGTATCTGAGAAGCAGTGTCTGAGAGGCAGTGTCTGAGAGGCAGAGTTTCTGAGAGACACAGTATCTGAGAGGCAGAGTGTCTGAGAGGCAGATTGTATGAGAGATAGAGTGTCTCAGAGACAAAGGGTCTGACAGGCAGATTGTCTGAGAGACAGAGTGTCTGAGAGGCAGAGTTTCTGAGAGGCAGAGTGTCTGAGAGACAGTGTCTGAGAGACAGAGATTCTGAGAGACAGAGTGTCTGAGAGGCAGTGTCTGAGAAGCAGTGTCTGAGAGGCAGTGTCTGAGTGACAGAATGTCTGAGAGGCAGAGTGTCTGAGAGGGAGTGTCTGAGAGACAGTGTCTGAGAGAAAGCGTGTCTGAGAGGCAGAGTCTGATAGACAGAGTGTCTGAGAGGCATAGATTCTGAGAGGCAGAGAGTCTGAGAGGCAGAGTGTCTGAGAGGCAGTGAGGCTGTGAGACAGAGTCTCTGAGAGGCAGAGTGTCTGAGAGACAGATTGTCGGAGAGGCAGAGTGTCTGAGAGACAGAGTGTCTGAGAGGCAGTGTGTCTGAGAGAAAGAGTGTCTGAGAGGCGGATTGTCTGAGAAGCAGAGTATATGAGAGAAATACTGTCTGAGAGGCAGAGTGTCTGAAAGTCAGGGAGTCTGAGAGGCAGAGACTGTGAGAGGCAGATTTTCTGAGAGTCAGAGTGTCTGAGAGGCAGAGTGGCTGAGATGCAGAGTGTCTGACATACAGAGTGTTTGAGAGGCAGAGAGACTGAAAGATAGACTGTCTGAGAGGCAGTATCTGAGCGACTGAGTGTCTGAGAGACAGAGTGTCTGAGCGACAGAGTGTCTGAGAGACAGAGTGTCTGAGAGGCAGAGTATCTGAGAGGAAGTCTCTGAGAGGCAGTGTCTGAGAGGCAGAGTTTCTGAGAAACAGAGTATCTGAGAGGCAGAGTGTCTGAGAGGCAGATTGTCTTAGAGACAAAGTGACTGACAGGCAGCGTGTCTGTGAGGCAGAGAGTCACAGAGTCAGAGTGTCTGAGAAACAGAGTGTCTGAGAGACAGACAGTCTGAGGGACAGAGTGTCTGAGAGACAGATAGTCTGGGAGGAAGTGTCTGAGAGACAGTGTCTGAGGGAAAGCTTGTCGGAGAGTCAGTGTCTGATAGACATAGTGTCTGAGAGGCAGAGATTCTGAGAGGCAGAGAGTCTGAGAGGCAGAGAATCTGAGAGACAGAGTGTCTGACAGGCAGATTGTCTGAGAGGCAGTGAGGCTGTGAGACAGAGTGTCTGAGAGGCAGAGTGTCTGAGAGACAGAGTGTCTGAGAGGCAGTGTGTCTGAGAGAAAGAGTGTCTTAGAGGCGGATTGTCTGAGAGGCAGAGTATATGAGAGAAATAGTGTCTGAGAGGCAGAGTGTCTGAAAGTCAGGGAGTCTGAGAGGCAGAGACTGTGAGAGGCAGATTTTCTGAGAGTCAGAGTGTCGGAGAGGCAGAGTGGCTGAGATGCAGAGTGTCTGACATACAGAGTGTTTGAGAGGCAGAGAGTCTGAAAGACAGAGTGTCTGAGAGGCAGTATCTGAGCGACTGAGTGTCTGAGAGACAGAGGGTCTGAGAGGCATATTTTCTGAGAGACAGAGTGTCTGAGAGGCAGAGTGTCTGAGAGGCAGAGTGTCTGAGAGACAGTGTCTGAGAGACAGAGTGTCTGAGAGGCAGAGTGTCTGAGAGACAGACTGTCTGAGAGGCAGAGTGTCTGAGAGTCAGTGTCTGAGAGGCAGTGTCTGAGAGGCAGAGTGTCTGAGAGACAGAATGTCTGAGATGCAGTGTCTGAGAGACAGAGTGTCTGAGCGACAGAGTGTCTGAGAGACAGAGTGTCTGAGAGGCAGTGTATCTGAGAGGAAGTGTGTGAGAGGCAGTGTCTGAGAGGCAGAGTTTCTAAGATACAGAGTATCTGAGAGGCAGAGTGTCTGAGAGGCAGATTGTATGAGAGACAGAGTGTCTCAGAGACAGAGGGTCTGAGAGGCAGATTATCTGAGAGACAGAGTGTCTGAGAGGCAGATTGTCTGAGAGACAGAGTGTCTGAGAGGCAGCGTGTCTGAGAGGCAGAGTATCTGAGAGGAATTGTCTGAGAGGCAGTGTCTGAGAGGCAGAGTTTCTGAGAGACAGAGTGTCTGAGAGGCAGAGTGTCTGAGAGGCAGAGTGTCTGAGAGGCAGTGTCTGAGAGACAGAGTGTCTGAGAGGCAGAGTGTCTGAGAGACAGAGTGTCTGAGAGACAGAGTGTCTGAGAGAAAGTGTGTCTGAGAGGCAGAGAGTCTGAGAGACATTGTGTCTGAGAGACAGACTGTCTGAGAGACAGAGTGTCTGAGATGCAGAGTGTCTGACAGGCAGCGTGTCTGTGAGGAAGAGTCACAGTGTCAGAGTGTCTGAGAAACAGAGAGTCTGAGAGACAGAGATTCTGAGGGACAGAGTGTCTGAGAGACAGAGTGTCTGAGAGGAAGTGTCTGAGAGGCAGTGTCTGAGAGAAAGCGTTTCGGAGAGTCAGTGTCTGATAGACAGAGTGTCTGAGAGGCAGAGAGTCTGAGAGACAGAGTGTCTGACAGGCAGAGTGTCTGAGAGGCAGTGAGGCTGTGAGACAGAGTGTCTGAGAGGCATAGTGTCTGAGAGACAGATTGTCTGAGAGGCAGAGTGTCTGAGAGACAGAGTGTCTGAGAGGCAGAGTGTCTGAGAGAAAGAGTGTCTGAGAGGCGGATTGTCTGAGAGGCAGAGTATATGAGAGAAATAGTGTCTGAGAGGCAGAGTGTCTGAAAGTCAGGGAGTCTGAGAGGCAGAGACTGTGAGAGGCAGATTTTCTGAGAGTCAGAGTGTCTGAGAGGCAGAGTGTCTGAGAGGCAGAGTGTCTGAGAGACAGTGTCTGAGAGACAGAGTGTCTGAGAGGCAGAGTGTCTGAGAGGCAGAGTGTCTGAGAGACAGAGGGTCTGAGAGGCAGAGTATCTGAGAGACAGAGTGTCTGAGAGGCAGATTGTCTGAGAGACAGAGTGTCTGAGAGGCAGCGTGTCTGAGAGGCAGAGGGTCTGAGAGGAATTGTCTGAGAGGCAGTGTCTGAGAGGCAGAGTTTCTGAGAGACAGAGTGTCTGAGAGGCAGAGTGTCTGAGAGGCAGAGTGTCTGAGAGGCAGTGTCTGAGAGACAGAGTGTCTGAGAGGCAGAGTGTCTGAGAGACAGAGTGTCTGAGAGACAGAGTGTCTGAGAGACAGAGAGTCTGAGAGACAGAGTGTCTGAGAGAAAGTGTGTCTGAGAGGCAGAGAGTCTGACAGGCAGCGTGTCTGAGAGGCAGTGTCTGAGAGACAGAGTGTCTGAGAGGCAGAGTGTCTGAGAGACAGAGTGTCTGAGAGACAGAGTGTCTGAGAGACAGAGAGTCTGAGAGACAGACTGTCTGAGAGACAGAGTGTCTGAGATGCAGAGTGTCTGACAGGCAGCGTGTCTGTGAGGAAGAGTCACAGTGTCAGAGTCTCTGAGAAACAGAGAGTCTGAGAGACAGAGATTCTGAGGGACAGAGTGTCTGAGAGACAGAGTGTCTGAGAGGAAGTGTCTGAGAGACAGTGTCTGAGAGAAAGCGTTTCGGACAGTCAGTGTCTGATAGACAGAGTGTCTGAGAGGCAGAGAGTCTGAGAGGCAGAGAGTCTGAGAGGCAGAGAATCTGAGAGACAGAGTGTCTGACAGGCAGAGTGTCTGAGAGGCAGTGAGGCTGTGAGACAGAGTGTCTGAGAGGCAGAGTGTCTGAGAGACAGATTGTCTGAGAGGCAGCGTGTCTGAGAGACAGAGTGTCTGAGAGGCAGAGTGTCTGAGAGAAAGAGTGTCTGAGAGGCGGATTGTCTGAGAGGCAGAGTATATGAGAGAAATAGTGTCTGAGAGGCAGAGTGTCTGGAAGTCAGGGAGTCTGAGAGGCAGAGACTGTGAGAGGCAGATTTTCTGAGAGTCAGAGTGTCTGAGAGGCAGAGTGTCTGAGAGGCAGAGTGTCTGAGAGACAGTGTCTGAGAGACAGAGTGTCTGAGAGGCAGAGTGTCTGAGAGGCAGAGTGTCTGAGAGACAGAGTGTCTGAGAGGCAGAGTGTCTGAGAGGAAGTGTCTGAGAGGCAGTGTCTGAGAGGCAGATTGCTTGAGAGAAAGAGTGTCTGAGATGCAGTGTCTGAGAGACAGAGTGTCTGAGCGACAGAGTGTCTGAGAGACAGAGTGTCTGAGATGCAGAGTATCTGAGAAGCAGTGACTGAGAGGCAGTGTCTGAGAGGCAGAGTTTCTGAGAGACACAGTATCTGAGAGGCAGAGTGTCTGAGAGGCAGATTGTATGAGAGATAGAGTGTCTCAGAGACAAAGGGTCTGAGAGGCAGATTGTCTGAGAGACAGAGTGTCTGAGAGGCAGTGTCTGAGTGACAGAATGTCTGAGAGGCAGAGTGTCTGAGAGGGATTGTCTGGGAGAATGATTTTCTAAGAGGCAGTGTCTGAGCGACAGAATGTCTGAGAGGCAGTGTGTCTGAGATGCAGAGTGTCTGAGATGCAGAGTGTCTAAGAGGCAGAGTGTCTGAGAGGCAGTTTCTGAGACGCAGAGTGTCTGAGAGACAGAGTGTCTGAAAGACTGAGCGTCTGCGAGGCAGTGTGTGAGCGACAGAGTGTCTGAGAGACAGAGGGTCTGAGAGGCAGACTATCTGAGAGACAGAGTGTCTGAGAGGCAGATTGTCTGAGAGACAGAGTGTCTGAGAGGCAGAGTTTCTGAGAGGCAGAGTGTCTGAGAGACAGTGTCTGAGAGACAGAGATTCTGAGAGACAGAGTGTCTGAGAGGCAGTGTCTGAGAAGCAGTGTCTGAGAGGCAGTGTCTGAGTGACAGAATGTCTGAGAGGCAGAGTGTCTGAGAGGGAGTGTCTGAGAGACAGTGTCTGAGAGAAAGCGTGTCTGAGAGGCAGAGTCTGATAGACAGAGTTTCTGAGAGGCATAGATTCTGAGAGGCAGAGAGTCTGAGAGGCAGAGAATCTGAGAGACAGAGTGTCTGACAGGCAGAGTGTCTGAGAGGCAGTGAGGCTATGAGACAGAGTGTCTGAGAGGCAGAGTGTCTGACAGGCAGAGTGTCTGAGAGACAGAGTGTCTGAGAGGCAGAGTGTCTGAGAGAAAGAGTGTCTGATAGGCGGATTGTCTGAGAGGCAGAGTATATGAGAGAAATAGTGTCTGAGAGGCAGAGTGTCTGAAAGTCAGGGAGTCTGAGAGGCAGAGACTGTGAGAGGCAGATTTTCTGAGAGTCAGAGTGTCTGAGAGGCAGAGTGGCTGAGAGGCAGAGTGTCTGACATGCAGAGTGTTTGAGAGGCAGAGAGTCTGAAAGACAGACTGTCTGAGAGGCAGTATCTGAGCGATTGAGTGTCTGAGAGACAGAGGGTCTGAGAGGCAGATTGTCTGAGAGACAGAGTGTCTGAGAGGCAGAGTATCTGAGAGGCAGTGTGTCTTAGAAACAGTGTCTGAGAGACAGAGTGTCTGAGAGGCAGAGTGTCTGAGAGACAGAGTGTCATAGAGGCAGAGTGTCTGAGAGACAGTGTCTGAGAGGCAGAGCGTCTGAGAGACAGAGTGTCTGAGATGCAGTGTCTGAGAGACAGAGTGTCTGAGCGACAGAGTGTCTGAGAGACAGAGTGTCTGAGAGGCAGAGTATCTGAGAGGAAGTGTCTGAGAGGAAGTGTCTGAGAGACAGAGTGTCTGACAGGCAGCGTGTCTGTGAGGCAGAGAGTCACAGAGTCAGAGTGTCTGAGAAACAGAGTGTCTGAGAGACAGAGAGTCTGAGGGACAGAGTGTCTGAGAGACAGAGTGTCTGGGAGGAAGTGTCTGAGAGACAGTGTCTGAGAGAAAGCTTGTCGGAGAGTCAGTGTCTGATAGACAGAGTGTCTGAGAGGCAGAGAGTCTGAGAGGCAGAGAGTCTGAGAGGCAGAGAATCTGAGAGACAGAGTGTCTGACAGGCAGAGTGTCTGAGAGGCAGTGAGGCTGTGAGACAGAGTGTCTGAGAGGCAGAGTGTCTGAGAGACAGATTGTCTGAGAGGCAGAGTGTCTGAGAGACAGAGTGTCTGAGAGGCAGTGTGTCTGAGAGAAAGAGTGTCTTAGAGGCGGAATTACTGAGAGGCAGAGTGTATGAGAGAAATAGTGTCTGAGAGGCAGAGTGTCTGGAAGTCAGTGAGTCTGGGAGGCAGAGACTGTGAGAGGCAGATTTTCTGAGAGTCAGAGTGTCTGAGAGGCAGAGTGGCTGAGATGCAGAGTGTCTGACATACAGAGTGTTTGAGAGGCAGAGAGTCTGAAAGACAGAGTGTCTGAGAGGCAGTATCTGAGCGACTGAGTGTCTGAGAGACAGAGGGTCTGAGAGGCAGATTGTCTGAGAGACAGAGTGTCTGAGAGGCAGAGTGTCTGAGAGGCAGAGTGTCTGAGAGACAGTGTCTGAGAGACAGAGTGTCTGAGAGGCAGAGTGTCTGAGAGGCAGAGTGTCTGAGAGACAGTGTGTCTGAGAGGCAGAGTGTCTGAGAGGAAGTGTCTGAGAGGCAGTGTCTGAGAGGCAGATTGCTTGAGAGAAAGAGTGTCTGAGATGCAGTGTCTGAGAGACAGAGTGTCTGAGCGACAGAGTGTCTGAGAGACAGAGTGTCTGAGAGGCAGAGTATCTGAGAAGCAGTGTCTGAGAGGCAGTGTCTGAGAGGCAGAGTTTCTGAGAGACACAGTATCTGAGAGGCAGAGTGTCTGAGAGGCAGATTGTATGAGAGATAGAGTGTCTCAGAGACAAAGGGTCTGACAGGCAGATTGTCTGAGAGACAGAGTGTTTGAGAGGCAGTGTCTGAGTGACAGAATGTCTGAGAGGCAGAGTGTCTGAGAGGGATTGTCTGGGAGAATGATTTTCTAAGAGGCAGTGTCTGAGCGACAGAATGTCTGAGAGGCAGTGTGTCTGAGATGCAGAGTGTCTGAGATGCAGAGTGTCCTAGAGGCAGAGTGTCTGAGAGGCAGTGTCTGAGAGGCAGATTGCTTGAGAGAAAGAGTGTCTGAGATGCAGTGTCTGAGAGACAGAGTGTCTGAGCGACAGAGTGTCTGAGAGACAGAGTGTCTGAGAGGCAGAGTATCTGAGAAGCAGTGTCTGAGAGGCAGTGTCTGAGAGGCAGAGTTTCTGAGAGACACAGTATCTGAGAGGCAGAGTGTCTGAGAGGCAGATTGTATGAGAGATAGAGTGTCTCAGAGACAAAGGGTCTGAGAGGCAGATTGTCTGAGAGACAGAGTGTCTGAGAGGCAGTGTCTGAGTGACAGAATGTCTGAGAGGCAGAGTGTCTGAGAGGGATTGTCTGGGAGAATGATTTTCTAAGAGGCAGTGTCTGAGCGACAGAATGTCTGAGAGGCAGTGTGTCTGAGATGCAGAGTGTCTGAGATGCAGAGTGTCTAAGAGGCAGAGTGTCTGAGAGGCAGTTTCTGAGACGCAGAGTGTCTGAGAGACAGAGTGTCTGAAAGACTGAGCGTCTGCGAGGCAGTGTGTGAGCGACAGAGTGTCTGAGAGACAGAGGGTCTGAGAGGCAGACTATCTGAGAGACAGAGTGTCTGAGAGGCAGATTGTCTGAGAGACAGAGTGTCTGAGAGGCAGAGTTTCTGAGAGGCAGAGTGTCTGAGAGACAGTGTCTGAGAGACAGAGATTCTGAGAGACAGAGTGTCTGAGAGGCAGTGTCTGAGAAGCAGTGTCTGAGAGGCAGTGTCTGAGTGACAGAATGTCTGAGAGGCAGAGTGTCTGAGAGGGAGTGTCTGAGAGACAGTGTCTGAGAGAAAGCGTGTCTGAGAGGCAGAGTCTGATAGACAGAGTGTCTGAGAGGCACAGATTCTGAGAGGCAGAGAGTCTGAGAGGCAGAGAATCTGAGAGACAGAGTGTCTGACAGGCAGAGTGTCTGAGAGGCAGTGAGGCTATGAGACAGAGTGTCTGAGAGGCAGATTTTCTGAGAGTCAGAGTGTCTGAGAGACAGAGTGTCTGAGAGGCAGAGTGTCTGAGAGAAAGAGTGTCTGATAGGCGGATTGTCTGAGAGGCAGAGTATATGAGAGAAATAGTGTCTGAGAGGCAGAGTGTCTGAAAGTCAGGGAGTCTGAGAGGCAGAGACTGTGAGAGGCAGATTTTCTGAGAGTCAGAGTGTCTGAGAGGCAGAGTGGCTGAGAGGCAGAGTGTCTGACATGCAGAGTGTTTGAGAGGCAGAGAGTCTGAAAGACAGACTGTCTGAGAGGCAGTATCTGAGCGATTGAGTGTCTGAGAGACAGAGGGTCTGAGAGGCAGATTGTCTGAGAGACAGAGTGTCTGAGAGGCAGAGTATCTGAGAGGCAGTGTGTCTTAGAAACAGTGTCTGAGAGACAGAGTGTCTGAGAGGCAGAGTGTCTGAGAGACAGAGTGTCATAGAGGCAGAGTGTCTGAGAGACAGTGTCTGAGAGGCAGAGCGTCTGAGAGACAGAGTGTCTGAGATGCAGTGTCTGAGAGACAGAGTGTCTGAGCGACAGAGTGTCTGAGAGACAGAGTGTCTGAGAGGCAGAGTATCTGAGAGGAAGTGTCTGAGAGGAAGTGTCTGAGAGACAGAGTGTCTGACAGGCAGCGTGTCTGTGAGGCAGAGAGTCACAGAGTCAGAGTGTCTGAGAAACAGAGTGTCTGAGAGACAGAGAGTCTGAGGGACAGAGTGTCTGAGAGACAGAGTGTCTGGGAGGAAGTGTCTGAGAGACAGTGTCTGAGAGAAAGCTTGTCGGAGAGTCAGTGTCTGATAGACAGAGTGTCTGAGAGGCAGAGAGTCTGAGAGGCAGAGAGTCTGAGAGGCAGAGAATCTGAGAGACAGAGTGTCTGACAGGCAGAGTGTCTGAGAGGCAGTGAGGCTGTGAGACAGAGTGTCTGAGAGGCAGAGTGTCTGAGAGACAGATTGTCTGAGAGGCAGAGTGTCTGAGAGACAGAGTGTCTGAGAGGCAGTGTGTCTGAGAGAAAGAGTGTCTTAGAGGCGGAATTACTGAGAGGCAGAGTGTATGAGAGAAATAGTGTCTGAGAGGCAGAGTGTCTGGAAGTCAGTGAGTCTGGGAGGCAGAGACTGTGAGAGGCAGATTTTCTGAGAGTCAGAGTGTCTGAGAGGCAGAGTGGCTGAGATGCAGAGTGTCTGACATACAGAGTGTTTGAGAGGCAGAGAGTCTGAAAGACAGAGTGTCTGAGAGGCAGTATCTGAGCGACTGAGTGTCTGAGAGACAGAGGGTCTGAGAGGCAGATTGTCTGAGAGACAGAGTGTCTGAGAGGCAGAGTGTCTGAGAGGCAGAGTGTCTGAGAGACAGTGTCTGAGAGACAGAGTGTCTGAGAGGCAGAGTGTCTGAGAGGCAGAGTGTCTGAGAGACAGTGTGTCTGAGAGGCAGAGTGTCTGAGAGGAAGTGTCTGAGAGGCAGTGTCTGAGAGGCAGATTGCTTGAGAGAAAGAGTGTCTGAGATGCAGTGTCTGAGAGACAGAGTGTCTGAGCGACAGAGTGTCTGAGAGACAGAGTGTCTGAGAGGCAGAATATCTGAGAAGCAGTGTCTGAGAGGCAGTGTCTGAGAGGCAGAGTTTCTGAGAGACACAGTATCTGAGAGGCAGAGTGTCTGAGAGGCAGATTGTATGAGAGATAGAGTGTCTCAGAGACAAAGGGTCTGACAGGCAGATTGTCTGAGAGACAGAGTGTTTGAGAGGCAGTGTCTGAGTGACAGAATGTCTGAGAGGCAGAGTGTCTGAGAGGGATTGTCTGGGAGAATGATTTTCTAAGAGGCAGTGTCTGAGCGACAGAATGTCTGAGAGGCAGTGTGTCTGAGATGCGGAGTGTCTGAGATGCAGAGTGTCCTAGAGGCAGAGTGTCTGAGAGGCAGTTTCTGAGACGCAGAGTGTCTGAGAGACAGAGTGTCTGAAAGACTGAGTGTCTGCGAGGCAGTGTGTGAGCGACAGAGTGTCTGAGAGACAGAGGGTCTGAGAGGCAGACTATCTGAGAGACAGAGTGTCTGAGAGGCAGATTGTCTGAGAGACAGAGTGTCTGAGAGGCAGAGTTTCAGAGAGGCAGAGTGTCTGAGAGACAGTGTCTGAGAGACAGAGATTCTGAGAGACAGAGTGTCTGAGAGGCAGTGTCTGAGAAGCAGTGTCTGAGAGGCAGTGTCTGAGTGACAGAATGTCTGAGAGGCAGAGTGTCTGAGAGGGAGTGTCTGAGAGACAGTGTCTGAGAGAAAGCATGTCTGAGAGGCAGAGTCTGATAGACAGAGTGTCTGAGAGGCATACATTCTGAGAGGCAGAGAGTCTGAGAGGCAGAGTGTCTGAGAGGCAGTGAGGCTGTGAGACAGAGTGTCTGAGAGGCAGAGTGTCTGAGAGACAGATTGTCGGAGAGGCAGAGTGTCTGAGAGACAGAGTGTCTGAGAGGCAGTGTGTCTGAGAGAAAGAGTGTCTGAGAGGCGGATTGTCTGAGAAGCAGAGTATATGAGAGAAATACTGTCTGAGAGGCAGAGTGTCTGAAAGTCAGGGAGTCTGAGAGGCAGAGACTGTGAGAGGCAGATTTTCTGAGAGTCAGAGTGTCTGAGAGGCAGAGTGGCTGAGATGCAGAGTGTCTGACATACAGAGTGTTTGAGAGGCAGAGGGACTGAAAGATAGACTGTCTGAGAGGCAGTATCTGAGCGACTGAGTGTCTGAGAGACAGAGTGTCTGAGCGACAGAGTGTCTGAGAGACAGAGTGTCTGAGAGGCAGAGTATCTGAGAGGAAGTCTCTGAGAGGCAGTGTCTGAGAGGCAGAGTTTCTGAGAAACAGAGTATCTGAGAGGCAGAGTGTCTGAGAGGCAGATTGTCTTAGAGACAGAGTGACTGACAGGCAGCGTGTCTGTGAGGCAGAGAGTCACAGAGTCAGAGTGTCTGAGAAACAGAGTGTCTGAGAGACAGACAGTCTGAGGGACAGAGTGTCTGAGAGACAGATAGTCTGGGAGGAAGTGTCTGAGAGACAGTGTCTGAGAGAAAGCTTGTCGGAGAGTCAGTGTCTGATAGACATAGTGTCTGAGAAGCAGAGATTCTGAGAGGCAGAGAGTCTGAGAGGCAGAGAATCTGAGAGACAGAGTGTCTGACAGGCAGATTGTCTGAGAGGCAGTGAGGCTGTGAGACAGAGTGTCTGAGAGGCAGAGTGTCTGAGAGACAGAGTGTCTGAGAGGCAGTGTGTCTGAGAGAAAGAGTGTCTTAGAGGCGGATTGTCTGAGAGGCAGAGTATATGAGAGAAATAGTGTCTGAGAGGCAGAGTGTCTGAAAGTCAGGGAGTCTGAGAGGCAGAGACTGTGAGAGGCAGATTTTCTGAGAGTCAGAGTGTCGGAGAGGCAGAGTGGCTGAGATGCAGAGTGTCTGACATACAGAGTGTTTGAGAGGCAGAGAGTCTGAAAGACAGAGTGTCTGAGAGGCAGTATCTGAGCGACTGAGTGTCTGAGAGACAGAGGGTCTGAGAGGCATATTTTCTGAGAGACAGAGTGTCTGAGAGGCAGAGTGTCTGAGAGGCAGAGTGTCTGAGAGTCAGTGTCTGAGAGGCAGTGTCTGAGAGGCAGAGTGTCTGAGAGACAGAATGTCTGAGATGCAGTGTCTGAGAGACAGAGTGTCTGAGCGACAGAGTGTCTGAGAGACAGAGTGTCTGAGAGGCAGTGTATCTGAGAGGAAGTGTGTGAGAGGCAGTGTCTGAGAGGCAGAGTTTCTAAGAGACAGAGTATCTGAGAGGCAGAGTGTCTGAGAGGCAGATAGTATGAGAGACAGAGTGTCTCAGAGACAGAGGGTCTGAGAGGCAGATTATCTGAGAGGCAGAGTGTCTGAGAGGCAGATTGTCTGAGAGACAGAGTGTCTGAGAGGCAGCGTGTCTGAGAGGCAGAGTATCTGAGAGGAATTGTCTGAGAGGCAGTGTCTGAGAGGCAGAGTTTCTGAGAGACAGAGTGTCTGAGAGGCAGAGTGTCTGAGAGGCAGAGTGTCTGAGAGGCAGTGTCTGAGAGACAGAGTGTCTGAGAGGCAGAGTGTCTGAGAGACAGAGTGTCTGAGAGACAGAGTGTCTGAGAGAAAGTGTGTCTGAGAGGCAGAGAGTCTGAGAGACATTGTGTCTGAGAGACAGACTGTCTGAGAGACAGAGTGTCTGAGAATCAGAGTGTCTGACAGGCAGCGTGTCTGTGAGGAAGAGTCACAGTGTCAGAGTGTCTGAGAAACAGAGAGTCTGAGAGACAGAGATTCTGAGGGACAGAGTGTCTGAGAGACAGAGTGTCTGAGAGGAAGTGTCTGAGAGACAGTGTCTGAGAGAAAGCGTTTCGGAGAGTCAGTGTCTGATAGACAGAGTGTCTGAGAGGCAGAGAGTCTGAGAGACAGAGTGTCTGACAGGCAGAGTGTCTGAGAGGCAGTGAGGCTGTGAGACAGAGTGTCTGAGAGGCAGAGTGTCTGAGAGACAGATTGTCTGAGAGGCAGAGTGTCTGAGAGACAGAGTGTCTGAGAGGCAGAGTGTCTGAGAGAAAGAGTGTCTGAGAGGCGGATTGTCTGAGAGGCAGAGTATATGAGAGAAATAGTGTCTGAGAGGCAGAGTGTCTGAAAGTCAGGGAGTCTGAGAGGCAGAGACTGTGAGAGGCAGATTTTCTGAGAGTCAGAGTGTCTGAGAGGCAGAGTGTCTGAGAGGCAGAGTGTCTGAGAGACAGTGTCTGAGAGACAGAGTGTCTGAGAGGCAGAGTGTCTGAGAGGCAGAGTGTCTGAGAGACAGAGGGTCTGAGAGGCAGAGTATCTGAGAGACAGAGTGTCTGAGAGGCAGATTGTCTGAGAGACAGAGTGTCTGAGAGGCAGCGTGTCTGAGAGGCAGAGGGTCTGAGAGGAATTGTCTGAGAGGCAGTGTCTGAGAGGCAGAGTTTCTGAGAGACAGAGTGTCTGAGAGGCAGAGTGTCTGAGAGGCAGAGTGTCTGAGAGGCAGTGTCTGAGAGACAGAGTGTCTGAGAGGCAGAGTGTCTGAGAGACAGAGTGTCTGAGAGACAGAGTGTCTGAGAGACAGAGAGTCTGAGAGACAGAGTGTCTGAGAGAAAGTGTGTCTGAGAGGCAGAGAGTCTGAGAGAAATTGTGTCTGAGAGACAGACTGTCTGAGAGACAGAGTGTCTGAGATGCAGAGTGTCTGACAGGCAGCGTGTCTGTGAGGAAGAGTCACAGTGTCAGAGTCTCTGAGAAACAGAGAGTCTGAGAGACAGAGATTCTGAGGGACAGAGTGTCTGAGAGACAGAGTGTCTGAGAGGAAGTGTCTGAGAGACAGTGTCTGAGAGAAAGCGTTTCGGACAGTCAGTGTCTGATAGACAGAGTGTCTGAGAGGCAGAGAGTCTGAGAGGCAGAGAGTCTGAGAGGCAGAGAATCTGAGAGACAGAGTGTCTGACAGGCAGAGTGTCTGAGAGGCAGTGAGGCTGTGAGACAGAGTGTCTGAGAGGCAGAGTGTCTGAGAGACAGATTGTCTGAGAGGCAGCGTGTCTGAGAGACAGAGTGTCTGAGAGGCAGAGTGTCTGAGAGAAAGAGTGTCTGAGAGGCGGATTGTCTGAGAGGCAGAGTATATGAGAGAAATAGTGTCTGAGAGGCAGAGTGTCTGAAAGTCAGGGAGTCTGAGAGGCAGAGACTGTGAGAGGCAGATTTTCTGAGAGTCAGAGTGTCTGAGAGGCAGAGTGTCTGAGAGGCAGAGTGTCTGAGAGACAGTGTCTGAGAGACAGAGTGTCTGAGAGGCAGAGTGTCTGAGAGGCAGAGTGTCTGAGAGACAGAGTGTCTGAGAGGCAGAGTGTCTGAGAGGAAGTGTCTGAGAGGCAGTGTCTGAGAGGCAGATTGCTTGAGAGAAAGAGTGTCTGAGATGCAGTGTCTGAGAGACAGAGTGTCTGAGCGACAGAGTGTCTGAGAGACAGAGTGTCTGAGAGGCAGATTATCTGAGAAGCAGTGTCTGAGAGGCAGTGTCTGAGAGGCAGAGTTTCTGAGAGACACAGTATCTGAGAGGCAGAGTGTCTGAGAGGCAGATTGTATGAGAGATAGAGTGTCTCAGAGACAAAGGGTCTGACAGGCAGATTGTCTGAGAGACAGAGTGTCTGAGAGGCAGTGTCTGAGTGACAGAATGTCTGAGAGGCAGAGTGTCTGAGAGGGATTGTCTGGGAGAATGATTTTCTAAGAGGCAGTGTCTGAGCGACAGAATGTCTGAGAGGCAGTGTGTCTGAGATGCAGAGTGTCTGAGATGCAGAGTGTCTAAGAGGCAGAGTGTCTGAGAGGCAGTTTCTGAGACGCAGAGTGTCTGAGAGACAGAGTGTCTGAAAGACTGAGCGTCTGCGAGGCAGTGTGTGAGCGACAGAGTGTCTGAGAGACAGAGTGTCTGAGAGGCAGATTGTCTGAGAGACAGAGTGTCTGAGAGGCAGAGTTTCTGAGAGGCAGAGTGTCTGAGAGACAGTGTCTGAGAGACAGAGATTCTGAGAGACAGAGTGTCTGAGAGGCAGTGTCTGAGAAGCAGTGTCTGAGAGGCAGTGTCTGAGAGACAGAATGTCTGAGAGGCAGAGTGTCTGAGAGGGAGTGTCTGAGAGACAGTGTCTGAGAGACAGAGTGTCTGAGAGGCAGAGTGTCTGAGAGACAGACTGTCTGAGAGGCAGAGTGCCTGAGAGTCAGTGTCTGAGAGGCAGTGTCTGAGAGGCAGAGTGTCTGAGAGACAGAATGTCTGAGATGCAGTGTCTGAGAGACAGAGTGTCTGAGCGACAGAGTGTCTGAGAGACAGAGTGTCTGAGAGGCAGTGTATCTGAGAGGAAGTGTGTGAGAGGCAGTGTCTGAGAGGCAGAGTTTCTAAGAGACAGAGTATCTGAGAGGCAGAGTGTCTGAGAGGCAGATTGTATGAGAGACAGAGTGTCTCAGAGACAGAGGGTCTGAGAGGCAGAGTATCTGAGAGACAGAGTGTCTGAGAGGCAGATTGTCTGAGAGACAGAGTGTCTGAGAGGCAGCGTGTCTGAGAGGCAGAGTATCTGAGAGGAATTGTCTGAGAGGCAGTGTCTGAGAGGCAGAGTTTCTGAGAGACAGATTGTCTGAGAGGCAGAGTGTCTGAGAGGCAGAGTGTCTGAGAGGCAGTGTCTGAGAGACAGAGTGTCTGAGAGGCAGATTGTCTGAGAGACAGAGTGTCTGAGAGGCAGCGTGTCTGAGAGGCAGAGTATCTGAGAGGAATTGTCTGAGAGGCAGTGTCTGAGATGCAGAGTTTCTGAGAGACAGAGTGTCTGAGAGGCAGAGTGTCTGAGAGGCAGTGTCTGAGAGACAGAGAGTCTGAGAGACAGAGTGTCTGAGAGAAAGTGTGTCTGAGAGGCAGAGAGTCTGAGAGACATTGTGTCTGAGAGACAGACTGTCTGAGAGACAGAGTGTCTGAGATGCAGAGTGTCTGACAGGCAGCGTGTCTGTGAGGAAGAGTCACAGTGTCAGAGTGTCTGAGAAACAGAGAGTCTGAGAGACAGAGATTCTGAGGGACAGAGTGTCTGAGAGACAGAGTGTCTGAGAGGAAGTGTCTGAGAGACAGTGTCTGAGAGAAAGCGTTTCGGAGAGTCAGTGTCTGATAGACAGAGTGTCTGAGAGGCAGAGAGTCTGAGAGGCAGAGAGTCTGAGAGGCAGAGAATCTGAGAGACAGAGTGTCTGACAGGCAGAGTGTCTGAGAGGCAGTGAGGCTGTGAGACAGAGTGTCTGAGAGGCAGAGTGTCTGAGAGACAGATTGTCTGAGAGGCAGAGTGTCTGAGAGACAGAGTGTCTGAGAGGCAGAGTGTCTGAGAGAAAGAGTGTCTGAGAGGCGGATTGTCTGAGAGGCAGAGTATATGAGAGAAATAGTGTCTGAGAGGCAGAGTGTCTGAAAGTCAGGGAGTCTGAGAGGCAGAGACTGTGAGAGGCAGATTTTCTGAGAGTCAGAGTGTCTGAGAGGCAGAGTGTCTGAGAGACAGACTGTCTGAGATGCAGATTGTCTGAGAGACAGAGTGTCTGAGAGGCAGCGTGTCAGAGGCAGAGTATCTGAGAGGAATTGTCTGAGAGGCAGTGTCTGAGAGGCAGAGTTTCTGAGAGACAGAGTGTCTGAGAGGCAGAGTGTCTGAGAGGCAGTGTCTGAGAGACAGAGAGTCTGAGAGACAGAGTGTCTGAGAGAAAGTGTGTCTGAGAGGCAGAGAGTCTGAGAGACATTGTGTCTGAGAGACAGACTGTCTGAGAGACAGAATGTCTGAGATGCAGAGTGTCTGACAGGCAGCGTGTCTGTGAGGAAGAGTCACAGTGTCAGAGTGTCTGAGAAACAGAGAGTCTGAGAGACAGAGATTCTGAGGGACAGAGTGTCTGAGAGACAGAGTGTCTGAGAGGAAGTGTCTGAGAGACAGTGTCTGAGAGAAAGCGTTTCGGAGAGTCAGTGTCTGATAGACAGAGTGTCTGAGAGGCAGAGAGTCTGAGAGGCAGAGTGTCTGAGAGACAGAGTGTCTGAGAGGCAGAGTGTCTGAGAGAAAGAGTGTCTGATAGGCGGATTGTCTGAGAGGCAGAGTATATGAGAGAAATAGTGTCTGAGAGGCAGAGTGTCTGAAAGTCAGGGAGTCTGAGAGGCAGAGACTGTGAGAGGCAGATTTTCTGAGAGGCAGAGTGTCTGAGAGGCAGAGTGTCTGAGAGGAAGTGTCTGAGAGACAGTGTCTGAGAGAAAGCGTGTCGGAGAGTCAGTGTCTGATAGACAAAGTGTCTGAGAGGCAGTGTCTGAGAGACAGAGTGTCTGAGAGGCAGAGTGTAGGAGAGACAGAGAGTCTGAGAGACAGAGTGTCTGAGAGAAAGTGTGTCTGAGAGGCAGAGAGTCTGAGAGACATTGTGTCTGAGAGACAGACTGTCTGAGAGACAGAGTGTCTGAGATGCAGAGTGTCTGACAGGCAGCGTGTCTGTGAGGAAGAGTCACAGTGTCAGAGTGTCTGAGAAACAGAGAGTCTGTGAGACAGAGATTCTGAGGGACAGAGTGTCTGAGAGACAGTGTCTGAGAGGAAGTGTCTGAGAGACAGTGTCTGAGAGAAAGAGTTTCGGAGAGTCAGTGTCTGATAGACAGAGTGTCTGAGAGGCAGAGAGTCTGAGAGGCAGAGAGTCTGAGAGGCAGAGAATCTGAGAGACAGAGTGTCTGACAGGCAGAGTGTCTGAGAGGCAGTGAGGCTGTGAGACAGAGTGTCTGAGAGGCAGAGTGTCTGAGAGACAGATTGTCTGAGAGGCAGAGTGTCTGAGAGACAGAGTGTCTGAGAGGTAGAGTGTCTGAGAGAAAGAGTGTCTGAGAGGCGGATTGACTGAGAGGCAGAGTATATGAGAGAAATAGTGTCTGAGAGGCAGAGTGTCTGAAAGTCAGGGAGTCTGAGAGGCAGAGACTGTGAGAGTCAGAGTGTCTGAGAGGCAGAGTGTCTGAGAGGCAGAGTGTCTGAGAGACAGTGTCTGAGAGACAGAGTGTCTGAGAGGCTGAGTGTCTGAGAGGCAGAGAGTCTGAGAGACAGAGTGTCTGAGAGGCAGTGTGTCTGAGAGAAAGAGTGTCTTAGAGGCGAATTGTCTGAGAGGCAGAGTATATGAGAGAAATAGTGTCTGAGAGGCAGAGTGTCTGAAAGTCAGGGAGTCTGAGAGGCAGAGACTGTGAGAGGCAGATTTTCTGAGAGTCAGAGTGTCGGAGAGGCAGCGTGGCTGAGATGCAGAGTGTCTGACATACAGAGTGTTTGAGAGGCAGAGAGTCTGAAAGACAGAGTGTCTGAGAGGCAGTATCTGAGCGACTGAGTGTCTGAGAGACAGAGGGTCTGAGAGGCATATTGTCTGAGAGACAGAGTGTCTGAGAGGCAGAGTGTCTGAGAGGCAGAGTGTCTGAGAGACAGTGTCTGAGAGACAGAGTGTCTGAGAGGCAGAGTGTCTGAGAGACAGACTGTCTGAGAGGCAGAGTGCCTGAGAGTCAGTGTCTGAGAGGCAGTGTCTGAGAGGCAGAGTGTCTGAGAGACAGAATGTCTGAGATGCAGTGTCTGAGAGACAGAGTGTCTGAGCGACAGAGTGTCTGAGAGACAGAGTGTCTGAGAGGCAGTGTATCTGAGAGGAAGTGTGTGAGAGGCAGTGTCTGAGAGGCAGAGTTTCTAAGAGACAGAGTATCTGAGAGGCAGAGTGTCTGAGAGGCAGATTGTATGAGAGACAGAGTGTCTCAGAGACAGAGGGTCTGAGAGGCAGAGTATCTGAGAGACAGAGTGTCTGAGAGGCAGATTGTCTGAGAGACAGAGTGTCTGAGAGGCAGCGTGTCTGAGAGGCAGAGTATCTGAGAGGAATTGTCTGAGAGGCAGTGTCTGAGAGGCAGAGTTTCTGAGAGACAGAGTGTCTGAGAGGCAGAGTGTCTGAGAGGCAGAGTGTCTGAGAGGCAGTGTCTGAGAGACAGAGTGTCTGAGAGGCAGATTGTCTGAGAGACAGAGTGTCTGAGAGGCAGCGTGTCTGAGGGGCAGAGTATCTGAGAGGAATTGTCTGAGAGGCAGTGTCTGAGATGCAGAGTTTCTGAGAGACAGAGTGTCTGAGAGGCAGAGTGTCTGAGAGGCAGTGTCTGAGAGACAGAGAGTCTGAGAGACAGAGTGTCTGAGAGAAAGTGTGTCTGAGAGGCAGAGAGTCTGAGAGACATTGTGTCTGAGAGACAGACTGTCTGAGAGACAGAGTGTCTGAGATGCAGAGTGTCTGACAGGCAGCGTGTCTGTGAGGAAGAGTCACAGTGTCAGAGTGTCTGAGAAACAGAGAGTCTGAGAGACAGAGATTCTGAGGGACAGAGTGTCTGAGAGACAGAGTGTCTGAGAGGAAGTGTCTGAGAGACAGTGTCTGAGAGAAAGCGTTTCGGAGAGTCAGTGTCTGATAGACAGAGTGTCTGAGAGGCAGAGAGTCTGAGAGGCAGAGAGTCTGAGAGGCAGAGAATCTGAGAGACAGAGTGTCTGACAGGCAGAGTGTCTGAGAGGCAGTGAGGCTGTGAGACAGAGTGTCTGAGAGGCAGAGTGTCTGAGAGACAGATTGTCGGAGAGGCAGAGTGTCTGAGAGACAGAGTGTCTGAGAGGCAGAGTGTCTGAGAGACAGATTGTCTGAGAGGCAGAGTGTCTGAGAGACAGAGTGTCTGAGAGGCAGAGTGTCTGAAAGAAAGAGTGTCTGAGAGGCGGATTGTCTGAGAGGCAGAGTATATGAGAGAAATAGTGTCTGAGAGGCAGAGTGTCTGAAAGTCAGGGAGTCTGAGAGGCAGAGACTGTGAGAGGCAGATTTTCTGAGAGTCAGAATGTCTGAGAGGCAGAGTGTCTGAGAGACAGACTGTCTGAGAGGCAGAGTGCCTGAGAGTCAGTGTCTGAGAGGCAGTGTCTGAGAGGCAGAGTGTCTGAGAGACAGAATGTCTGAGATGCAGTGTCTGAGAGACAGAGTGTCTGAGCGACAGAGTGTCTGAGAGACAGAGTGTCTGAGAGGCAGTGTATCTGAGAGTAAGTATGTGAGAGGCAGTGTCTGAGAGGCAGAGTTTCTAAGAGACAGAGTATCTGAGAGGCAGAGTGTCTGAGAGGCAGATTGTATGAGAGACAGAGTGTCTCAGAGACAGAGGGTCTGAGAGGCAGAGTATCTGAGAGACAGAGTGTCTGAGAGGCAGATTGTCTGAGAGACAGAGTGTCTGAGAGGCAGCGTGTCTGAGAGGCAGAGTATCTGAGAGGAATTGTCTGAGAGGCAGTGTCTGAGAGGCAGAGATTCTGAGAGACAGAGTGTCTGAGAGGCAGAGTGTCTGAGAGGCAGAATGTCTGAGAGGCAGTGTCTGAGAGACAGAGTGTCTGAGAGGCAGATTGTCTGAGAGACAGAGTGTCTGAGAGGCAGCGTGTCTGAGAGGCAGAGTATCTGAGAGGAATTGTCTGAGAGGCAGTGTCTGAGAGGCAGAGTTTCTGAGAGACAGAGTGTCTGAGAGGCAGAGTGTCTGAGAGGCAGTGTCTGAGAGACAGAGAGTCTGAGAGACAGAGTGTCTGAGAGAAAGTGTGTCTGAGAGGCAGAGAGTCTGAGAGACATTGTGTCTGAGAGACAGACTGTCTGAGAGACAGAGTGTCTGAGATGCAGAGTGTCTGACAGGCAGCGTGTCTGTGAGGAAGAGTCACAGTGTCAGAGTGTCTGAGAAACAGAGAGTCTGAGAGACAGAGATTCTGAGGGACAGAGTGTCTGAGAGACAGAGTGTCTGAGAGGAAGTGTCTGAGAGACAGTGTCTGAGAGAAAGTGTTTCGGAGAGTCAGTGTCTGATAGACAGAGTGTCTGAGAGGCAGAGAGTCTGAGAGGCAGAGAGTCTGAGAGGCAGAGAATCTGAGAGACAGAGTGTCTGACAGGCAGAGTGTCTGAGAGGCAGTGAGGCTGTGAGACAGAGTGTCTGAGAGGCAGAGTGTCTGAGAGACAGATTGTCTGAGAGGCAGAGTGTCTGAGAGACAGAGTGTCTGAGAGGCAGAGTGTCTGAGAGAAAGAGTGTCTGAGAGGCGGATTGTCTGAGAGGCAGAGTATATGAGAGAAATAGTGTCTGAGAGGCAGAGTGTCTGAAAGTCAGGGAGTCTGAGAGGCAGAGACTGTGAGAGGCAGATTTTCTGAGAGTCAGAGTGTCTGAGAGGCAGAGTGTCTGAGAGGCAGAGTGTCTGAGAGACAGTGTCTGAGAGACAGAGTGTCTGAGAGGCAGAGTGTCTGAAAGGCAGAGTGTCTGAGAGACAGAGTGTCTGAGAGGCAGAGTGTCTGAGAGGAAGTGTCTGAGAGGCAGTGTCTGAGAGGCAGATTGCTTGAGAGAAAGAGTGTCTGAGATGCAGTGTCTGCGAGGCAGTGTGTGAGCGACAGAGTGTCTGAGAGACAGAGGGTCTGAGAGGCAGACTATCTGAGAGACAGAGTGTCTGAGAGGCAGATTGTCTGAGAGACAGAGTGTCTGAGAGGCAGAGTTTCTGAGAGGCAGAGTGTCTGAGAGACAGTGTCTGAGAGACAGAGATTCTGAGAGACAGAGTGTCTGAGAGGCAGTGTCTGAAAAGCAGTGTCTGAGAGGCAGTGTCTGAGTGACAGAATGTCTGAGAGGCAGAGTATCTGAGAGGGAGTGTCTGAGAGACAGTGTCTGAGAGAAAGCGTGTCTGAGAGGCAGAGTCTGATAGACAGAGTGTCTGAGAGGCATAGATTCTGAGAGGCAGAGAGTCTGAGAGGCAGAGAATCTGAGAGACAGAGTGTCTGACAGGCAGAGTGTCTGAGAGGCAGTGAGGCTGTGAGACAGAGTGTCTGAGAGGCAGAGTGTCTGAGAGACAGATTGTCGGAGAGGCAGAGTGTCTGAGAGACAGAGTGTCTGAGAGGCAGAGTGTCTGAGAGAAAGAGTGTCTGAGAGGCGGATTGTCTGAGAAGCAGAGTATATGAGAGAAATACTGTCTGAGAGGCAGAGTGTCTGAAAGTCAGGGAGTCTGAGAGGCAGAGACTGTGAGAGGCAGATTTTCTGAGAGTCAGAGTGTCTGAGAGGCAGAGTGTCTGAGAGGAAGTGTCTGAGAGACAGTGTCTGAGAGAAAGAGTGTCGGAGAGTCAGTGTCTGATAGACAGAGTGTCTGAGAGGCAGAGTGTCTGAGAGACAGAGTGTCTGAGAGACAGAGTGTCTGAGAGACAGAGAGTCTGAGAGACAGAGTGTCTGAGAGAATGTGTGTCTGAGAGGCAGAGAGTCTGAGAGACATTGTGTCTGAGAGACAGACTGTCTGAGAGACAGAGTGTCTGAGATGCAGAGTGTCTGACAGGCAGCGTGTCTGTGAGGAAGAGTCACAGTGTCAGAGTGTCTGAGAAACAGAGAGTCTGAGAGACAGAGATTCTGAGGGACAGAGTGTCTGAGAGACAGAGTGTCTGAGAGGAAGTGTCTGAGAGACAGTGTCTGAGAGAAAGCGTTTCGGAGAGTCAGTGTCTGATAGACAGAGTGTCTGAGAGGCAGAGAGTCTGAGAGGCAGAGAGTCTGAGAGGCAGAGAATCTGAGAGACAGAGTGTCTGACAGGCAGAGTGTCTGAGAGGCAGTGAGGCTGTGAGACATAGTGTCTGAGAGGCAGAGTGTCTGAGAGGCGGATTGTCTGAGAGGCAGAGTATATGAGAGAAATAGTGTCTGAGAGGCAGAGTGTCTGAAAGTCAGGGAGTCTGAGAGGCAGAGACTGTGAGAGGCAGATTTTCTGAGAGTCAGAGTGTCTGAGAGGCAGAGTGTCTGAGAGGCAGAGTGTCTGAGAGACAGTGTCTGAGAGACAGAGTGTCTGAGAGGCAGAGTGTCTGAAAGACAGAGTGTCTGAGAGACAGTGTGTCTGAGAGGCAGACTGTCTGAGAGGAAGTGTCTGAGAGGCAGTGTCTGAGAGTCAGATTGCTTGAGAGAAAGAGTGTCTGAGATGCAGTGTCTGAGAGACAGAGTGTCTGAGCGACAGAGTGTCTGAGAGACAGAGTGTCTGCGAGGCAGAGTATCTGAGAATGAGTGTCTGAGAGGCAGTGTCTGAGAGGCAGAGTTTCTGAGAGACACAGTATCTGAGAGGCAGAGTGTCTGAGAGGCAGATTGTATGTGAGATAGAGTGTCTCAGAGACAAAGGGTCTGAGAGGCAGATTGTCTGAGAGACAGAGTGTCTGAGAGGCAGTGTCTGAGTGACAGAATGTCTGAGAGGCAGAGTGTCTGAGAGGGATTGTCTGGGAGAATGATTTTCTAAGAGGCAGTGTCTGAGCGACAGAATGTCTGAGAGGCAGTGTGTCTGAGATGCAGAGTGTCTGAGATGCAGAGTGTCTAAGAGGCAGAGTGTCTGAGAGGCAGTTTCTGAGACGCAGAGTGTCTGAGAGACAGAGTGTCTGAAAGACTGAGTGTCTGCGAGGCAGTGTGTGAGCGACAGAGTGTCTGAGAGACAGAGGGTCTGAGAGGCAGACTATCTGAGAGACAGAGTGTCTGAGAGGCAGATTGTCTGAGAGACAGAGTGTCTGAGAGGCAGAGTTTCTGAGAGGCAGAGTGTCTGAGAGGCAGTGTCTGAGAGACAGAGTGTCTGAGAGGCAGAGTGTCTGAGAGACAGAGTGTCTGAGAGACAGAGTGTCTGAGAGACAGAGAGTCTGAGAGACAGAGTGTCTGAGAGAAAGTGTGTCTGAGAGGCAGAGAGTCTGAGAGACATTGTGTCTGAGAGACAGACTGTCTGAGAGACAGAGTGTCTGAGATGCAGAGTGTCTGACAGGCAGCGTGTCTGTGAGGAAGAGTTTCTGAGAGGCAGAGTGTCTGAGAGACAGTGCCTGAGAGACAGAGATTCTGAGAGACAGAGTGTCTGAGAGGCAGTGTCTGAGAAGCAGTGTCTGAGAGGCAGTGTCTGAGTGACAGAATGTCTGAGAGGCAGAGTGTCTGAGAGGGAGTGTCTGAGAGACAGTGTCTGAGAGAAAGCGTGTCTGAGAGGCAGAGTCTGATAGACAGAGTGTCTGAGAGGCAGAGTGTCTGAGAGAAAGAGTGTCTGAGAGGCGGATTGTCTGAGAAGCAGAGTATATGAGAGAAATACTGTCTGAGAGGCAGAGTGTCTGAAAGTCAGGGAGTCTGAGAGGCAGAGACTGTGAGAGGCAGATTTTCTGAGAGTCAGAGTGTCTGAGAGGCAGAGTGTCTGAGAGGAAGTGTCTGAGAGACAGTGTCTGAGAGAAAGCGTGTCGGAGAGTCAGTGTCTGATAGACAGAGTGTCTGAGAGGCAGAGAGTCTGAGAGGCAGAGAGTCTGAGAGGCAGAGAATCTGAGAGACAGAGTGTCTGACAGGCAGATTGTCTGAGAGGCAGTGAGGCTGTGAGACAGAGTGTCTGAGAGGCAGAGTGTCTGAGAGACAGAGTGTCTGAGAGGCAGTGTGTCTGAGAGAAAGAGTGTCTTAGAGGCGAATTGTCTGAGAGGCAGAGTATATGAGAGAAATAGTGTCTGAGAGGCAGAGTGTCTGAAAGTCAGGGAGTCTGAGAGGCAGAGACTGTGAGAGGCAGATTTTCTGAGAGTCAGAGTGTCGGAGAGGCAGAGTGGCTGAGATGCAGAGTGTCTGACATACAGAGTGTTTGAGAGGCAGAGAGTCTGAAAGACAGAGTGTCTGAGAGGCAGTATCTGAGCGACTGAGTGTCTGAGAGACAGAGGTTCTGAGAGGCATATTTTCTGAGAGACAGAGTGTCTGAGAGGCAGAGTGCCTGAGAGGCAGAGTGTCTGAGAGACAGTGTCTGAGAGACAGAGTGTCTGAGAGGCAGAGTGTCTGAGAGACAGACTGTCTGATAGGCAGAGTGTCTGAGAGTCAGTGTCTGAGAGGCAGTGTCTGAGAGGCAGAGTTTCTGAGAGACAGAGTGTCTGAGAGGCAGAGTGTCTGAGAGGCAGAGTGTCTGAGAGGCAGTGTCTGAGAGACAGAGTGTCTGAGAGGCAGAGTGTCTGAGAGACAGAGTGTGTGAGAGACAGAGTGTCTGAGAGACAGAGAGTCTGATAGACAGAGTGTCTGAGAGAAAGTGTATCTGAGAGGCAGAGAGTCTGAGAGACATTATGTCTGAGAGACAGAGTGTCTGAGAGACAGAGTGTCTGAGATGCAGAGTGTCTGACAGGCAGCGTGTCTGTGAGGAAGAGTCACAGTGTCAGAGTGTCTGAGAAACAGAGAGTCTGAGTGACAGAGATTCTGAGGGACAGAGTGTCTGAGAGACAGAGTGTCTGAGAGACAGAGTGTCTGAGAGGCAGAGTTTCTGAGAGGCAGAGTGTCTGAGAGACAGTGTCTGAGAGACAGAGATTCTGAGAGACAGAGTGTCTGAGAGGCAGTGTCTGAAAAGCAGTGTCTGAGAGGCAGTGTCTGAGTGACAGAATGTCTGAGAGGCAGAGTATCTGAGAGGGAGTGTCTGAGAGACAGTGTCTGAGAGAAAGCGTGTCTGAGAGGCAGAGTCTGATAGACAGAGTGTCTGAGAGGCATAGATTCGGAGAGGCAGAGAGTCTGAGAGGCAGAGAATCTGAGAGACAGAGTGTCTGACAGGCAGAGTGTCTGAGAGGCAGTGAGGCTGTGAGACAGAGTGTCTGAGAGGCAGAGTGTCTGAGAGACAGATTGTCGGAGAGGCAGAGTGTCTGAGAGACAGAGTGTCTGAGAGGCAGAGTGTCTGAGAGAAAGAGTGTCTGAGAGGCGGATTGTCTGAGAAGCAGAGTATATGAGAGAAATACTGTCTGAGAGGCAGAGTGTCTGAAAGTCAGGGAGTCTGAGAGGCAGAGACTGTGAGAGGCAGATTTTCTGAGAGTCAGAGTGTCTGAGAGGCAGAGTGTCTGAGAGGAAGTGTCTGAGAGACAGTGTCTGAGAGAAAGAGTGTCGGAGAGTCAGTGTCTGATAGACAGAGTGTCTGAGAGGCAGAGTGTCTGAGAGACAGAGTGTCTGAGAGACAGAGTGTCTGAGAGACAGAGAGTCTGAGAGACAGAGTGTCTGAGAGAATGTGTGTCTGAGAGGCAGAGAGTCTGAGAGACATTGTGTCTGAGAGACAGACTGTCTGAGAGACAGAGTGTCTGAGATGCAGAGTGTCTGACAGGCAGCGTGTCTGTGAGGAAGAGTCACAGTGTCAGAGTGTCTGAGAAACAGAGAGTCTGAGAGACAGAGATTCTGAGGGACAGAGTGTCTGAGAGACAGAGTGTCTGAGAGGAAGTGTCTGAGAGACAGTGTCTGAGAGAAAGCGTTTCGGAGAGTCAGTGTCTGATAGACAGAGTGTCTGAGAGGCAGAGAGTCTGAGAGGCAGAGAGTCTGAGAGGCAGAGAATCTGAGAGACAGAGTGTCTGACAGGCAGAGTGTCTGAGAGGCAGTGAGGCTGTGAGACAGAGTGTCTGAGAGGCAGAGTGTCTGAGAGGCGGATTGTCTGAGAGGCAGAGTATATGAGAGAAATAGTGTCTGAGAGGCAGAGTGTCTGAAAGTCAGGGAGTCTGAGAGGCAGAGACTGTGAGAGGCAGATTTTCTGAGAGTCAGATTGTCTGAGAGGCAGAGTGTCTGAGAGGCAGAGTGTCTGAGAGACAGTGTCTGAGAGACAGAGTGTCTGAGAGGCAGAGTGTCTGAAAGACAGAGTGTCTGAGAGACAGTGTGTCTGAGAGGCAGACTGTCTGAGAGGAAGTGTCTGAGAGGCAGTGTCTGAGAGTCAGATTGCTTGAGAGAAAGAGTGTCTGAGATGCAGTGTCTGAGAGACAGAGTGTCTGAGCGACAGAGTGTCTGAGAGACAGAGTGTCTGCGAGGCAGAGTATCTGAGAATGAGTGTCTGAGAGGCAGTGTCTGAGAGGCAGAGTTTCTGAGAGACACAGTATCTGAGAGGCAGAGTGTCTGAGAGGCAGATTGTATGTGAGATAGAGTGTCTCAGAGACAAAGGGTCTGAGAGGCAGATTGTCTGAGAGACAGAGTGTCTGAGAGGCAGTGTCTGAGTGACAGAATGTCTGAGAGGCAGAGTGTCTGAGAGGGATTGTCTGGGAGAATGATTTTCTAAGAGGCAGTGTCTGAGCGACAGAATGTCTGAGAGGCAGTGTGTCTGAGATGCAGAGTGTCTGAGATGCAGAGTGTCTAAGAGGCAGAGTGTCTGAGAGGCAGTTTCTGAGACGCAGAGTGTCTGAGAGACAGAGTGTCTGAAAGACTGAGTGTCTGCGAGGCAGTGTGTGAGCGACAGAGTGTCTGAGAGACAGAGGGTCTGAGAGGCAGACTATCTGAGAGACAGAGTGTCTGAGAGGCAGATTGTCTGAGAGACAGAGTGTCTGAGAGGCAGAGTTTCTGAGAGGCAGAGTGTCTGAGAGGCAGTGTCTGAGAGACAGAGTGTCTGAGAGGCAGAGTGTCTGAGAGACAGAGTGTCTGAGAGACAGAGTGTCTGAGAGACAGAGAGTCTGAGAGACAGAGTGTCTGAGAGAAAGTGTGTCTGAGAGGCAGAGAGTCTGAGAGACATTGTGTCTGAGAGACAGACTGTCTGAGAGACAGAGTGTCTGAGATGCAGAGTGTCTGACAGGCAGCGTGTCTGTGAGGAAGAGTCACAGTGTCAGAGTGTCTGAGAAACAGAGAGTCTGAGAGACAGAGATTCTGAGGGACAGAGTGTCTGAGAGACAGAGTGTCTGAGAGGAAGTGTCTGAGAGACAGTGTCTGAGAGAAAGCGTTTCGGAGAGTCAGTGTCTGATAGACAGAGTGTCTGAGAGGCAGAGAGTCTGAGAGGCAGAGAGTCTGAGAGGCAGAGAATCTGAGAGACAGAGTGTCTGACAGGCAGAGTGTCTGAGAGGCAGTGAGGCTGTGAGACAGAGTGTCTGAGAGGCAGAGTGTCTGAGAGGCGGATTGTCTGAGAGGCAGAGTATATGAGAGAAATAGTGTCTGAGAGGCAGAGTGTCTGAAAGTCAGGGAGTCTGAGAGGCAGAGACTGTGAGAGGCAGATTTTCTGAGAGTCAGAGTGTCTGAGAGGCAGAGTGTCTGAGAGGCAGAGTGTCTGAGAGACAGTGTCTGAGAGACAGAGTGTCTGAGAGGCAGAGTGTCTGAAAGGCAGAGTGTCTGAGAGACAGAGTGTCTGAGAGGCAGAGTGTCTGAGAGGAAGTGTCTGAGAGGCAGTGTCTGAGAGGCAGATTGCTTGAGAGAAAGAGTGTCTGAGATGCAGTGTCTGAGAGACAGAGTGTCTGAGCGACAGAGTGTCTGAGAGACAGAGTGTCTGCGAGGCAGAGTATCTGAGAAGCAGTGTCTGAGAGGCAGTGTCTGAGAGGCAGAGTTTCTGAGAGACACAGTATCTGAGAGGCAGAGTGTCTGAGAGGCAGATTGTATGAGAGATAGAGTGTTTCAGAGACAAAGGGTCTGAGAGGCAGATTGTCTGAGAGACAGAGTGTCTGAGAGGCAGTGTCTGAGTGACAGAATGTCTGAGAGGCAGAGTGTCTGAGAGGGATTGTCTGGGAGAATGATTTTCTAAGAGGCAGTGTCTGAGCGACAGAATGTCTGAGAGGCAGTGTGTCTGAGATGCAGAGTGTCTGAGATGCAGAGTGTCTAAGAGGCAGAGTGTCTGAGAGGCAGTTTCTGAGACGCAGAGTGTCTGAGAGACAGAGTGTCTGAAAGACTGAGTGTCTGCGAGGCAGTGTGTGAGCGACAGAGTGTCTGAGAGACAGAGGGTCTGAGAGGCAGAGTATCTGAGAGACAGAATGTCTGAGAGGCAGATTGTCTGAGAGACAGAGTGTCTGAGAGGCAGAGTTTCTGAGAGGCAGAGTGTCTGAGAGACAGTGCCTGAGAGACAGAGATTCTGAGAGACAGAGTGTCTGAGAGGCAGTGTCTGAGAAGC
Organism: Isurus oxyrinchus; assembly: GCA_026770705.1. Taxonomy (NCBI): domain Eukaryota; kingdom Metazoa; phylum Chordata; class Chondrichthyes; order Lamniformes; family Lamnidae; genus Isurus; species Isurus oxyrinchus. The sequence continues at coordinate 227,989 of JANJGN010000499.1, forward strand.
AGTGTCTGAGAGGCAGTGTCTGAGTGACAGAATGTCTGAGAGGCAGAGTGTCTGAGAGGGAGTGTCTGAGAGACAGTGTCTGAGAGAAAGCGTGTCTGAGAGGCAGAGTCTGATAGACAGAGTGTCTGAGAGGCAGAGTGTCTGAGAGAAAGAGTGTCTGAGAGGCGGATTGTCTGAGAAGCAGAGTATATGAGAGAAATACTGTCTGAGAGGCAGAGTGTCTGAAAGTCAGGGAGTCTGAGAGGCAGAGACTGTGAGAGGCAGATTTTCTGAGAGTCAGAGTGTCTGAGAGGCAGAGTGTCTGAGAGGAAGTGTCTGAGAGACAGTGTCTGAGAGAAAGCGTGTCGGAGAGTCAGTGTCTGATAGACAGAGTGTCTGAGAGGCAGAGAGTCTGAGAGGCAGAGAGTCTGAGAGGCAGAGAATCTGAGAGACAGAGTGTCTGACAGGCAGATTGTCTGAGAGGCAGTGAGGCTGTGAGACAGAGTGTCTGAGAGGCAGAGTGTCTGAGAGACAGAGTGTCTGAGAGGCAGTGTGTCTGAGAGAAAGAGTGTCTTAGAGGCGAATTGTCTGAGAGGCAGAGTATATGAGAGAAATAGTGTCTGAGAGGCAGAGTGTCTGAAAGTCAGGGAGTCTGAGAGGCAGAGACTGTGAGAGGCAGATTTTCTGAGAGTCAGAGTGTCGGAGAGGCAGAGTGGCTGAGATGCAGAGTGTCTGACATACAGAGTGTTTGAGAGGCAGAGAGTCTGAAAGACAGAGTGTCTGAGAGGCAGTATCTGAGCGACTGAGTGTCTGAGAGACAGAGGTTCTGAGAGGCATATTTTCTGAGAGACAGAGTGTCTGAGAGGCAGAGTGCCTGAGAGGCAGAGTGTCTGAGAGACAGTGTCTGAGAGACAGAGTGTCTGAGAGGCAGAGTGTCTGAGAGACAGACTGTCTGATAGGCAGAGTGTCTGAGAGTCAGTGTCTGAGAGGCAGTGTCTGAGAGGCAGAGTTTCTGAGAGACAGAGTGTCTGAGAGGCAGAGTGTCTGAGAGGCAGAGTGTCTGAGAGGCAGTGTCTGAGAGACAGAGTGTCTGAGAGGCAGAGTGTCTGAGAGACAGAGTGTGTGAGAGACAGAGTGTCTGAGAGACAGAGAGTCTGATAGACAGAGTGTCTGAGAGAAAGTGTATCTGAGAGGCAGAGAGTCTGAGAGACATTATGTCTGAGAGACAGAGTGTCTGAGAGACAGAGTGTCTGAGATGCAGAGTGTCTGACAGGCAGCGTGTCTGTGAGGAAGAGTCACAGTGTCAGAGTGTCTGAGAAACAGAGAGTCTGAGTGACAGAGATTCTGAGGGACAGAGTGTCTGAGAGACAGAGTGTCTGAGAGGAAGTGTCTGAGAGACAGTGTCTGAGAGAAAGCGTTTCGGAGAGTCAGTTTCTGATAGACAGAGTGTCTGAGAGGCAGAGAGTCTGAGAGGCAGAGAGTCTGAGAGTCAGAGAATCTGAGAGACAGAGTGTCTGACAGGCAGAGTGTCTGAGAGGCAGTGAGGCTGTGAGACAGAGTGTCTGAGAGGCAGAGTGTCTGAGAGACAGATTGTCTGAGAGGCAGAGTGTCTGAGAGACAGAGTGTCTGAGAGGCAGAGTGTCTGAGAGAAAGAGTGTCTGAGAGGTGGATTGTCTGAGAGGCAGAGTATAAGAGAGAAATAGTGTCTGAGAGGCAGAGTGTCTGAAAGTCAGGGAGTCTGAGAGGCAGAGACTGTGAGAGGCAGATTTTCTGAGAGTCAGAGTGTCTGAGAGGCAGAGTGTCTGAGAGGCAGAGTGTCTGAGAGACAGTGTCTGAGAGACAGAGTGTCTGAGAGGCAGAGTGTCTGAGAGGCAGAGTGTCTGAGAGACAGAGTGTCTGAGAGGCAGAGTGTCTGAGAGGAAGTGTCTGAGAGGCAGTGTCTGAGAGGCAGATTGCTTGAGAGAAAGAGTGTCTGAGATGCAGTGTCTGAGAGACAGAGTGTCTGAGCGACAGAGTGTCTGAGAGACAGAGTGTCTGCGAGGCAGAGTATCTGAGAAGCAGTGTCTGAGAGGCAGTGTCTGAGAGGCAGAGATTCTGAGAGACACAGTATCTGAGAGGCAGAGTGTCTGAGAGGCAGATTGTATGAGAGATAGTGTGTCTCAGAGACAAAGGGTCTGAGAGGCAGATTGTCTGAGAGACAGAGTGTCTGAGAGGGATTGTCTGGGAGAATGATTTTCTAAGAGGCAGTGTCTGAGCGACAGAATATCTGAGAGGCAGTGTGTCTGAGATGCAGAGTGTCTGAAATGCAGAGTGTCTAAGAGGCAGAGTGTCTGAGAGGCAGTTTCTGAGACGCAGAGTGTCTGAGAGACAGAGTGTCTGAAAGACTGAGTGTCTGCGAGGCAGTGTGTGAGCGACAGAGTGTCTGAGAGACAGAGGGTCTGAGAGGCAGTCTATCTGAGAGACAGAGTGTCTGAGAGGCAGATTGTCTGAGAGACAGAGTGTCTGAGAGGCAGAGTTTCTGAGAGGCAGAGTGTCTGAGAGACAGTGTCTGAGAGACAGAGATTCTGAGAGACAGAGTGTCTGAGAGGCAGTGTCTGAGAAGCAGTGTCTGAGAGGCAGTGTCTGAGTGACAGAATGTCTGAGAGGCAGAGTGTCTGAGAGGGAGTGTCTGAGAGACAGTGTCTGAGAGAAAGCGTGTCTGAGAGGCAGAGTCTGATAGACAGAGTGTCTGAGAGGCATAGATTCTGAGAGGCAGAGTGTCTGAGAGAAAGAGTGTCTGAGAGGCGGATTGTCTGAGAAGCAGAGTATATGAGAGAAATACTGTCTGAGAGGCAGAGTGTCTGAAAGTCAGGGAGTCTGAGAGGCAGAGACTGTGAGAGGCAGATTTTCTGAGAGTCAGAGTGTCTGAGAGGCAGACTGTCTGAGAGGAAGTGTCTGAGAGACAGTGTCTGAGAGAAAGCGTGTCGGAGAGTCAGTGTCTGATAGAGTGTCTGAGAGGCAGAGAGTCTGAGAGGCAGAGAGTCTGAGAGGCAGAGAATCTGAGAGACAGAGTGTCTGACAGGCAGATTGTCTGAGAGGCAGTGAGGCTGTGAGACAGAGTGTCTGAGAGGCAGAGTGTCTGAGAGAAAGAGTGTCTTAGAGGCGAATTGTCTGAGAGGAAGAGTATATGAGAGAAATAGTGTCTGAGAGGCAGAGTGTCTGAAAGTCAGGGAGTCTGAGAGGCAGAGACTGTGAGAGGCAGATTTTCTGAGAGTCAGAGTGTCGGAGAGGCAGAGTGGCTGAGATGCAGAGTGTCTGACATACAGAGTGTTTGAGAGGCAGAGAGTCTGAAAGACAGAGTGTCTGAGAGGCAGTATCTGAGCGACTGAGTGTCTGAGAGACAGAGGTTCTGAGAGGCATATTTTCTGAGAGACAGAGTGTCTGAGAGGCAGAGTGTCTGAGAGGCAGAGTGTCTGAGAGACAGTGTCTGAGAGACAGAGTGTCTGAGAGGCAGAGTGTCTGAGAGACAGACTGTCTGATAGGCAGAGTGTCTGAGAGTCAGTGTCTGAGAGGCAGTGTCTGAGAGGCAGAGTGTCTGAGAGACAGAATGTCTGAGATGCAGTGTCTGAGAGACAGAGTGTCTGAGAGGCAGAGTGTCTGAGAGACAGAGTGTCTGAGAGGCAGTGTATCTGAGAGGAAGTGTGTGAGAGGCAGTGTCTGAGAGGCAGATTGTATGAGAGACAGAGTGTCTCAGAGACAGAGGGTCTGAGAGGCAGAGTATCTGAGAGACAGAGTGTCTGAGAGGCAGATTGTCTGAGAGACAGAGTGTCTGAGAGGCAGCGTGTCTGAGAGGCAGAGTATCTGAGAGGAATTGTCTGAGAGGCAGTGTCTGAGAGGCAGAGTTTCTGAGAGACAGAGTGTCTGAGAGGCAGAGTGTCTGAGAGGCAGTGTCTGAGAGACAGAGTGTCTGAGAGGCAGAGTGTCTGAGGGACAGAGTGTCTGAGAGACAGAGTGTCTGAGAGACAGAGAGTCTGAGAGACAGAGTGTCTGAGAGAAAGTGTGTCTGAGAGGCAGAGAGTCTGAGAGACATTGTGTCTGAGAGACAGACTGTCTGAGAGACAGAGTGTCTGAGATGCAGATTGTCTGACAGGCAGCGTGTCTGTGAGGAAGAGTCACAGTGTCAGAGTGTCTGAGAAACAGAGAGTCTGAGAGACAGAGATTCTGAGGGACAGAGTGTCTGAGAGACAGAGTGTCTGAGAGGAAGAGTCTGAGAGACAGTGTCTGAGAGAAAGCGTTTCGGAGAGTCAGTTTCTGATAGACAGAGTGTCTGAGAGGCAGAGAGTCTGAGAGGCAGAGAGTCTGAGAGGCAGAGAATCTGAGAGACAGAGTGTCTGACAGGCAGAGTGTCTGAGAGGCAGTGAGGCTGTGAGACAGAGTGTCTGAGAGGCAGAGTGTCTGAGAGACAGATTGTCTGAGAGGCAGAGTGTCTGAGAGACAGAGTGTCTGAGAGGCAGAGTGTCTGAGAGAAAGAGTGTCTGAGAGGCGGATTGTCTGAGAGGCAGAGTATATGAGAGAAATAGTGTCTGAGAGGCAGAGTGTCTGAAAGTCAGGGAGTCTGAGAGGCAGAGACTGTGAGAGGCAGATTTTCTGAGAGTCAGAGTGTCTGAGAGGCAGAGTGTCTGAGAGGCAGAGTGTCTGAGAGACAGTGTCTGAGAGACAGAGTGTCTGAGAGGCAGAGTGTCTGAGAGGCAGAGTGTCTGAGAGACAGAGTGTCTGAGAGGCAGAGTGTCTGAGAGGAAGTTTCTGAGAGGCAGTGTCTGAGAGGCAGATTGCTTGAGAGAAAGAGTGTCTGAGATGCAGTGTCTGAGAGACAGAGTGTCTGAGCGACAGAGTGTCTGAGAGACAGAGTGTCTGAGAGGCAGAGTATCTGAGAAGCAGTGTCTGAGAGGCAGTGTCTGAGAGGCAGAGTTTCTGAGAGACACAGTATCTGAGAGGCAGAGTGTCTGAGAGGCAGATTGTATGAGAGATAGAGTGTCTCAGAGACAAAGGGTCTGAGAGGCAGATTGTCTGAGAGACAGAGTGTCTGAGAGGGATTGTCTGGGAGAATGATTTTCTAAGAGGCAGTGTCTGAGCGACAGAATATCTGAGAGGCAGTGTGTCTGAGATGCAGAGTGTCTGAGCGACAGAGTGTCTGAGAGACAGAGGGTCTGAGAGGCAGACTATCTGAGAGACAGAGTGTCTGAGAGGCAGATTGTCTGAGAGACAGAGTGTCTGAGAGGCAGAGTTTCTGAGAGGCAGAGTGTCTGAGAGACAGTGTCTGAGAGACAGAGATTCTGAGAGACAGAGTGTCTGAGAGGCAGTGTCTGAGAAGCAGTGTCTGAGAGGCAGTGTCTGAGTGACAGAATGTCTGAGAGGCAGAGTGTCTGAGAGGACGTGTCTGAGAGACAGTGTCTGAGAGAAAGCGTGTCTGAGAGGCAGAGTCTGATAGACAGAGTGTCTGAGAGGCATAGATTCTGAGAGGCAGAGAGTCTGAGAGGCAGAGAAACTGAGAGACAGAGTGTCTGACAGGCAGAGTGTCTGAGAGGCAGTGAGGCTGTGAGACAGAGTGTCTGAGAGGCAGAGTGTCTGAGAGACAGATTGTCTGAGAGGCAGAGGGTCTGAGAGACAGAGTGTCTGAGAGGCAGAGTGTCTGAGAGAAAGAGTGTCTGAGAGGCGGATTGTCTGAGAAGCAGAGTATATGAGAGAAATACTGTCTGAGAGGCAGAGTGTCTGAAAGTCAGGGAGTCTGAGAGGCAGAGACTGTGAGAGGCAGATTTTCTGAGAGTCAGAGTGTCTGAGAGGCAGAGTGGCTGAGAGGCAGAGTGTCTGACATACAGAGTGTTTGAGAGGCAGAGAGTCTGAAAGAAAGAGTTTCTGAGAGGCAGTATCTGAGCGACAGATTGTCTGAGAGACAGAGGGTCTGAAAGGCAGATTGTCTGAGAGACAGTGTGTCTGAGAGGCAGAGTGTCTGAGAGGCAGAGTGTCTGAGAGACAGAGTGTCTGAGAGGCAGAGTTTCTGAGAGGCAGTGTCTGAGAGGCAGTGTCTGAGAGGCAGATTGTCTGAGAGAAAGAGTGTCTGAGATGCAGTGTCTGAGAGACAGAGTGTCTGAGCGACAGAGTGTCTGAGAGACAGAGTGTCTGAGAGGCAGAGTATCTGAGAAGCAGTGTCTGAGAGGCAGTGTCTGAGAGGCAGAGTTTCTGAGAGAGAGAGTGTCTGAGAGGCAGAGTGTCTGAGAGGCAGATTGTATGAGAGATAGAGTGTCTCAGAGACAGAGTGTCTGAGAGGGATTGTCAGGGAGAACGATTTTCTGAGAGGCAGTGTCTGAGCGACAGAATGTATGAGAGACAGAGTGTCTGAGATGCAGATCTTCTGAGAGGCAGAGTGTCTGAGAGGCAGTGTCTGAGACGCAGAGTGTCTGAGAGACAGAGTGTCTGAAAGACAGAGTGTCTGCGAGGCAGTGTGTGAGCGACAGAGTGTCTGAGAGACAGAGGGTCTGAGAGGCAGACTATCTGAGAGACAGAGTGTCTGAGAGGCAGATTGTCTGAGAGAAAGAGTGTCTGAGAGGCAGAGTTTCTGAGAGGCAGAGTGTCTGAGAGACAGTGTCTGAGAGACAGACATTCTGAGAGACAGAGTGTCTGAGAGGCAGTGTCTGAGAAGCAGTGTCTGAGAGGCAGTGTCTGAGTGACAGAATGTCTGAGAGGAAGAGTGTCTGAGAGGAAGTGTCTGAGAGACAGTGTCTGAGAGAAAGCGTGTCTGAGAGGCAGAGTCTGATAGACAGAGTGTCTGAGAGGCATAGATTATGAGAGGCAGAGAGTCTGAGAGGCAGAGAATCTGAGAGACAGAGTGTCTGACAGGCAGAGTGTCTGAGAGGCAGTGAGGCTGTGAGACAGAGTGTCTGAGAGGCAGAGTGTCTGAGAGACAGATTGTTGGAGAGGCAGAGTGTCTGAGAGACAGAGTGTCTGAGAGGCAGAGTGTCTGAGAGAAAGAGTGTCTGAGAGGTGGATTGTCTGAGAAGCAGAGTATATGAGAGAAATAGTGTCTGAGAGGCAGAGTGTCTGAAAGTCAGGGAGTCTGAGAGGCAGAGACTGTGAGAGGCAGATTTTCTGAGAGTCAGAGTGTCTGAGAGGCAGAGTGTCTGAGAGGAAGTGTCTGAGAGACAGTGTCTGAGAGAAAGCATGTCGGAGAGTCAGTGTCTGATAGACAGAGTGTCTGAGAGGCAGAGAGTCTGAGAGGCAGAGAGTCTGAGAGGCAGAGAATCTGAGAGACAGAGTGTCTGACAGGCAGAGTGTCTGAGAGGCAGTTAGGCAGTGAGACAGAGTGTCTGAGAGGCAGAGTGTCTGAGAGACAAATTGTCTTAGGGGCAGAGTGTCTGAGAGACAGAGTGTCTGAGAGAAAGAGTGTCTGAGAGGCGGATTGTCTGAGAGGCAGAGTATATGAGAGAAATACTGTCTGAGAGGCAGAGTGTCTGAAAGTCAGGGAGTCTGAGAGGCAGAGACTGTGAGAGGCAGATTTTCTGAGAGTCAGAGTGTCTGAGAGGCAGAGTGGCTGAGAGGCAGAGTGTCTGACATACAGAGTGTTTGAGAGGCAGAGAGTCTGAAAGAAAGAGTGTCTGAGAGGCAGTATCAGAGCGACAGATTGTCTGAGAGACAGAGGGTCTGAAAGGCAGATTGTCTGAGAGACAGTGTGTCTGAGAGGCAGAGTGTCTGAGAGGCAGAGTGTCTGAGAGACAGAGTGTCTGAGAGGCAGAGTTTCTGAGAGGCAGTGTCTGAGAGGCAGTGTCTGAGAGGCAGATTGTCTGAGAGAAAGAGTGTCTGAGATGCAGTGTCTGAGAGACAGAGTGTCTGAGCGACAGAGTGTCTGAGAGACAGAGTGTCTGAGAGGCAGAGTATCTGAGAAGCAGTGTCTGAGAGGCAGTGTCTGAGAGGCAGAGTTTCTGAGAGAGAGAGTGTCTGAGAGGCAGAGTGTCTGAGAGGCAGAGTGTCTGAGAGGCAGATTGTATGAGAGACAGAGTGTCTCAGACACAGAGTGTCTGAGAGGCAAATTGTCTGAGAGACAGTGTGTCTGAGAGGCAGTGTCTGAGTGACAGAATATCTGAGAGGCAGAGTGTCTGAGAGGGATTGTCAGGGAGAACGATTTTCTGAGAGGCAGTGTCTGAGCGACAGAATGTATGAGAGACAGAGTGTCTGAGATGCAGATCTTCTGAGAGGCAGAGTGTCTGAGAGGCAGTGTCTGAGACGCAGAGTGTCTGAGAGACAGAGTGTCTGAAAGACAGAGTGTCTGCGAGGCAGTGTGTGAGCGACAGAGTGTCTGAGAGACAGAGGGTCTGAGAGGCAGACTATCTGAGAGACAGAGTGTCTGAGAGGCAGATTGTCTGAGAGACAGAGTGTCTGAGAGGCAGAGTGTCTGAGACGCAGAGTGTCTGAGAGACAGTGTCTGAGAGACAGATTGTCTGAGAGGCAGAGTGTCTGAGAGACAAATTGTCTTAGGGGCAGAGTGTCTGAGAGACAGAGTGTCTGAGAGAAAGAGTGTCTGAGAGGCGGATTGTCTGAGAGGCAGAGTATATGAGAGAAATAGTGTCTGAGAGGCAGAGTGTCTGAAAGTCAGGGAGTCTGAGAGGCAGAGACTGTGAGAGGCAGATTTTCTGAGAGTCAGAGTGTCTGAGAGGCAGAGTGGCTGAGAGGCAGAGTGTCTGACATACAGAGTGTTTGAGAGGCAGAGAGTCTGAAAGAAAGAGTGTCTGAGAGGCAGTATCAGAGCGACAGATTGTCTGAGAGACAGAGGGTCTGAAAGGCAGATTGTCTGAGAGACAGTGTGTCTGAGAGGCAGAGTGTCTGAGAGGCAGAGTGTCTGAGAGACAGAGTGTCTGAGAGGCAGAGTTTCTGAGAGGCAGTGTCTGAGAGGCAGTGTCTGAGAGGCAGATTGTCTGAGAGAAAGAGTGTCTGAGATGCAGTGTCTGAGAGACAGAGTGTCTGAGCGACAGAGTGTCTGAGAGACAGAGTGTCTGAGAGGCAGAGTATCTGAGAAGCAGTGTCTGAGAGGCAGTGTCTGAGAGGCAGAGTTTCTGAGAGAGAGAGTGTCTGAGAGGCAGAGTGTCTGAGAGGCAGAGTGTCTGAGAGGCAGATTGTATGAGAGACAGAGTGTCTCAGACACAGAGTGTCTGAGAGGCAAATTGTCTGAGAGACAGTGTGTCTGAGAGGCAGTGTCTGAGTGACAGAATATCTGAGAGGCAGAGTGTCTGAGTGGGATTGTCAGGGAGAACGATTTTCTGAGAGGCAGTGTCTGAGCGACAGAATGTATGAGAGACAGAGTGTCTGAGATGCAGATCTTCTGAGAGGCAGAGTGTCTGAGAGGCAGTGTCTGAGACGCAGAGTGTCTGAGAGACAGAGTGTCTGAAAGACAGAGTGTCTGCGAGGCAGTGTGTGAGCGACAGAGTGTCTGAGAGACAGAGGGTCTGAGAGGCAGACTATCTGAGAGACAGAGTGTCTGAGAGGCAGATTGTCTGAGAGACAGAGTGTCTGAGAGGCAGAGTGTCTGAGACGCAGAGTGTCTGAGAGACAGTGTCTGAGAGTCAGATTGTCTGAGAGGCAGATTGTCTGAGAGGCAGTGTCTGAGAAGCAGTGTCTGAGAGGCAGAGTGTCTGAGAGACAGAGTGTCTGAGAGGCAGTGTCTGAGTGACAAAATGTCTGAGAGGCAGAGTGTCTGAGAGGGAGTGTCTGAGAGACAGTGTCTGAGAGAAAGCGTGTCTGAGAGGCAGAGTCTGATAGACAGAGTGTCTGAGAGGCAGAGAGTCTGAGAGCCAGAGGGTCTGAGAGGCAGAGAATCTGAGAGACAGAGTGTCTGACAGGCAGAGTGTCTGAGAGGCTGTGAAGAAGTGAGACAGAGTGTCTGAGAGGCAGAGTGTCGGGGAGTAAGAGTGTCTGAGAGGCGGATTGTCTGAGAGGCAGAGTATATGAGGGACAGAGTGTCTGAGATGCAGTGTCTGAGAGACAGAGTGTCTGAGCAACAGAGTGTCTGAGAGACAGAGTGACTCAGAGGCCGAGTATCTGAGAGGAAGTTTGTGAGAGGCAGTGTCTGAGAGGCAGAGTTTCTAAGAGATAGAGTATCTGAGTGGCAGAGTGTCTGAGAGGCAGATTGTATGAGAGACAGAGTGTCTCAGAGACAGAGGGTCTGAGAGGCAGAGTATCTGAGAGACAGAGTGTCTGAGAGGCAGATTGTCTGAGAGACAGAGTGTCTGAGAGGCATCGTGTCTGACAGGCAGAGAGTCACAGAGTCAGAGTGACTGAGAAACAGAGTGTCTGAGAGACAGAGAGTCTGAGAGACAGAGTGTCTGAGAGAAAGAGTGTCTGAGAGGCAGAGTGTCTGAGAGGCAGTCTCTGAGAGGCAGTGTCTGAGAGGCAGAGTTTCTGAGAGACAGAGTATCTGAGAGACAGAGTTTCTGAGAGACAGTGTCTGAGAGAAAGCATGTCGGAGAGTCAGTGTCTGATAGACAGAGTGTCTGAGAGGCAGAGAGTCTGAGAGGCAGAGAGTCTGAGAGGCAGAGAATCTGAGAGACAGAGTGTCTGACAGGCAGAGTGTCTGAGAGGCAGTGAGGCTGTGAGACAGAGTGTCTGAGAGGCAGAGTGTCTGAGAGACAGATTGTCTGAGAGGCAGAGTGTCTGAGAGACAGAGTGTCTGAGAGGCAGAGTGTCTGAAAGAAAGAGTGTCTGATAGGCGGATTGTCTGAGAGGCAGAGTATATGAGAGAAATAGTGTCTGAGAGGCAGAGTGTCTGAAAGTCAGGGAGTCTGAGAGGCAGAGACTGTGAGAGGCAGATTTTCTGAGAGTCAGAGTGTCTGACATACAGAGTGTTTGAGAGGCAGAGAGTCTGAAAGACAGACTGTCTGAGAGGCAGTATCTGAGCGATTGAGTGTCTGAGAGACAGAGGGTCTGAGAGGCAGATTGTCTGAGAGACAGAGTGTCTGAGAGGCAGAGTATCTGAGAGGCAGAGTGTCGTAGAAACAGTGTCTGAGAGACAGAGTGTCTGAGAGGCAGAGTGTCTGAGAGAATGAGTGTCATAGAGGCAGAGTGTCTGAGAGACAGTGTCTGAGAGGCAGTGTCTGAGAGGCAGAGCGTCTGAGAGACAGAGAGTCTGAGATGCAGTGTCTGAGAGACAGAGTGTCTGAGCGACAGAGTGTCTGAGAGACAGAGTGTCTGAGAGGCAGAGTATCTGAGAGGAAGTGTCTGAGAGGAAGTGTCTGAGAGACAGAGTTTCTGAGAGACAGAGTATCTGAGAGGCAGAGTGTCTGAGAGGCAGATTGTCTGAGAGACAGAGTGTCTGACAGGCAGCGTGTCTGTGAGGCAGAGAGTCACAGAGTCAGAGTGTCTGAGAAACAGTGTGTCTGAGAGACAGAGAGTCTGAGGGACAGAGTGTCTGAGAGACAGAGTGTCTGGGAGGAAGTGTCTGAGAGACAGTGTCTGAGAGAAAGCTTGTCGGAGAGTCAGTGTCTGATAGACAGAGTGTCTGAGAGGCAGAGAGTCTGAGAGGCAGAGAGTCTGAGAGGCAGAGAATCTGAGAGACAGAGTGTCTGACAGGCAGAGTGTCTGAGAGGCAGTGAGGCTGTGAGACAGAGTGTCTGAGAGGCAGAGTGTCTGAGAGACAGATTGTCTGAGAGGCAGAGTGTCTGAGAGACAGAGTGTCTGAGAGGCAGTGTGTCTGAGAGAAAGAGTTTCTTAGAGGCGGAATTACAGAGAGGCAGAGTGTATGAGAGAAATAGTGTCTGAGTGGCAGAGTGTCTGGAAGTCAGTGAGTCTGGGAGGCAGAGACTGTGAGAGGCAGATTTTCTGAGAGTCAGAGTGTCTGAGAGGCAGAGTGGCTGAGATGCAGAGTGTCTGACATACAGAGTGTTTGAGAGGCAGAGAGTCTGAAAGACAGAGTGTCTGAGAGGCAGTATCTGAGCGACTGAGTGTCTGAGAGACAGAGGGTCTGAGAGGCAGATTGTCTGAGAGACAGAGTGTCTGAGAGGCATAGTGTCTGAGAGGCAGAGTGTCTGAGAGACAGTGTCTGGGAGACAGAGTGTCTGAGAGGCAGAGTGTCTGAGAGGCAGAGTGTCTGAGAGACAGAGTGTCTGAGAGGCAGAGTGTCTGAGAGGAATTGTCTGAGAGGCAGTGTCTGAGAGGCAGATTGCTTGAGAGAAAGAGTGTCTGAGATGGAGTGTCTGAGAGACAGAGTGTCAGAGCGACAGAGTGTCTGAGAGACAGAGTGTCTGAGAGGCAGAGTATCTGAGAAGCAGTGTCTGAGAGGCAGTGTCTGAGAGGCAGAGTTTCTGAGAGACACATTATCTGAGAGGCAGAGTGTCTGAGAGGCAGATTGTATGAGAGATAGAGTGTCTCAGAGACAAAGGGTCTGAGAGGCAGATTGTCTGAGAGACAGAGTGTCTGAGAGGCAGTGTCTGAGTGACAGAACGTCTGAGAGGCAGTGTGTCTGAGATGCAGAGTGTCTGAGATGCAGAGTGTCTAAGAGGCAGAGTGTCTGAGAGGCAGTTTCTGAGACGCAGAGTGTCTGAGAGACAGAGTGTCTGAAAGACTGAGTGTCTGCGAGGCAGTGTGTGAGCGACAGAGTGTCTGAGAGACAGAGGGTCTGAGAGGCAGACTATCTGAGAGACAGAGTGTCTGAGAGGCAGAATGTCTGAGAGACAGAGTGTCTGAGAGGCAGAGTTTCTGAGAGGCAGAGTGTCTGAGAGACAGAGATTCTGAGAGACAGAGTGTCTGAGAGGAAGTGTCTGAGAAGCAGTGTCTGAGAGGCAGTGTCTGAGTGACAGAATGTCTGAGAGGCAGAGTGTCTGAGAGGGAGTGTCTGAGAGACAGTGTCTGAGAGAAAGCGTGTCTGAGAGGCAGAGTCTGATAGACAGAGTGTCTGAGAGGCATAGATTCTGAGAGGCAGAGAGTCTGAGAGGCAGAGAATCTGAGAGACAGAGTGTCTGACAGGCAGAGTGTCTGAGAGGCAGTGAGGCTGTGAGACAGAGTGTCTGAGAGGCAGAGTGTCTGAGAGACAGATTGTCGGAGAGGCAGAGTGTCTGAGAGACAGAGTGTCTGAGAGGCAGAGTGTCTGAGAGAAAGAGTGTCTGAGAGGCGGATTGTCTGAGAAGCAGAGTATATGAGAGAAATACTGTCTGAGAGGCAGAGTGTCTGAAAGTCAGGGAGTCTGAGAGGCAGAGACTGTGAGAGGCAGATTTTCTGAGAGTCAGAGTGTCTGAGAGGCAGAGTGGCTGAGATGCAGAGTGTCTGACATACAGAGTGTTTGAGAGGCAGAGAGACTGAAAGACAGACTGTCTGAGAGGCAGTATCTGAGCGACTGAGTGTCTGAGAGACAGAGTGTCTGAGCGACAGAGTGTCTGAGAGACAGAGTGTCTGAGAGGCAGAGTATCTGAGAGGAAGTGTCTGAGAGGCAGTGTCTGAGAGGCAGAGTTTCTGAGAAACAGAGTATCTGAGAGGCAGTGTGTCTGAGAGGCAGATTGTCTGAGAGACAGAGTGACTGACAGGCAGCGTGTCTGTGAGGCAGAGAGTCACAAAGTCAGAGTTTCTGAGAAACAGAGTGTCTGAGAGACAGACAGTCTGAGGGACAGAGTGTCTGAGAGACAGATAGTCTGGGAGGAAGTGTCTGAGAGACAGTGTCTGAGAGAAAGCTTGTCGGAGAGTCAGTGTCTGAGAGGCAGAGTGTCTGAGAGGCAGAGTTTCTGAGAGGCAGAGAGTCTGAGAGGCAGAGAATCTGAGAGACGATGTGTCTGACAGGCAGATTGTCTGAGAGGCAGTGTGTCTGAGAGAAAGAGTGTCTTAGAGGCGGATTGTCTGAGAGGCAGAGTATATGAGAGAAATAGTGTCTGAGAGGCAGAGTGTCTGAAAGTCAGGGAGTCTGAGAGGCAGAGACTGTGAGAGGCAGATTTTCTGAGAGTCAGAGTGTCGGAGAGGCAGAGTGGCTGAGATGCAGAGTGTCTGACATACAGAGTGTTTGAGAGGCAGAGAGTCTGAAAGACAGAGTGTCTGAGAGGCAGTATCTGAGCGACTGAGTGTCTGAGAGACAGAGGGTCTGAGAGGCATATTGCCTGAGAGACAGAGTGTCTGAGAGGCAGAGTGTCTGAGAGGCAGAGTGTCTGAGAGACAGTGTCTGAGAGACAGAGTGTCTGAGAGGCAGAGTATCTGAGAGGCAGAGTGTCTGAGAGGCAGATTGACTGAGAGACAGAGTGTCTGAGAGGCAGCGTGTCTGAGAGGCAGAGTATCTGAGAGGAATTGTCTGAGAGGCAGTGTCTGAGAGGCAGAGTTTCTGAGAGACAGAGTGTCTGAGAGGCAGAGTGTCTGAGAGGCAGAATGTCTGAGAGGCAGTGTCTGAGAGACAGAGTGTCTGAGAGGCAGAGTGTCTGAGAGACAGAGTGTCTGAGAGACAGAGTGTCTGAGAGACAGAGAGTCTGAGAGACAGAGTGTCTGAGAGAAAGTGTGTCTGAGAGGCAGAGAGTCTGAGAGACATTGTGTCTGAGAGACAGACTGTCTGAGAGACAGAGTGTCTGAGATGCAGAGTGTCTGACAGGCAGCGTGTCTGTGAGGAAGAGTCACAGTGTCAGAGTGTCTGAGAAACAGAGGGTCTGAGAGACAGAGATTCTGAGGGACAGAGTGTCTGAGAGACAGAGTGTCTGAGAGGAAGTGTCTGAGAGACAGTGTCTGAGAGAAAGCGTTTCGGAGAGTCAGTGTCTGATAGACAGAGTGTCTGAGAGGCAGAGAGTCTGAGAGGCAGAGAGTCTGAGAGGCAGAGTGTCTGAGAGACAGAGTGTCTGACAGGCAGAGTGTCTGAGAGGCAGTGAGGCTGTGAGACAGAGTGTCTGAGAGGCAGAGTGTCTGAGAGACAGATTGTCTGAGAGGCAGAGTGTCTGAGAGACAGAGTGTCTGAGAGGCAGAGTGTCTGAGAGAAAGAGTGTCTGAGAGGCAGATTGTCTGAGAGGCAGAGTATATGAGAGAAATAGTGTCTGAGAGGCAGAGTGTCTGAAAGTCAGGGAGTCTGAGAGGCAGAGACTGTGAGAGGCAGATTTTCTGAGAGTCAGAGTGTCTGACAGGCAGAGTGTCTGAGAGGAAGTGTCTGAGAGGCAGTGTCTGAGAGGCAGATTGCTTGAGAGAAAGAGTGTCTGAGATGCAGTGTCTGAGAGACAGAGTGTCTGAGCGACATAGTGTCTGAGAGACAGAGTGTCTGAGAGGCAGAGTATCTGAGAAGCAGTGTCTGAGAGGCAGTGTCTGAGAGGCAGAGTTTCTGAGAGACACAGTATCTGAGCGGCAGAGTGTCTGAGAGGCAGATTGTATGAGAGATAGAGTGTCTCAGAGACAAATGGTCTGAGAGGCAGATTGTCTGAGAGACAGAGTGTCTGAGAGGCAGTGTCTGAGTGACAGAATGTCTGAGAGGCAGAGTGTCTGAGAGGGATTGTCTGGGAGAATGATTTTCTAAGAGGCAGTGTCTGAGCGACAGAATGTCTGAGAGGCAGTGTGTCTGAGATGCAGAGTGTCTGAGATGCAGAGTGTCTAAGAGGCAGAGTGTCTGAGAGGCAGTTTCTGAGACGCAGAGTGTCTGAGAGACAGAGTGTCTGAAAGACTGAGTGTCTGCGAGGCAGCGTCTGAGCGACAGAGTGTCTGAGAGACAGAGGGTCTGAGAGGCAGACTATATGAGAGACAGAGTGTCTGAGAGGCAGATTGTCTGAGAGACAGAGTGTCTGAGAGGCAGAGTTTCTGAGAGGCAGAGTGTCTGAGAGACAGTGTCTGAGAGACAGAGATTCTGAGAGACAGAGTGTCTGAGAGGCAGTGTCTGAGAAGCAGTGTCTGAGAGGCAGTGTCTGAGGGACAGAATGTCTGAGAGGCAGAGTGTCTGAGAGGGAGTGTCTGAGAGACAGTGTCTGAGAGAAAGCGTGTCTGAGAGGCAGAGTCTGATAGACAGAGTGTCTGAGAGGCATAGATTCTGAGAGGCAGAGTGTCTGAGAGGCAGTGAGGCTGTGAGACAGAGTGTCTGAGAGGCAGAGTGTCTGAGAGACAGATTGTCGGAGAGGCAGAGTGTCTGAGAGACAGAGTGTCTGAGAGGCAGAGTGTCTGAGAGAAAGTGTGTCTGAGAGGCGGATTGTCTGAGAAGCAGAGTACATGAGAGAAATACTGTCTGAGAGGCAGAGTGTCTGAAAGTCAGGGAGTCTGAGAGGCAGAGACTGTGAGAGGCAGATTTTCTGAGAGTCAGAGTGTCTGAGAGGCAGAGTGGCTGAGATGCAGAGTGTCTGACATACAGAGTGTTTGAGAGGCAGAGAGACTGAAAGACAGACTGTCTGAGAGGCAGTATCTGAGCGACTGAGTGTCTGAGAGACAGAGGGTCTGAGCGACAGAGTGTCTGAGAGACAGAGTGTCTGAGAGGCAGAGTATCTGAGAGGAAGTGTCTGAGAGGCAGTGTCTGTGAGGCAGAGTTTCTGAGAAACAGAGTATCTGAGAGGCAGAGTGTCTGAGAGGCAGATTGTCTGAGAGACAGAGTGTCTGACAGGCAGCGTGTCTGTGAGGCAGAGAGTCACAGAGTCAGAGTGTCTGAGAAACAGAGTGTCTGAGAGACAGACAGTCTGAGGGACAGAGTGTCTGAGAGACAGATAGTCTGGGAGGAAGTGTCTGAGAGACAGTGCCTGAGAGAAAGCTTGTCGGAGAGTCAGTGTCTGATAGACAGAGTGTCTGAGAGGCAGAGATTCTGAGAGGCAGAGAGTCGGAGAGGCAGAGAATCTGAGAGACAGAGTGTCTGACAGGCAGAGTGTCTGAGAGGCAGTGAGGCTGTGAGACAAGGTGTCTGAGAGGGAGAGTGTCTGAGAGACAGAGTGTCTGAGAGGCAGTGTGTCTGAGAGAACGAGTGTCTTAGAGGCGGATTGACTGAGAGGCAGAGTATATGAGAGAAATACTGTCTGAGAGGCAGAGTGTCTGAAAGTCAGGGAGTCTGAGAGGCAGAGACTGTGAGAGGCAGATTTTCTGAGAGTCAGAGTGTCGGAGAGGCAGAGTGGCTGAGATGCAGAGTGTCTGACATACAGAGTGTTTGAGAGGCAGAGAGTCTGAAAGACAGAGTGTCTGAGAGGCAGTATCTGAGCGACTGAGTGTCTGAGAGACAGAGGGTCTGAGAGGCATATTGTCTGAGAGACAGAGTGTCTGAGAGGCAGAGTGTCTGAGAGGCAGAGTGTCTGAGAGACAGTGTCTGAGAGACAGAGTGTCTGAGAGGCAGAGTGTCTGAGAGACAGACTGTCTGAGAGGCAGAGTGTCTGAGAGACAGTGTCTGAGAGGCAGTGTCTGAGAGGCAGAGTGTCTGAGAGACAGAATGTCTGAGATGCAGTGTCTGAGAGACAGAGTGTCTGAGCGACAGAGTGTCTGAGAGACAGAGTGTCTGAGAGGCAGATTGTCTGAGAGACAGAGTTTCTAAGAGACAGAATATCTGAGAGGCAGAGTGTCTGAGAGGCAGATTGTATGAGAGACAGAGTGTCTCAGAGACAGAGGGTCTGAGAGGCAGAGTATCTGAGAGACAGAGTGTCTGAGAGGCAGATTGTCTGAGAGACAGAGTGTCTGAGAGGCAGCGTGTCTGAGAGGCAGAGTATCTGAGAGGAATTGTCTGAGAGGCAGTGTCTGAGAGGCAGAGTGTCTGAGAGGCAGTGTCTGAGAGACAGAGTGTCTGAGAGGCAGAGTGTCTGAGAGACAGAGTGTCTGAGAGACAGTGTGTCTGAGAGACAGAGTGTCTGAGAGACAGAGTGTCTGAGAAGAAAGTGTGTCTGAGAGGCAGAGAGTCTGAGAGACACTGTGTCTGAGAGACAGACTGTCTGAGAGACAGAGTGTCTGAGATGCAGAGTGCCTGAGAGGCAGTGTCTGAGAGGCAGTGTCTGAGAGGCAGAGTTTCTGAGAGACAGAGTATCTGAGAGACAGAGTGTCTGAGAGAAAGTGTCTGAGAGAAAGCGTGTCGGAGAGTCAGTGTCTGATAGACAGAGTGTCTGAGAGGCAGAGAGTCTGAAAGGCAGAGAGTCTGAGAGGCAGAGTGTCTGACAGGCAGCGTGTCTGTGAGGAAGAGTCACAGTGTCAGAGTGTCTGAGAAGCAGAGAGTCTGAGAGACAGAGATTCTGAGGGACAGAGTGTCTGAGAGACAGAGTGTCTGAGAGGAAGTGTCTGAGAGACAGTGTCTGAGAGAAAGCGTTTCGGAGAGTCAGTGTCTGATAGACAGAGTGTCTGAGAGGCAAAGAGTCTGAGAGGCAGAGAGTCTGAGAGGCAGAGAATCTGAGAGACAGAGTGTCTGACAGGCAGAGTGTCTGAGATGCAGTGAGGCTGTGAGACAGAGTGTCTGAGAGGCAGAGTGTCTGAGAGACAGATTGTCGGAGAGGCAGAGTGTCTGAGAGACAGAGTGTCTGAGAGGCAGAGTGTCTGAGAGAAAGAGTGTCTGAGAGGCGGATTGTCTGAGAGGCAGAGTATATGAGAGAAATAATGTCTGAGAGGCAGAGTGTCTGAAAGTCAGGGAGTCTGAGAGGCAGAGACTGTGAGAGGCAGATTTTCTGAGAGTCAGAGTGTCTGAGAGGCAGAGTGGCTGAGAGGCAGAGTGTCTGACATACAGAGTGTTTGAGAGGCAGAGAGTCTGAAAGACAGAGTGTCTGAGAGGCAGTAACTGAGCGACTGAGTGTCTGAGAGACAGAGGGTCTGAGAGGCAGATTGTCTGAGAGACAGAGTGTCTGAGAGGCAGAGTGTCTGAGAGGCAGAGTGTCTGAGAGACAGTGTCTGAGAGACAGAGTGTCTGAGAGGCAGATTGTATGAGAGACAGAGTGTCTCAGAGACAGAGGGTCTGAGAGGCAGAGTATCTGAGAGACAGAGTGTCTGAGAGAGAGATTGTCTGAGAGACAGAGAGCCTGAGAGGCAGCGTGTCTGACAGGCAGAGAGTCACAGAGTCAGAGTGACTGAGAAACAGAGTGTCTGAGAGACAGAGAGTCTGAGAGACAGAGTGTCTGAGAGAAAGAGTGTCTGAGAGGCAGAGTGTCTGAGAGGCAGTCTCTGAGAGGCAGTGTCTGTGAGGCAGAGTTTCTGAGAGACAGAGTATCTGAGAGACAGTGTTTCTGAGAGACAGTGTCTGAGAGAAAGCATGTCGGAGAGTCAGTGTCTGATAGACAGAGTGTCTGAGAGGCAGAGAGTCTGAGAGGCAGAGAGTCTGAGAGGCAGAGAATCTGAGAGACAGAGTGTCTGACAGGCAGAGTGTCTGAGAGGCAGTGAGGCTGTGAGACAGAGTGTCTGAGAGGCAGAGTGTCTGAGAGACAGATTGTCTGAGAGGCAGAGTGTCTGAGAGACAGAGTGTCTGAGAGGCAGAGTGTCTGAGAGAAAGAGTGTCTGAGAGGCGGATTGTCTGAGAGGCAGAGTATATGAGAGAAATAGTGCCTGAGAGGCAGAGTGTCTGAAAGTCAGGGAGTCTGAGAGGCAGAGACTGTGAGAGGCAGATTTTCTGAGAGTCAGAGTGTCTGAGAGGCAGAGTGGCTGAGATGCAGAGTGCCTGACATACAGAGTGTTTGAGAGGCAGAGAGTCTGAAAGACAGAGTGTTTGAGAGTCAGAGAGTCTGAAAGACAGAGTGTCTGAGAGGCAGTATCTGAGCGACTGAGTGTCTGAGAGACAGAGGGTCTGAGAGGCAGATTGTCTGAGAGACAGAGTGTCTGAGAGGCAGAGTATCTGAGAGGCAGAGTGTCTGAGAGGCAGATTGTCTGAGAGACAGAGTGACTGACAGGCAGCGTGTCTGTGAGGCAGAGAGTCACAGAGTCAGAGTGTCTGAGAAACAGAGTGTCTGAGAGACAGACAGTCTGAGGGACAGAGTGTCTGAGAGACAGATAGTCTGGGAGGAAGTGTCTGAGAGACAGAGTGTCTGAGAGGCAGAGATTCTGAGAGGCAGAGAGTCTGAGAGGCAGAGAATCTGAGAGACAGAGTGTCTGACAGGCAGAGTGTCTGAGAGGCAGTGAGGCTGTGAGACAGAGTGTCTGAGAGGCAGAGTGTCTGAGAGACAGATTGTCTGAGAGGCAGTGTGTCTGAGAGAAAGAGTCTCTTAGAGGCGGATTGTCTGAGAGGCAGAGTATATGAGAGAAATAGTGTCTGAGAGGCAGACTGTCTGAAAGTCAGAGAGTCTGAGAGGCAGAGACGGTGAGAGGCAGATTTTCTGAGAGTCAGATTGTCGGAGAGGCAGAGTGGCTGAGATGCAGAGTGTCTGACATACAGAGTGTTTGAGAGGCAGAGAGTCTGAAAGACAGAGTGTCTGAGAGGCAGTATCTGAGCGACTGAGTGTCTGAGAGACAGAGGGTCTGAGAGGCATATTGTCTGAGAGACAGAGTGTCTGAGAGGCAGAGTGTCTGAGAGGCAGAGTGTCTGAGAGACAGTGTCTGAGAGACAGAGTGTCTGAGAGGCAGAGTGTCTGAGAGACAGACTGTCTGAGAGGCAGAGTGTCTGAGAGACAGTGTCTGAGAGGCAGTGTCTGAGAGGCAGAGTGTCTGAGAGACAGAATGTCTGAGATGCAGTGTCTGAGAGACAGAGTGTCTGAGCGACAGAGTGTCTGAGAGACAGAGTGTCTGAGAGGCAGTGTATCTGAGAGGAAGTGTGTGAGAGGCAGTGTCTGAGAGGCAGAGTTTCTAAGAGACAGAGTATCTGAGAGGCAGAGTGTCTGAGAGGCAGATTGTATGAGAGACAGAGTGTCTCAGAGACTGAGGGTCTGAGAGGCAGAGTATCTGAGAGACAGTGTGTCTGAGAGGCAGATTGTCTGAGAGACAGAGTGTCTGAGAGGCAGCGTGTCTGAGAGGCAGAGTATCTGAGAGGAATTGTCTGAGAGGCAGGGTCTGAGAGGCAGAGTTTCTGAGAGACAGAGTGTCTGAGAGGCAGAGTGTCTGAGAGGCAGAGTGTCTGAGAGGCAGTGTCTGAGAGACAGAGAGTCTGAGAGGCAGTGTCTGAGAGACCGAGTGTCTGAGAGACAGAGTGTCTGAGAGACAGAGAGACTGAGAGACAGAGTGTCTGAGAGAAAGTGTGTCTGAGAGGCAGAAAGTCTGAGAGACATTGTGTCTGAGAGACAGACTGTCTGAGAGACAGAGTGTCTGAGATGCAGAGTGCCTGAGAGGCAGTGTCTGAGAGGCAGTGTCTGAGAGGCAGAGTTTCTGAGATTCAGAGTTTCTGTGAGACAGAGGGTCTGAGAGACAGTGTCTGAGAGAAAGCGTGTCGGAGAGTCAGTGTCTGATAGACAGAGTGTCTGAGAGGCAGAGAGTCTGAAAGGCAGAGAGTCTGAGAGGCAGAGTGTCTGACAGGCAGCGTGTCTGTGAGGAAGAGTCACAGTGTCAGAGTGTATGAGAAACAGAGAGTCTGAGAGACAGAGATTCTGAGGGACAGAGTATCTGAGAGACAGAGTGTCTGAGAGGAAGTGTCTGAGAGACAGTGTCTGAGAGAAAGCATTTCGGAGAGTCAGTGTCTGATAGACAGAGTGTCTGAGAGGCAGAGAGTCTGAGAGGCAGAGAGTCTGAGAGGCAGAGAATCTGAGAGACAGAGTGTCTGACAGGCAGAGTGTCTGAGAGGCAGTGAGGCTGTGAGACAGAGTGTCTGAGAGGCAGAGTGTCTGAGAGACAGATTGTCTGAGAGGCAGAGTGTCTGAGAGACAGAGTGTCTAGGAGGCAGAGTGTCTGAGAGAAAGAGTGTCTGAGAGGCAGAGTGTCTGAAAGTCAGGGAGTCTGAGAGGCAGAGACTGTGAGAGGCAGATTTTCTGAGAGTCAGAGTGTCTGAGAGGCAGAGTGGCTGAGAGGCAGAGTGTCTGACATACAGAGTGTTTGAGAGGCAGAGAGTCTGAAAGACAGAGTGTCTGAGAGGCAGTATGTGAGCGACTGAGTGTCTGAGAGACAGAGGGTCTGAGAGGCAGATTGTCTGAGAGACAGAGTGTCTGAGAGGCAGAGTGTCTGAGAGGCAGAGTGTCTGAGAGACAGTGTCTGAGAGACAGAGTGTCTGAGAGGCAGAGTGTCTGAGAGGCAGAGTGTCTGAGAGACAGAGTGTCTGAGAGGCAGAGTGTCTGAGAGGCAGTGTCTAAGAGGCAGTGACTGAGAGGCAGATTGTCTGAGAGAAAGAGTGTCTGAGATGCAGTGTCTGAGAGACAGAGTGTCTGAGCGACAGAGTGTCTGAGAGACAGATTGTCTGAGAGGCAGAGTATCTGAGACCAGTGTCTGAGAGGCAGTGTCTGAGAGGCAGAGTTTCGGAGAGACACAGTATCTGAGAGGCAGAGTGTCTGAGAGGCAGATTGTATGAGAGATAGCGTGTCTCAGAGACAGAGGGTCTGAGAGGCAGATTGTCTGAGAGACAGAGTGTCTGAGAGGCAGTGTCTGAGTGACAGAATGTCTGAGAGGCAGAGTGTCTGGGAGGGAATGTCTGGGAGAACAATTTTCTGAGAGGCAGTGTCTGAGCGACGGAATGTCTGAGAGACAGAGTGTCTGAGATGCAGAGTGTCTGAGATGCAGATTGTCTGAGAGGCAGAGTGTCTGAGAGGCAGTATCTGAGACGCAGAGTGTCTGAGAGACAGAGGGTCTGAGAGGCAGAGTGGCTGAGAGACAGAGTGTCTGAGAGGCAGAGTGTCTGAGAGGCAGAGTGTCTGAGAGACAGTGCCTGAGAGACAGAGTGTCTGAGAGGCAGAGTGTCTGAGAGACATACTGTCTGAGAGGCAGAGTGTCTGAGAGGCAGAGTTTCTGACAGGCAGCGTGTCTGTGAGGAAGAGTCACAGTGTCAGAGTTTCTGAGAAACAGAGAGTCTGAGAGACAGAGTTTCTGAGGGACAGAGTGTCTGAGAGACAGAGTGTCTGAGAGGAAGTGTCTGAGAGACAGTGTCTGAGAGAAAGCGTGTCGGAGAGTCAGTGTCTGATAGACAGAGTGTCTGAGAGGCAGAGAGTCTGAGAGGCAGAGAGTCTGAGAGGCAGAGAATCTGAGAGACAGAGTGTCTGACAGGCAGAGTGTCTGAGATGCAGTGAGGCTGTGAGACAGAGTGTCTGAGAGGCAGAGTGTCTGAGAGACAGATTGTCTGAGAGGCAGAGTGTCTGAGAGACAGAGTGTCTGAGAGGCAGAGTGTCTGAGAGAAAGAGTGTCTGAGAGGCGGATTGTCTGAGAGGCAGAGTATATGAGAGAAATAGTGTCTGAGAGGCAGAGTGTCTGAAAGTCAGGGAGTCTGAGAGGCAGAGACTGTGAGAGGCAGATTTTCTGAGAGTCAGAGTGTCTGAGAGGCAGAGTGGCTGAGAGGCAGAGTGTCTGACATACAGAGTGTTTGAGAGGCAGAGAGTCTGAAAGACAGAGTGTCTGAGAGGCAGTATGTGAGCGACTGAGTGTCTGAGAGACAGAGGGTCTGAGAGGCAGATTGTCTGAGAGACAGAGTGTCTGAGAGGCAGAGTGTCTGAGAGGCAGAGTGTCTGAGAGACAGTGTCTGAGAGACAGAGTGTCTGAGAGGCAGATTGTATGAGAGACAGAGTGTCTCAGAGACAGAGGGTCTGAGAGGCAAAGTATCTGAGAGACAGAGTGTCTGAGAGAGAGATTGTCTGAGAGGCAGAGTTTCTGAGAGGCAGCGTGTCTGACAGGCAGAGAGTCACAGAGTCAGAGTGACTGAGAAACAGAGTGTCTGAGAGACAGAGAGTCTGAGAGACAGAGTGTCTGAGAGGCAGAGTGTCTGAGAGGCAGAGTGTCTGAGAGACAGAGTGTCTGAGAGGCAGAGTGTCTGAGAGGCAGTGTCTAAGAGGCAGTGACTGAGAGGCAGATTGTCTGAGAGAAAGAGTGTCTGAGATGCAGTGTCTGAGAGACAGAGTGTCTGAGCGACAGAGTGTCTGAGAGACAGATTGTCTGAGAGGCAGAGTATCTGAGACCAGTGTCTGAGAGGCAGTGTCTGAGAGGCAGAGTTTCGGAGAGACACAGTATCTGAGAGGCAGAGTGTCTGAGAGGCAGATTGTATGAGAGATAGAGTGTCTCAGAGACAGAGGGTCTGAGAGGCAGATTGTCTGAGAGACAGAGTGTCTGAGAGGCAGTGTCTGAGTGACAGAATGTCTGAGAGGCAGAGTGTCTGGGAGGGAATGTCTGGGAGAACAATTTTCTGAGAGGCAGTGTCTGAGCGACGGAATGTCTGAGAGACAGAGTGTCTGAGATGCAGAGTGTCTGAGATGCAGATTGTCTGAGAGGCAGAGTGTCTGAGAGGCAGTATCTGAGACGCAGAGTGTCTGAGAGACAGAGGGTCTGAGAGGCAGAGTGGCTGAGAGACAGAGTGTCTGAGAGGCAGAGTGTCTGAGAGGCAGAGTGTCTGAGAGACAGTGCCTGAGAGACAGAGTGTCTGAGAGGCAGAGTGTCTGAGAGACAGACTGTCTGAGAGGCAGAGTGTCTGAGAGGCAGAGTTTCTGACAGGCAGCGTGTCTGTGAGGAAGAGTCACAGTGTCAGAGTGTCTGAGAAACAGAGAGTCTGAGAGACAGAGATTCTGAGGGACAGAGTGTCTGAGAGACAGAGTGTCTGAGAGGAAGTGTCTGAGAGACAGTGTCTGAGAGAAAGCGTTTCGGAGAGTCAGTGTCTGATAGACAGAGTGTCTGAGAGGCAGAGAGTCTGAGAGGCAGAGAGTCTGAGAGGCAGAGAATCTGAGAGACAGAGTGTCTGACAGGCAGAGTGTCTGAGATGCAGTGAGGCTGTGAGACAGAGTGTCTGAGAGGCAGAGTGTCTGAGAGACAGATTGTCTGAGAGGCAGAGTGTCTGAGAGACAGAGTGTCTGAGAGGCAGAGTGTCTGAGAGAAAGAGTGTCTGAGAGGCGGATTGTCTGAGAGGCAGAGTATATGAGAGAAATAGTGTCTGAGAGGCAGAGTGTCTGAAAGTCAGGGAGTCTGAGAGGCAGAGACTGTGAGAGGCTGATTTTCTGAGAGTCAGAGTGTCTGAGAGGCAGAGTGGCTGAGAGGCAGTGTGTCTGACATACAGAGTGTTTGAGAGGCAGAGAGTCTGAAAGACAGAGTGTCTGAGAGGCAGTATGTGAGCGACTGAGTGTCTGAGAGACAGAGGGTCTGAGAGGCAGATTGTCTGAGAGACAGAGTGTCTGAGAGGCAGAGTGTCTGAGAGGCAGAGTGTCTGAGAGACAGTGTCTGAGAGACAGAGTGTCTGAGAGGCAGATTGTATGAGAGACAGAGTGTCTCAGAGACAGAGGGTCTGAGAGGCACAGTATCTGAGAGACAGAGTGTCTGAGAGAGAGATTGTCTGAGAGGCAGAGTTTCTGAGAGGCAGCGTGTCTGACAGGCAGAGAGTCACAGAGTCAGAGTGACTGAGAAACAGAGTGTCTGAGAGACAGAGAGTCTGAGAGACAGAGTGTCTGAGAGAAAGAGTTTCTGAGAGGCAGAGTGTCTGAGAGGCAGTCTCTGAGAGGCAGTGTCTGAGAGGCAGAGTTTCTGAGAGACAGAGTATCTGAGAGACAGTGTTTCTGAGAGACAGTGTCTGAGAGAAAGCATGTCGGAGAGTCAGTGTCTGATAGACAGAGTGTCTGAGAGGCAGAGAGTCTGAAAGGCAGAGAGTCTGAGAGGCAGAGTGTCTGACAGGCAGCGTGTCTGTGAGGAAGAGTCACAGTGTCAGAGTGTCTGAGAAACAGAGAGTCTGAGAGACAGAGATTCTGAGGGACAGATTGTCTGAGAGACAGAGTGTCTGAGAGGAAGTGTCTGAGAGACAGTGTCTGAGAGAAAGCATTTCGGAGAGTCAGTGTCTGATAGACAGAGTGTCTGAGAGGCAGAGAGTCTGAGAGGCAGAGAGTCTGAGAGGCAGAGAATCTGAGAGACAGAGTGTCTGACAGGCAGAGTGTCTGAGAGGCAGTGAGGCTGTGAGACAGAGTGTCTGAGAGGCAGAGTGTCTGAGAGACAGATTGTCTGAGAGGCAGAGTGTCTGAGAGACAGAGTGTCTAGGAGGCAGAGTGTCTGAGAGAGAGAGTGTCTGAGAGGCAGAGTGTCTGAAAGTCAGGGAGTCTGAGAGGCAGAGACTGTGAGAGGCAGATTTTCTGAGAGTCAGAGTGTCTGAGAGGCAGAGTGGCTGAGAGGCAGAGTGTCTGACATACAGAGTGTTTGAGAGGCAGAGAGTCTGAAAGACAGAGTGTCTGAGAGGCAGTATGTGAGCGACTGAGTGTCTGAGAGACAGAGGGTCTGAGAGGCAGATTGTCTGAGAGACAGAGTGTCTGAGAGGCAGAGTGTCTGAGAGGCAGAGTGTCTGAGAGACAGTGTCTGAGAGACAGAGTGTCTGAGAGGCAGAGTGTCTGAGAGGCAGAGTGTCTGAGAGACAGAGTGTCTGAGAGGCAGAGTGTCTGAGAGGCAGTGTCTAAGAGGCAGTGACTGAGAGGCAGATTGTCTGAGAGAAAGAGTGTCTGAGATGCAGTGTCTGAGAGACAGAGTGTCTGAGCGACAGAGTGTCTGAGAGACAGATTGTCTGAGAGGCAGAGTATCTGAGACCAGTGTCTGAGAGGCAGTGTCTGAGAGGCAGAGTTTCGGAGAGACACAGTATCTGAGAGGCAGAGTGTCTGAGAGGCAGATTGTATGAGAGATAGCGTGTCTCAGAGACAGAGGGTCTGAGAGGCAGATTGTCTGAGAGACAGAGTGTCTGAGAGGCAGTGTCTGAGTGACAGAATGTCTGAGAGGCAGAGTGTCTGGGAGGGAATGTCTGGGAGAACAATTTTCTGAGAGGCAGTGTCTGAGCGACGGAATGTCTGAGAGACAGAGTGTCTGAGATGCAGAGTGTCTGAGATGCAGATTGTCTGAGAGGCAGAGTGTCTGAGAGGCAGTATCTGAGACGCAGAGTGTCTGAGAGACAGAGGGTCTGAGAGGCAGAGTGGCTGAGAGACAGAGTGTCTGAGAGGCAGAGTGTCTGAGAGGCAGAGTGTCTGAGAGACAGTGCCTGAGAGACAGAGTGTCTGAGAGGCAGAGTGTCTGAGAGACATACTGTCTGAGAGGCAGAGTGTCTGAGAGGCAGAGTTTCTGACAGGCAGCGTGTCAGTGAGGAAGAGTCACAGTGTCAGAGTTTCTGAGAAACAGAGAGTCTGAGAGACAGAGTTTCTGAGGGACAGAGTGTCTGAGAGACAGAGTGTCTGAGAGGAAGTGTCTGAGAGACAGTGTCTGAGAGAAAGCGTGTCGGAGAGTCAGTGTCTGATAGACAGAGTGTCTGAGAGGCAGAGAGTCTGAGAGGCAGAGAGTCTGAGAGGCAGAGAATCTGAGAGACAGAGTGTCTGACAGGCAGAGTGTCTGAGATGCAGTGAGGCTGTGAGACAGAGTGTCTGAGAGGCAGAGTGTCTGAGAGACAGATTGTCTGAGAGGCAGAGTGTCTGAGAGACAGAGTGTCTGAGAGGCAGAGTGTCTGAGAGAAAGAGTGTCTGAGAGGCGGATTGTCTGAGAGGCAGAGTATATGAGAGAAATAGTGTCTGAGAGGCAGAGTGTCTGAAAGTCAGGGAGTCTGAGAGGCAGAGACTGTGAGAGGCAGATTTTCTGAGAGTCAGAGTGTCTGAGAGGCAGAGTGGCTGAGAGGCAGAGTGTCTGACATACAGAGTGTTTGAGAGGCAGAGAGTCTGAAAGACAGAGTGTCTGAGAGGCAGTATGTGAGCGACTGAGTGTCTGAGAGACAGAGGGTCTGAGAGGCAGATTGTCTGAGAGACAGAGTGTCTGAGAGGCAGAGTGTCTGAGAGGCAGAGTGTCTGAGAGACAGTGTCTGAGAGACAGAGTGTCTGAGAGGCAGATTGTATGAGAGACAGAGTGTCTCAGAGACAGAGGGTCTGAGAGGCACAGTATCTGAGAGACAGAGTGTCTGAGAGAGAGATTGTCTGAGAGGCAGAGTTTCTGAGAGGCAGCGTGTCTGACAGGCAGAGAGTCACAGAGTCAGAGTGACTGAGAAACAGAGTGTCTGAGAGACAGAGAGTCTGAGAGACAGAGTGTCTGAGAGGCAGAGTGTCTGAGAGGCAGAGTGTCTGAGAGACAGAGTGTCTGAGAGGCAGAGTGTCTGAGAGGCAGTGTCTAAGAGGCAGTGACTGAGAGGCAGATTGTCTGAGAGAAAGAGTGTCTGAGATGCAGTGTCTGAGAGACAGAGTGTCTGAGCGACAGAGTGTCTGAGAGACAGATTGTCTGAGAGGCAGAGTATCTGAGACCAGTGTCTGAGAGGCAGTGTCTGAGAGGCAGAGTTTCGGAGAGACACAGTATCTGAGAGGCAGAGTGTCTGAGAGGCAGATTGTATGAGAGATAGAGTGTCTCAGAGACAGAGGGTCTGAGAGGCAGATTGTCTGAGAGACAGAGTGTCTGAGAGGCAGTGTCTGAGTGACAGAATGTCTGAGAGGCAGAGTGTCTGGGAGGGAATGTCTGGGAGAACAATTTTCTGAGAGGCAGTGTCTGAGCGACGGAATGTCTGAGAGACAGAGTGTCTGAGATGCAGAGTGTCTGAGATGCAGATTGTCTGAGAGGCAGAGTGTCTGAGAGGCAGTAACTGAGACGCAGAGTGTCTGAGAGACAGAGGGTCTGAGAGGCAGAGTGGCTGAGAGACAGAGTGTCTGAGAGGCAGAGTGTCTGAGAGGCAGAGTGTCTGAGAGACAGTGCCTGAGAGACAGAGTGTCTGAGAGGCAGAGTGTCTGAGAGACAGACTGTCTGAGAGGCAGAGTGTCTGAGAGGCAGAGTTTCTGACAGGCAGCGT
This sequence comes from Isurus oxyrinchus, assembly GCA_026770705.1. Taxonomy (NCBI): domain Eukaryota; kingdom Metazoa; phylum Chordata; class Chondrichthyes; order Lamniformes; family Lamnidae; genus Isurus; species Isurus oxyrinchus. The sequence continues at coordinate 256,667 of JANJGN010000499.1, forward strand.
GTCTGTGAGGAAGAGTCACAGTGTCAGAGTGTCTGAGAAACAGAGAGTCTGAGAGACAGAGATTCTGAGGGACAGAGTGTCTGAGAGACAGAGTGTCTGAGAGGAAGTGTCTGAGAGACAGTGTCTGAGAGAAAGCGTTTCGGAGAGTCAGTGTCTGATAGACAGAGTGTCTGAGAGGCAGAGAGTCTGAGAGGCAGAGAGTCTGAGAGGCAGAGAATCTGAGAGACAGAGTGTCTGACAGGCAGAGTGTCTGAGATGCAGTGAGGCTGTGAGACAGAGTGTCTGAGAGGCAGAGTGTCTGAGAGACAGATTGTCTGAGAGGCAGAGTGTCTGAGAGACAGAGTGTCTGAGAGGCAGAGTGTCTGAGAGAAAGAGTGTCTGAGAGGCGGATTGTCTGAGAGGCAGAGTATATGAGAGAAATAGTGTCTGAGAGGCAGAGTGTCTGAAAGTCAGGGAGTCTGAGAGGCAGAGACTGTGAGAGGCTGATTTTCTGAGAGTCAGAGTGTCTGAGAGGCAGAGTGGCTGAGAGGCAGTGTGTCTGACATACAGAGTGTTTGAGAGGCAGAGAGTCTGAAAGACAGAGTGTCTGAGAGGCAGTATGTGAGCGACTGAGTGTCTGAGAGACAGAGGGTCTGAGAGGCAGATTGTCTGAGAGACAGAGTGTCTGAGAGGCAGAGTGTCTGAGAGGCAGAGTGTCTGAGAGACAGTGTCTGAGAGACAGAGTGTCTGAGAGGCAGATTGTATGAGAGACAGAGTGTCTCAGAGACAGAGGGTCTGAGAGGCACAGTATCTGAGAGACAGAGTGTCTGAGAGAGAGATTGTCTGAGAGGCAGAGTTTCTGAGAGGCAGCGTGTCTGACAGGCAGAGAGTCACAGAGTCAGAGTGACTGAGAAACAGAGTGTCTGAGAGACAGAGAGTCTGAGAGACAGAGTGTCTGAGAGAAAGAGTTTCTGAGAGGCAGAGTGTCTGAGAGGCAGTCTCTGAGAGGCAGTGTCTGAGAGGCAGAGTTTCTGAGAGACAGAGTATCTGAGAGACAGTGTTTCTGAGAGACAGTGTCTGAGAGAAAGCATGTCGGAGAGTCAGTGTCTGATAGACAGAGTGTCTGAGAGGCAGAGAGTCTGAGAGGCAGAGAGTCTGAGAGGCAGAGAATCTGAGAGACAGAGTGTCTGACAGGCAGAGTGTCTGAGAGGCAGTGAGGCTGTGAGACAGAGTGTCTGAGAGGCAGAGTGTCTGAGAGACAGATTGTCTGAGAGGCAGAGTGTCTGAGAGACAGAGTGTCTGAGAGGCAGAGTGTCTGAGAGAAAGAGTGTCTGATACGCGGATTGTCTGAGAGGCAGAGTATATGAGAGAAATAGTGTCTGAGAGGCAGAGTGTCTGAAAGTCAGGGAGTCTGAGAGGCAGAGACTGTGAGAGGCAGATTTTCTGAGAGTCAGAGTGTCTGAGAGGCAGAGTGGCTGAGATGCAGAGTGTCAAACATACAGAGTGTTTGAGAGGCAGAGAGTCTGAAAGACAGAGTGTTTGAGAGGCAGAGAGTCTGAAAGACAGAGTGTCTGAGAGGCAGTATCTGAGCGACTGAGTGTCTGAGAGACAGAGGGTCTGAGAGGCAGATTGTCTGAGAGACAGAGTGTCTGAGAGGCAGAGTGTCTGAGAGGCAGAGTGTCTGAGAGACAGTGTCTGAGAGGCAGAGTTTCTGAGAAACAGAGTATCTGAGAGGCAGAGTGCCTGAGAGGCAGATTGTCTGAGAGACAGAGTGACTGACAGGCAGCGTGTCTGTGAGGCAGAGAGTCACAGAGTCAGAGTGTCTGATAGACAGAGTGTCTGAGAGGCAGAGATTCTGAGAGGCAGAGAGTCTGAGAGGCAGAGAATCTGACAGACAGAATGTCTGAGAGACAGAGTGTCTGAGAGGCAGTGTCTGAGAGGCAGTGACTGAGAGGCAGATTGTCTGAGAGAAAGAGTGTCTGAGATGCAGTGTCTGAGAGACAGAGTGTCTGAGCGACAGAGTGTCTGAGAGACAGATTGTCTGAGAGGCAGAGTATCTGAGACCAGTGTCTGAGAGGCAGTGTCTGAGAGGCAGAGTTTCTGAGAGACACAGTATCTGAGAGGCAGAGTGTCTGAGAGGCCGATTGTAAGAGAGATAGAGTGTCTCAGAGACAGAGGGTCTGAGAGGCAGATTGTCTGAGAGACAGAGTGTCTGAGAGGCAGAGTGTCTGAGAGGGAATGTCTGGGAGAACATTTTTCTGAGAGGCAGTGTCTGAGCGACAGAATGTCTGAGAGACAGAGTGTCTGAGATGCAGAGTGTCTGAGATGCAGATTGTCTGAGAGGCAGAGTGTCTGAGAGGCAGTATCTGAGACGCAGAGTGTCTGAGAGACAGAGGGTCTGAGAGGCAGATTGTCTGAGAGACAGAGTGTCTGAGAGGCAGTGTCTGAGTGACAGAATGTCTGAGAGGCAGAGTGTCTGAGAGGGAATGTCTGGGAGAACGATTTTCTGAGAGGCAGTGTCTGAGCGACAGAATGTCTGAGAGACAGAGTGTCTGAGATGCAGAGTGTCTGAGATGCAGATTGTCTGAGAGGTAGAGTGTCTGAGAGGCAGTGTCTGAGACGCAGAGTGTCTGAGAGACAGAGTGTCTGAAAGACAGAGTGTCTGCGAGGCAGTGTGTGAGCGACAGAGTGTCTGAGAGACAGAGGGTCTGAGAGGCAGACTATCTGAGAGACAGAGTGTCTGAGAGGCAGATTGTCTGAGAGACAGAGTGTCTGAGAGGAAGAGAATCTGAGAGACAGAGTGTCTGACAGGCAGAGTGTCTGAGAGGCAGTGAGGCTGTGAGACAGAGTGTCTGAGAGGCAGAGTGTCTGAGAGACAGAGTGTCTGAGAGGCAGTGTCTGAGAGACAGATTGTCTGAGCGGCAGTGTCTGAGTGACAGAATGTCTGAGAGGCAGAGTGTCTGAGAGGCAGTGTCTGAGAGGCAGAGTTTCTGAGAGGCAGAGTGTCTGAGAAACAGAGTGTCTGAGAGACAGAGAGTCTGAGAGACATTGTGTCTGAGAGACAGAGTGTCTCAGAGACAGTGTGTCTGAGAGACAGATTGTCTGAGAGGCAGAATGTCTGAGAGGCAGATTCTTAGTGGCAGTGTCTGAGAGGCAGAGTGTCTGAAGACAGAGTGACTGAGAGGCAGTGTCTGAGAGACAGAGTGTCTGAGAGGCAGTGTCTGAGTGACAGAACGTCTGAGAGGCAGAGTGTCTGAGAGGCAGTGCCTGAGGGAGAGATTTTCTGAGAGGCAGTGTCTGAGCGACAGAATGTCTGAGAGACAGAGTGTCTGAGAGGCAGAGTGTCTGAGAGGCAGTGTGTCTGAGAGGCAGTGTCTGAGAGACAGAGTGTCCGTGAGGCAGTGTCTGAGAGAAAGTGTCTGAGAGGCAGTGTGTCTGAGGGGCAGTGTCTGATAGAAAGAGTGTCTGAGAGGCAGTGTGTCTGAGAGACAGAGTGTCTGAGAGACAGAGTGTCTGAGAGGCAGAGTGTCTGAGAGACAGTGTGTCTGAGAGGCGGATTGTCTGAGAAGCAGAGTATATGAGAGACATAATGTCTGAGAGGCAGAGTGTCTGAAAGTCAGGGAGTCAGAGAGGCAGAGACTGTGAGAAGCAGATTTTCTGAGAGACAGATTGTCTGAGAGGCAGAGTGTCTGAGAGGCAGTGTCTGAGAGGCAGTGTCTGAGAGGCAGAATGTCTGAGAGACAGAGTGTCTGAGAGATAGTGTCTGAGAGACAGTGTCTGAGCGACAGGGTGTCTGAGAGACAGAGTATTTGAGAGGCAGAGTGTCTGAGAGGCAGAGTTTCTGAGAGACAGAGTATCTGAGAGGCAGAGTGTCTGAGAGGCAGATTGTCTGAGAGGCAGAGTGTCTGATAGATAGAGTGTCTGAGAGGCAGAGTGTCTGAGAGAGAGGGTGTCTGAGAGGCGGATTGTCTGAGTGGCAGAGTATTTGAGAGACATAGTGTCTGAGAGTCAGAGTTTCTGAGAGGCAGATTGTCTGAGAGACAGGGAGTCTGAGAGGCAGAGTGTCTTTGAAAAAGAGTGTCTGAGAGGCAGAGATTCTGAGAGATAGATTGTCTGAGAGACAGAGTGTCTGAGAGGCAGAGTGTCTGAGAGACAGAGTGTCTGAGAGGTGGATTGTCTGAGAGGCAGAGTATATGAGAGACAGAGTGTCTGAGAGGCAGAGTGTCTGAAAGTCAGGGAGCCTGAGAGGCAGAGACTGTGAGAGGCAGATTTTCTGAGAGACAGAGTGTCTGAGAGGCAGAGTTTCTGAAAGTCATAAAGTCTGAGAGGCAGAGAGTCTGAGAGGCAGAGAGTCTGAGAGGCAGCGTGTCTGAGAGGCAGAGAGTCTGAGAGTCAGAGTGTCTGAAAGACAGTGTCTGAGAGACAGAGTGCCTGATAGACAGAGTGTCTGAGAAACAGAGTGTCTGAGAAACAGAGTGTCTGAGAGACAGAGAGTCTGAGAGACATAGTGTCTGAGAGGCAGAGTGTCTGAGAGACAGAGTGTCTGAGAGGCAGAGTGTCTGAGAGGCAGAGAGTCTGAGAGACATTGTGTCTGAGAGTCAGAGTGTCTGTGAGACAGAGTGTCTGAGAGACAGAGTGTCTGAGAGGCAGTGTCTGAGAGAGCGATTTTCTGAGAGGCATTGTCTGAGTGACAATGTCTGAGAGACAGTGTGTCTGAGATGCAGTGTGTCTGAGAGGCAGAGTGTCTGTGAGACAGAGTGTCTGAGAGGCAGAGTGTCTGAGAGACAGAGTGTCTGAGAGGCAGAGTGTCTGATAGACAGAGTGTCTGAGAGGCAGAGTGTCTGAGAGACAGAGTGTCTGAGAGGCGGATTGTCTTAGAGGCAGAGTATATGAGAGACATAGTGTCTGAGAGTCAGAGTGTCTGAGAATCAGTGTCTGAGAGACAGAGTGTCTGAGAGGCAGAGTGTCTGTGAGACAGAGTGTCTGAGAAGCAGAGATTCTGAGAGACAGATTGTCTGAGAGAAAGAGTGTCTGAGAGGCAGAGTGTCTGAGAGACAGAGTGTCTGAGAGGCGGATTGTCTGAGAGGCAGATTATATGAGAGACATAGTGTCTGAGAGGCAGAGTGTCTGAAAGTCAGGGAGCCTGAGAGGCAGAGACTGTGAGAGGCAGATTTTCTGAGAGACAGAGTGTCTGAGAGGCAGAGTGGCTGATAGGCAGAGTGTCTGACACACAGAGTGTCTGAGAAGCAGTATCTGAGCGACTGAGTGTCTGAGAGACAGAGGGTCTGAGAGGCAGATTGTCTGGGAGACAGAGTGTCTGAGAGGCAGAGTGTCTGAGAGGCAGTGTCTGAGAGGCAGTGTCTGAGAGGCAGAGTGTCTGAGAGTCAGAGTGTCTGAGAGGCAGTGTCTGAGAGACAGAGTGTCTGAGCGACTGAGTGTCTGAGAGACAGAGTGTCTGAGAGGCAGAGTATCTGAGAGGCAGTGTCTGAGAGGCAGTGTCTGAGAGGCAGAGTTTCTGGCAGACAGAGTATCTGAGAGGCAGAGTTTCTGAGAGGCAGACTGTATGAGAGACAGAGTGTCTCAGAGACAGAGGGTCTGAGAGGCAGTGTATCTGAGAGACAGAGTGTCTGAGAGGCAGGTTGTCTGAGAGACAGAGTGTCTGAGAGGCAGCGTGTCTGAGAGGCAGAGAGTCACAGAGTCAGAGTGTCTGAGAAACAGAGTGTCTGAGAGACAGAGTGTCTGAGAGACAGATTGTCTGAGAGGCAGAGTGTCTGAGAGACAGAGTGTCTGAGAGGCAGAGTGTCTGAGAGAAAGAGTGTCTGAGAGGCGGATTGTCTGAGAGGCAGAGTATATGAGAGAAATAGTGTCTGAGAGGCAGAGTGTCTGAAAGTCAGGGAGTCTGAGAGGCAGAGACTGTGAGAGGCAGATTTTCTGAGAGTCAGAGTGTCTGAGAGGCAGAGTGGCTGAGAGGCAGAGTGTCTGACATACAGAGTGTTTGAGAGGCAGAGAGTCTGAAAGACAGAGTGTCTGAGAGGCAGTATGTGAGCGACTGAGTGTCTGAGAGACAGAGGGTCTGAGAGGCAGATTGTCTGAGAGACAGAGTGTCTGAGAGGCAGAGTGTCTGAGAGGCAGAGTGTCTGAGAGACAGTGTCTGAGAGACAGAGTGTCTGAGAGGCAGATTGTATGAGAGACAGAGTGTCTCAGAGACAGAGGGTCTGAGAGGCACAGTATCTGAGAGACAGAGTGTCTGAGAGAGAGATTGTCTGAGAGGCAGAGTTTCTGAGAGGCAGCGTGTCTGACAGGCAGAGAGTCACAGAGTCAGAGTGACTGAGAAACAGAGTGTCTGAGAGACAGAGAGTCTGAGAGACAGAGTGTCTGAGAGGCAGAGTGTCTGAGAGGCAGAGTGTCTGAGAGACAGAGTGTCTGAGAGACAGAGTGTCTGAGAGGCAGAGTGTCTGAGAGGCAGTGTCTAAGAGGCAGTGACTGAGAGGCAGATTGTCTGAGAGAAAGAGTGTCTGAGATGCAGTGTCTGAGAGACAGAGTGTCTGAGCGACAGAGTGTCTGAGAGACAGATTGTCTGAGAGGCAGAGTATCTGAGACCAGTGTCTGAGAGGCAGTGTCTGAGAGGCAGAGTTTCGGAGAGACACAGTATCTGAGAGGCAGAGTGTCTGAGAGGCAGATTGTATGAGAGATAGAGTGTCTCAGAGACAGAGGGTCTGAGAGGCAGATTGTCTGAGAGACAGAGTGTCTGAGAGGCAGTGTCTGAGTGACAGAATGTCTGAGAGGCAGAGTGTCTGGGAGGGAATGTCTGGGAGAACAATTTTCTGAGAGGCAGTGTCTGAGCGACGGAATGTCTGAGAGACAGAGTGTCTGAGATGCAGAGTGTCTGAGATGCAGATTGTCTGAGAGGCAGAGTGTCTGAGAGGCAGTATCTGAGACGCAGAGTGTCTGAGAGACAGAGGGTCTGAGAGGCAGAGTGGCTGAGAGACAGAGTGTCTGAGAGGCAGAGTGTCTGAGAGGCAGAGTGTCTGAGAGACAGTGCCTGAGAGACAGAGTGTCTGAGAGGCAGAGTGTCTGAGAGACAGACTGTCTGAGAGGCAGAGTGTCTGAGAGGCAGAGTTTCTGACAGGCAGCGTGTCTGTGAGGAAGAGTCACAGTGTCAGAGTGTCTGAGAAACAGAGAGTCTGAGAGACAGAGATTCTGAGGGACAGAGTGTCTGAGAGACAGAGTGTCTGAGAGGAAGTGTCTGAGAGACAGTGTCTGAGAGAAAGCGTTTCGGAGAGTCAGTGTCTGATAGACAGAGTGTCTGAGAGGCAGAGAGTCTGAGAGGCAGAGAGTCTGAGAGGCAGAGAATCTGAGAGACAGAGTGTCTGACAGGCAGAGTGTCTGAGATGCAGTGAGGCTGTGAGAAAGAGTGTCTGAGAGGCAGAGTGTCTGAGAGACAGATTGTCTGAGAGGCAGAGTGTCTGAGAGACAGAGTGTCTGAGAGGCAGAGTGTCTGAGAGAAAGAGTGTCTGAGAGGCGGATTGTCTGAGAGGCAGAGTATATGAGAGAAATAGTGTCTGAGAGGCAGAGTGTCTGAAAGTCAGGGAGTCTGAGAGGCAGAGACTGTGAGAGGCTGATTTTCTGAGAGTCAGAGTGTCTGAGAGGCAGAGTGGCTGAGAGGCAGTGTGTCTGACATACAGAGTGTTTGAGAGGCAGAGAGTCTGAAAGACAGAGTGTCTGAGAGGCAGTATGTGAGCGACTGAGTGTCTGAGAGACAGAGGGTCTGAGAGGCAGATTGTCTGAGAGACAGAGTGTCTGAGAGGCAGAGTGTCTGAGAGGCAGAGTGTCTGAGAGACAGTGTCTGAGAGACAGAGTGTCTGAGAGGCAGATTGTATGAGAGACAGAGTGTCTCAGAGACAGAGGGTCTGAGAGGCACAGTATCTGAGAGACAGAGTGTCTGAGAGAGAGATTGTCTGAGAGGCAGAGTTTCTGAGAGGCAGCGTGTCTGACAGGCAGAGAGTCACAGAGTCAGAGTGACTGAGAAACAGAGTGTCTGAGAGACAGAGAGTCTGAGAGACAGAGTGTCTGAGAGAAAGAGTTTCTGAGAGGCAGAGTGTCTGAGAGGCAGTCTCTGAGAGGCAGTGTCTGAGAGGCAGAGTTTCTGAGAGACAGAGTATCTGAGAGACAGTGTTTCTGAGAGACAGTGTCTGAGAGAAAGCATGTCGGAGAGTCAGTGTCTGATAGACAGAGTGTCTGAGAGGCAGAGAGTCTGAGAGGCAGAGAGTCTGAGAGGCAGAGAATCTGAGAGACAGAGTGTCTGACAGGCAGAGTGTCTGAGAGGCAGTGAGGCTGTGAGACAGAGTGTCTGAGAGGCAGAGTGTCTGAGAGACAGATTGTCTGAGAGGCAGAGTGTCTGAGAGACAGAGTGTCTGAGAGGCAGAGTGTCTGAGAGAAAGAGTGTCTGATACGCGGATTGTCTGAGAGGCAGAGTATATGAGAGAAATAGTGTCTGAGAGGCAGAGTGTCTGAAAGTCAGGGAGTCTGAGAGGCAGAGACTGTGAGAGGCAGATTTTCTGAGAGTCAGAGTGTCTGAGAGGCAGAGTGGCTGAGATGCAGAGTGTCAAACATACAGAGTGTTTGAGAGGCAGAGAGTCTGAAAGACAGAGTGTTTGAGAGGCAGAGAGTCTGAAAGACAGAGTGTCTGAGAGGCAGTATCTGAGCGACTGAGTGTCTGAGAGACAGAGGGTCTGAGAGGCAGATTGTCTGAGAGACAGAGTGTCTGAGAGGCAGAGTGTCTGAGAGGCAGAGTGTCTGAGAGACAGTGTCTGAGAGGCAGAGTTTCTGAGAAACAGAGTATCTGAGAGGCAGAGTGCCTGAGAGGCAGATTGTCTGAGAGACAGAGTGACTGACAGGCAGCGTGTCTGTGAGGCAGAGAGTCACAGAGTCAGAGTGTCTGATAGACAGAGTGTCTGAGAGGCAGAGATTCTGAGAGGCAGAGAGTCTGAGAGGCAGAGAATCTGACAGACAGAATGTCTGAGAGACAGAGTGTCTGAGAGGCAGTGTCTGAGAGGCAGTGACTGAGAGGCAGATTGTCTGAGAGAAAGAGTGTCTGAGATGCAGTGTCTGAGAGACAGAGTGTCTGAGCGACAGAGTGTCTGAGAGACAGATTGTCTGAGAGGCAGAGTATCTGAGACCAGTGTCTGAGAGGCAGTGTCTGAGAGGCAGAGTTTCTGAGAGACACAGTATCTGAGAGGCAGAGTGTCTGAGAGGCAGATTGTAATAGAGATAGAGTGTCTCAGAGACAGAGGGTCTGAGAGGCAGATTGTCTGAGAGACAGAGTGTCTGAGAGGCAGAGTGTCTGAGAGGGAATGTCTGGGAGAACATTTTTCTGAGAGGCAGTGTCTGAGCGACAGAATGTCTGAGAGACAGAGTGTCTGAGATGCAGAGTGTCTGAGATGCAGATTGTCTGAGAGGCAGAGTGTCTGAGAGGCAGTATCTGAGACGCAGAGTGTCTGAGAGACAGAGGGTCTGAGAGGCAGATTGTCTGAGAGACAGAGTGTCTGAGAGGCAGTGTCTGAGTGACAGAATGTCTGAGAGGCAGAGTGTCTGAGAGGGAATGTCTGGGAGAACGATTTTCTGAGAGGCAGTGTCTGAGCGACAGAATGTCTGAGAGACAGAGTGTCTGAGATGCAGAGTGTCTGAGATGCAGATTGTCTGAGAGGTAGAGTGTCTGAGAGGCAGTGTCTGAGACGCAGAGTGTCTGAGAGACAGAGTGTCTGAAAGACAGAGTGTCTGCGAGGCAGTGTGTGAGCGACAGAGTGTCTGAGAGACAGAGGGTCTGAGAGGCAGACTATCTGAGAGACAGAGTGTCTGAGAGGCAGATTGTCTGAGAGACAGAGTGTCTGAGAGGAAGAGAATCTGAGAGACAGAGTGTCTGACAGGCAGAGTGTCTGAGAGGCAGTGAGGCTGTGAGACAGAGTGTCTGAGAGGCAGAGTGTCTGAGAGACAGAGTGTCTGAGAGGCAGTGTCTGAGAGACAGATTGTCTGAGCGGCAGTGTCTGAGTGACAGAATGTCTGAGAGGCAGAGTGTCTGAGAGGCAGTGTCTGAGAGGCAGAGTTTCTGAGAGGCAGAGTGTCTGAGAAACAGAGTGTCTGAGAGACAGAGAGTCTGAGAGACATTGTGTCTGAGAGACAGAGTGTCTCAGAGACAGTGTGTCTGAGAGACAGATTGTCTGAGAGGCAGAATGTCTGAGAGGCAGATTCTTAGTGGCAGTGTCTGAGAGGCAGAGTGTCTGAAGACAGAGTGACTGAGAGGCAGTGTCTGAGAGACAGAGTGTCTGAGAGGCAGTGTCTGAGTGACAGAACGACTGAGAGGCAGAGTGTCTGAGAGGCAGTGCCTGAGGGAGAGATTTTCTGAGAGGCAGTGTCTGAGCGACAGAATGTCTGAGAGACAGAGTGTCTGAGAGGCAGAGTGTCTGAGAGGCAGTGTGTCTGAGAGGCAGTGTCTGAGAGACAGAGTGTCCGTGAGGCAGTGTCTGAGAGAAAGTGTCTGAGAGGCAGTGTGTCTGAGGGGCAGTGTCTGATAGAAAGAGTGTCTGAGAGGCAGTGTGTCTGAGAGACAGAGTGTCTGAGAGACAGAGTGTCTGAGAGGCAGAGTGTCTGAGAGACAGTGTGTCTGAGAGGCGGATTGTCTGAGAAGCAGAGTATATGAGAGACATAATGTCTGAGAGGCAGAGTGTCTGAAAGTCAGGGAGTCAGAGAGGCAGAGACTGTGAGAAGCAGATTTTCTGAGAGACAGATTGTCTGAGAGGCAGAGTGTCTGAGAGGCAGTGTCTGAGAGGCAGTGTCTGAGAGGCAGAATGTCTGAGAGACAGAGTGTCTGAGAGATAGTGTCTGAGAGACAGTGTCTGAGCGACAGGGTGTCTGAGAGACAGAGTATTTGAGAGGCAGAGTGTCTGAGAGGCAGAGTTTCTGAGAGACAGAGTATCTGAGAGGCAGAGTGTCTGAGAGGCAGATTGTCTGAGAGGCAGAGTGTCTGATAGATAGAGTGTCTGAGAAGCAGAGTGTCTGAGAGAGAGGGTGTCTGAGAGGCGGATTGTCTGAGTGGCAGAGTATTTGAGAGACATAGTGTCTGAGAGTCAGAGTTTCTGAGAGGCAGATTGTCTGAGAGACAGGGAGTCTGAGAGGCAGAGTGTCTTTGAAAAAGAGTGTCTGAGAGGCAGAGATTCTGAGAGATAGATTGTCTGAGAGACAGAGTGTCTGAGAGGCAGAGTGTCTGAGAGACAGAGTGTCTGAGAGGTGGATTGTCTGAGAGGCAGAGTATATGAGAGACAGAGTGTCTGAGAGGCAGAGTGTCTGAAAGTCAGGGAGCCTGAGAGGCAGAGACTGTGAGAGGCAGATTTTCTGAGAGACAGAGTGTCTGAGAGGCAGAGTTTCTGAAAGTCATAAAGTCTGAGAGGCAGAGAGTCTGAGAGGCAGAGAGTCTGAGAGGCAGCGTGTCTGAGAGGCAGAGAGTCTGAGAGTCAGAGTGTCTGAAAGACAGTGTCTGAGAGACAGAGTGCCTGATAGACAGAGTGTCTGAGAAACAGAGTGTCTGAGAAACAGAGTGTCTGAGAGACAGAGAGTCTGAGAGACATAGTGTCTGAGAGGCAGAGTGTCTGAGAGACAGAGTGTCTGAGAGGCAGAGTGTCTGAGAGGCAGAGAGTCTGAGAGACATTGTGTCTGAGAGTCAGAGTGTCTGTGAGACAGAGTGTCTGAGAGACAGAGTGTCTGAGAGGCAGTGTCTGAGAGAGCGATTTTCTGAGAGGCATTGTCTGAGTGACAATGTCTGAGAGACAGTGTGTCTGAGATGCAGTGTGTCTGAGAGGCAGAGTGTCTGTGAGACAGAGTGTCTGAGAGGCAGAGTGTCTGAGAGACAGAGTGTCTGAGAGGCAGAGTGTCTGATAGACAGAGTGTCTGAGAGGCAGAGTGTCTGAGAGACAGAGTGTCTGAGAGGCGGATTGTCTTAGAGGCAGAGTATATGAGAGACATAGTGTCTGAGAGTCAGAGTGTCTGAGAATCAGTGTCTGAGAGACAGAGTGTCTGAGAGGCAGAGTGTCTGTGAGACAGAGTGTCTGAGAAGCAGAGATTCTGAGAGACAGATTGTCTGAGAGAAAGAGTGTCTGAGAGGCAGAGTGTCTGAGAGACAGAGTGTCTGAGAGGCGGATTGTCTGAGAGGCAGAGTGTCTGAAAGTCAGGGAGCCTGAGAGGCAGAGACTGTGAGAGGCAGATTTTCTGAGAGACAGAGTGTCTGAGAGGCAGAGTGGCTGATAGGCAGAGTGTCTGACACACAGAGTGTCTGAGAAGCAGTATCTGAGCGACTGAGTGTCTGAGAGACAGAGGGTCTGAGAGGCAGATTGTCTGGGAGACAGAGTGTCTGAGAGGCAGAGTGTCTGAGAGGCAGTGTCTGAGAGGCAGTGTCTGAGAGGCAGAGTGTCTGAGAGTCAGAGTGTCTGAGAGGCAGTGTCTGAGAGACAGAGTGTCTGAGCGACTGAGTGTCTGAGAGACAGAGTGTCTGAGAGGCAGAGTATCTGAGAGGCAGTGTCTGAGAGGCAGTGTCTGAGAGGCAGAGTTTCTGGCAGACAGAGTATCTGAGAGGCAGAGTTTCTGAGAGGCAGATTGTATGAGAGACAGAGTGTCTCAGAGACAGAGGGTCTGAGAGGCAGTGTATCTGAGAGACAGAGTGTCTGAGAGGCAGGTTGTCTGAGAGACAGAGTGTCTGAGAGGCAGCGTGTCTGAGAGGCAGAGAGTCACAGAGTCAGAGTGTCTGAGAAACAGAGTGTCTGAGAGACAGAGTGTCTGAGAGACAGAGTGTCGGAGAGGCAGAGAGTCTGAGAGACATTGTGTCTGAGAGACAGAGTGTCTGAGAGACAGAGTGTCTGAGAGACAGAGTTTCTGAGAGGCATTGTCTGAGAGAGAGATTTTCTGAGAGGCAGTGTCTGAGCGACAGAATGTCTGAGAGACAGAGTGTTTGAGATGCAGAGTGTCTGAGAGGCAGAGTGTCTGAGAGGCAGTGTCTGACACGCAGAGTGTCTGAGAGACAGCGTGTCTGAAAGACAGCGTGTCTGAGAGGCAGTGTCAGATAGACAGAGTGTCTGAGAGGTAGAGTGTCTGAGAGACAGATTGTCTGAGAGGCAGAGTGTCTGAGAGACAGAGTGTCTGAGAGACAGAGTGTCTGAGAGGGAGAGTGTCTGAGAGACAGAGTATCTGAGATGCAGTGTGTCTGAGAGGCAGATTGTCTGAGAGACAGAGGGTCTGAGAGGCAGAGTGTCTGAGAGACAGAGGGTCTGAGAGAGAGTATCTGAGAGACAGAGTTTCTGATTGGCAGAGTGTCTGAAAGTCAGTGAGTCGGAAAGGCAGAGTGTCTGAGAGGCAAAGTGTCTGAGAGGCAGAGTGTCTGATAGTCAGAGAGTCTGAGAGGCAGAGTGTCAGAGAGACAGAGTTTCTGAAAGTCATAGAATCTGAGAGGCAGAGATCTGAGAGGCAGAGAGTCTGAGAGGCAGCGTGTCTGAGAGGCAGAGAGTCTGAGAGTCAGAGTGTCTGAAAGACAGTGTCTGAGAGTCAGAGTGTCTGAGAGGCAGAGTGTCTGAGAAACAGAGTGTCTGAGAAACAGAGTGTCTGAGAGACAGAGTGTCTGAGAGGCAGTGTCTGAGAGACAGAGTGTCTGAGAGGCAGTGTCTGAATGACAGAATGTCTGAGAGGCAGAGTGTCTGAGAGGCATTGTCTGAGAGAGAGATTTTCTGAGAGGCAGTGTCTGAGCGACAGAATGTCTGAGAGACAGAGTGTCTGAGAGGCAGTGTCTGAGTGACAGAATGTCTGAGGGGCAGAGTGTCTGAGAGGCATTGTCTGAGAGAGAGATTTTCTGAGAGGCAGTGTCTGAGCGACAGAATGTCTGAGAGACAGAGTGTCTGAGAGGAAGTGTCTGAGAGACAGTGCCTGAGAGACAGCGTGTCTGAGAGGCAGTGTCTGATAGACAGAGTGTCTGAGAGGCAGAGAGTCTGAGAGGCAGAGAGTCTGAGAGGCAGAGAATCTGAGAGACAGAGTGTCTGACATGCAGAGTGTCTGAGAGACAGAGTGTCTGTGAGACAGAGTGTCTGAGAGACAGAGTATCTGAGATGCAGACTGTCTGAGAGGCAGATTGTCTGAGAGTCAGTGAGTTTGTGAGACAGAGTGTCTGATAGGCAGAGTGTCTGAGAGACAGAGTGTCTGAGAGGGAGAGTGTCTGAGAGACAGAGTATCTGAGATGCAGACTGTCTGAGAGGCAGATTGTCTGAGAGGCAGAGAGTCTGAAAGACATATTGTCTGAGAGACAGTGTGTCTGAGAGGCAGTGTGTCTGAGAGGCAGAGAGTCTGAGAGGCAGAGTGTCTGAGAGACAGAGTGTCTGTGAGAGAGTATCTGAGAGACAGAGTTTCTGATTGGCAGAGTGTCTGAAAGTCAGTGAATCGGAAAGGCAGAGTGTCTGAGAGGCAAAGTGTCTGAGAGGCAGAGTGTCTGATAGACAGAGAGTCTGAGATGCAGAGTGTCTGAGAGACAGAGTTTCTGAAAGTCATAGAATCTGAGAGGCAGAGAGTCTGAGAGGCAGAGAGTCTGAGAGGCAGCGTGTCTGAGAGGCAGAGAGTCTGAGAGTCAAAGTGTCTGAAAGACAGTGTCTGAGAGACAGAGTGTCTGATAGACAGAGTGTCTGAGAAACAGTGTCTGAGAAACAGAGTGTCTGAGAGACAGAGAGTCTGAGAGACATTGTGTCTGAGAGACAGTGTGTCTCAGAGACAGAGTGTCTGAGAGACAGATTGTCTGAGAGGCAGAGTGTCTGAGAGTCAGTGTCTGAGAGACAGAGTGTCTGAGAGGCAGTGTCTGAGAGAGAGATTTTCTGAGAGGCAGTGTCTGAGCGACATAATGTCTGAGAGACAGAGTGTCTGAGAGGCAGAGTGTCTGAGAGGCAGAGTGTCTGAGAGGCAGTGTCTGAGAGACAGAGTGTCTGAGAGGCAGTGTATGAGAGACAGTGTCTGAGAGACAGCGTGTCTGAGGGGCAGAGTCTGATAGAAAGAGTGTCTGAGAGGCAGAGTTTCTGACAGGCAGAGTGTCTGAGAGACAGAGTGTCTGAGAGACAGAGTGTCTGAGAGACAGTGTCTGAGCGACAGAGTGTCTGAGAGGCAGAGTGTCTGAGATGCAGAGTGCCTGAGAGGCAGTGTCTGAGAGGTAGTGTCTGAGAGGCAGTTTCTGAGAGGCAGAGTGTCTGAGCGACAGAGTGTCTGAGGGACAGAGTGTCTGAGAGGCAGAGTATCTGAGAGGCAGTGTCTGAGAGGCAGTGTCTGAGAGGCAGATTGTATGAGAGACAGACTGTCTCAGAGACAGAGGGTCTGAGAGGCAGAGTATCTGAGGGACAGAGTGTCTTAGATGCAGCGTGTCTGAGAGGCAGAGAGTCTCAGAGTCAGAGTGTCTGAGAAACAGAGTGTCTGAGAGACAGAGTTTCTGAGAGACAGAGTGTCTGAGAGGCAGAGAGTCTGAGAGACATTGTGTCTGAGAGACAGAGTGTCTGAGAGACAGAGTGTCTGAGAGGCATAGTGTCTGAGAGGCAGTGTCTGAGAGGCAGTGTCTGAGAGGCAGAGTGTCTGAGAGGCAGTGACTGAGTGACAGAATGTCTGAGAGTCAGAGTATCTGAGAGGCAGTGTCTGAGAGAGCGATTTTCTGAGAGGCAGTGTCTGAGCGACAGAATGTCTGAGAGACAGAGTGTCTGAGATGCAGAGTGTCTGAGAGGCAGAGTGTCTGAGAGGCAGTGTCTGAGACGCAGATTGTCTGAGAGACAGATTGTCTGAGAGAAAGTGTCTGAGAGACAGTGTCTGAGAGACAGCGTGTCTGAGAGGCAGTGTCTGATAGACAGAGTGTGTGAGAGGCAGAGAGTCTGAGAGGCAGAGAGTCTGAGAGGCAGAGAATCTGAGAGACAGAGTGTCTGACAGGCAGAGTGTCTGAGTGGCAGTGAGTCTGTGAGACAGAGTGTCTGAGAGGCAGTGTGTCTGAGAGGCAGAGTTTCTGAGAGACAGAGTCTCTGAGAGGCAGAGTGTCTGAGAGGAAGTGTCTGAGAGACAGAGTGTCTGAGAGGCAGTGTCTGAGAGGCAGAGTGTCTGAGAGACAGAGTGTCTGAGAGGAAGTGTCTGAGAGACATTGTCTGAGAGACAGCGTGTCTGAGAGGCAGCGAGTTTGAGAGGCAGAGAGTCTGAGAGGCAGAGAGTCTGAGAGACAGAGTGTCTGTGAGGCAGATTGTGTGAGAGGCAGAGAGTCTTAGAGGCAGAGAGTCTGAGAGGCAGTGTGTCTGAGAGACAGAGTGTCTGAGAGAAGAGTGTCTGAGAGGGAGAGTGTCTGAGAGAAAGAGTATCTGAGATGCAGACTGTCTGAGAGGCAGATTGTCTGAGAGGCAGAGAGTCTGAAACACAAATTGTCTGAGAGACAGTGTGTCTGAGAGGCAGTGTGTCTGAGAGGCAGATTGTCTGAGAGGCAGAGTATCTGAGAGACAGAGTTTCTGACTGGCAGAGTGTCTGAAAGTCAGTGAGTCGGAAAGGCAGAGTGTCTGAGAGGCAAAGTGTCTGAGAGGCAGAGTGTCTGATAGTCAGAGAGTCTGAGAGGCAGAGTGTCAGAGAGACAGAGTTTCTGAAAGTCATAGAATCTGAGAGGCAGAGAGTCTGAGAGGCAGAGAGTCTGAGAGGCAGCGTGTCTGAAAGGCAGAGAGTCTGAGAGTCAGAGTGTCTGAAAGACAGAGTGTCTGAGAGACAGAGTGTCTGATAGACAGAGAGTCTGAGAAACAGTGTCTGAGAAACAGAGTGTCTGAGAGACAGAGAGTCTGTGAGACATTGTGTCTGAGAGACAGTGTGTCTCAGAGACAGAGTGTCTGAGAGACAGATTGTCTAGGAGGCAGAGTGTCTGAGAGTCAGTGTCTGAGAGACAGAGTGTCTGAGAGGCAGTGTCTGAGAGAGAGATTATCTGAGAGGCAGTGTCTGAGCGACATAATGTCTGAGAGACACAGTGTCTGAGAGGCAGAGTGTCTGAGAGGCAGTGTCTGTGAGACAGAGTTTCTGAGAGGCAGTGTCTGAGAGACAGTGTATGAGAGACAGCGTGTCTGAGGGGCAGTGTCTGATAGAAAGAGTGTCTGAGAGGCAGAGTGTCTGAGATGCAGAGTGTCTGAGAGACAGAATGTCTGAGAGGCAGAGTGTCTGAGAGACAGAGTGTCTGAGAGGCGGATTGTCTGAGAGGCAGAGTATATGAGAGACAGATTGTCTGAGAGGCAGAGTGTCTGAAAGTCAGGGAGTCTGAGAGGCAGAGACTGTGAGAGGCAGATTTTCTGAGCAACAGAGTGTCTGAGAGGCAGAGTGGCTGAGAGGCAGTGTGTCTGAGATACAGAGTGTCTGAGAGGCAGAGAGTCTGAAAGACAGAGTGTCTGAGAGGCAGTGTCTGAGCGACTGAGTGTCTGAGAGACAGAGGGTCTGAGAGGCAGATTGTCTGAGAGACAGAGTGTCTGAGAGGCAGAGTTTCTGAGAGGCAGAGTGTCTGAGAGACAGAGTGTCTGAAAGACAGAGTGTCTGAGAGACAGTGTCTGAGAGACAGAGTGTCTGAGAGGCAGAGTGTCTGAGAGGCAGTGTCTGAGAGGCAGTGTCTGAGAGGCAGTTTCTGAGAGGCAGAGTGTCTGAGCGACAGAGTGTCTGAGGGACAGAGTGTCTGAGAGGCAGAGTATCTGAGAGGCAGTGTCTGAGAGGCAGAGTTTCTGAGAGACAGAGTATCTGAGAGGCAGTGTGTCTGTGAGGCAGATTGTATGAGAGACAGACTGTCTCAGAGACAGAGGGTCTGAGAGGCAGAGTATCTGAGAGACAGAGTGTCTGAGATGCAGCGTGTCTGAGAGGCAGAGAGTCGCAGAGTCAGAGTGTCTGAGAAACAGAGTGTCTGATAGACAGAGTGTCTGAGAGGCAGAGAGTCAGAGAGGCAGAGAGTCTGAGAGGCAGAGAATCTGAGAGACAGAGTGTCTGACAGGGAGAGTGTCTGAGTGGCAGTGAGTCTGTGAGACAGATTGTCTGAGAGGCAGCGTGTCTGAGAGGCAGAGTGTCTGAGAGACAGAGTGTCTGAGAGGCAGAGTGTCTGAGAGGAAGTGTCTGAGAGACAGAGTGTCTGAGAGGCAGTGTCTGAGAGGCAGAGTGTCTGAGAGACAGAGTGTCTGAGAGGCGGATTGTCTGAGAGGCAGATTATATGAGAGACATAGTGTCTGAGAGGCAGAGTGTCTGAAAGTCAGGGAGCCTGAGAGGCAGAGACTGTGAGAGGCAGATTTTCTGAGAGACAGAGTGTCTGAGAGGCAGAGTGGCTGATAGGCAGAGTGTCTGACACACAGAGTGTCTGAGAAGCAGTATCTGAGCGACTGAGTGTCTGAGAGACAGAGGGTCTGAGAGGCAGATTGTCTGGGAGACAGAGTGTCTGAGAGGCAGAGTGTCTGAGAGGCAGTGTCTGAGAGGCAGTGTCTGAGAGGCAGAGTGTCTGAGAGTCAGAGTGTCTGAGAGGCAGTGTCTGAGAGACAGAGTGTCTGAGCGACTGAGTGTCTGAGAGACAGAGTGTCTGAGAGGCAGAGTATCTGAGAGGCAGTGTCTGAGAGGCAGTGTCTGAGAGGCAGAGTTTCTGGCAGACAGAGTATCTGAGAGGCAGAGTTTCTGAGAGGCAGATTGTATGAGAGACAGAGTGTCTCAGAGACAGAGGGTCTGAGAGGCAGTGTATCTGAGAGACAGAGTGTCTGAGAGGCAGGTTGTCTGAGAGACAGAGTGTCTGAGAGGCAGCGTGTCTGAGAGGCAGAGAGTCACAGAGTCAGAGTGTCTGAGAAACAGAGTGTCTGAGAGACAGAGTGTCTGAGAGACAGAGTGTCGGAGAGGCAGAGAGTCTGAGAGACATTGTGTCTGAGAGACAGAGTGTCTGAGAGACAGAGTGTCTGAGAGACAGAGTTTCTGAGAGGCATTGTCTGAGAGAGAGATTTTCTGAGAGGCAGTGTCTGAGCGACAGAATGTCTGAGAGACAGAGTGTTTGAGATGCAGAGTGTCTGAGAGGCAGAGTGTCTGAGAGGCAGTGTCTGACACGTAGAGTGTCTGAGAGACAGCGTGTCTGAAAGACAGCGTGTCTGAGAGGCAGTGTCAGATAGACAGAGTGTCTGAGAGGTAGAGTGTCTGAGAGACAGATTGTCTGAGAGGCAGAGTGTCTGAGAGACAGAGTATCTGAGATGCAGTGTGTCTGAGAGGCAGATTGTCTGAGAGACAGAGGGTCTGAGAGGCAGAGTGTCTGAGAGACAGAGGGTCTGAGAGAGAGTATCTGAGAGACAGAGTTTCTGATTGGCAGAGTGTCTGAAAGTCAGTGAGTCGGAAAGGCAGAGTGTCTGAGAGGCAAAGTGTCTGAGAGGCAGAGTGTCTGATAGTCAGAGAGTCTGAGAGGCAGAGTGTCAGAGAGACAGAGTTTCTGAAAGTCATAGAATCTGAGAGGCAGAGATCTGAGAGGCAGAGAGTCTGAGAGGCAGCGTGTCTGAGAGGCAGAGAGTCTGAGAGTCAGAGTGTCTGAAAGACAGTGTCTGAGAGTCAGAGTGTCTGAGAGGCAGAGTGTCTGAGAAACAGAGTGTCTGAGAAACAGAGTGTCTGAGAGACAGAGTGTCTGAGAGGCAGTGTCTGAGAGACAGAGTGTCTGAGAGGCAGTGTCTGAATGACAGAATGTCTGAGAGGCAGAGTGTCTGAGAGGCATTGTCTGAGAGAGAGATTTTCTGAGAGGCAGTGTCTGAGCGACAGAATGTCTGAGAGACAGAGTGTCTGAGAGGCAGTGTCTGAGTGACAGAATGTCTGAGGGGCAGAGTGTCTGAGAGGCATTGTCTGAGAGAGAGATTTTCTGAGAGGCAGTGTCTGAGCGACAGAATGTCTGAGAGACAGAGTGTCTGAGAGGAAGTGTCTGAGAGACAGTGCCTGAGAGACAGCGTGTCTGAGAGGCAGTGTCTGATAGACAGAGTGTCTGAGAGGCAGAGAGTCTGAGAGGCAGAGAGTCTGAGAGGCAGAGAATCTGAGAGACAGAGTGTCTGACATGCAGAGTGTCTGAGAGACAGAGTGTCTGTGAGACAGAGTGTCTGAGAGACAGAGTATCTGAGATGCAGACTGTCTGAGAGGCAGATTGTCTGAGAGTCAGTGAGTTTGTGAGACAGAGTGTCTGATAGGCAGAGTGTCTGAGAGGCAGAGTGTCTGAGAGGGAGAGTGTCTGAGAGACAGAGTATCTGAGATGCAGACTGTCTGAGAGGCAGATTGTCTGAGAGGCAGAGAGTCTGAAAGACATATTGTCTGAGAGACAGTGTGTCTGAGAGGCAGTGTGTCTGAGAGGCAGAGAGTCTGAGAGGCAGAGTGTCTGAGAGACAGAGTGTCTGTGAGAGAGTATCTGAGAGACAGAGTTTCTGATTGGCAGAGTGTCTGAAAGTCAGTGAATCGGAAAGGCAGAGTGTCTGAGAGGCAAAGTGTCTGAGAGGCAGAGTGTCTGATAGACAGAGAGTCTGAGATGCAGAGTGTCTGAGAGACAGAGTTTCTGAAAGTCATAGAATCTGAGAGGCAGAGAGTCTGAGAGGCAGAGAGTCTGAGAGGCAGCGTGTCTGAGAGGCAGAGAGTCTGAGAGTCAAAGTGTCTGAAAGACAGTGTCTGAGAGACAGAGTGTCTGATAGACAGAGTGTCTGAGAAACAGTGTCTGAGAAACAGAGTGTCTGAGAGACAGAGAGTCTGAGAGACATTGTGTCTGAGAGACAGTGTGTCTCAGAGACAGAGTGTCTGAGAGACAGATTGTCTGAGAGGCAGAGTGTCTGAGAGTCAGTGTCTGAGAGACAGAGTGTCTGAGAGGCAGTGTCTGAGAGAGAGATTTTCTGAGAGGCAGTGTCTGAGCGACATAATGTCTGAGAGACAGAGTGTCTGAGAGGCAGAGTGTCTGAGAGGCAGAGTGTCTGAGAGGCAGTGTCTGAGAGACAGAGTGTCTGAGAGGCAGTGTATGAGAGACAGTGTCTGAGAGACAGCGTGTCTGAGGGGCAGAGTCTGATAGAAAGAGTGTCTGAGAGGCAGAGTTTCTGACAGGCAGAGTGTCTGAGAGACAGAGTGTCTGAGAGACAGAGTGTCTGAGAGACAGTGTCTGAGCGACAGAGTGTCTGAGAGGCAGAGTGTCTGAGATGCAGAGTGCCTGAGAGGCAGTGTCTGAGAGGTAGTGTCTGAGAGGCAGTTTCTGAGAGGCAGAGTGTCTGAGCGACAGAGTGTCTGAGGGACAGAGTGTCTGAGAGGCAGAGTATCTGAGAGGCAGTGTCTGAGAGGCAGTGTCTGAGAGGCAGATTGTATGAGAGACAGACTGTCTCAGAGACAGAGGGTCTGAGAGGCAGAGTATCTGAGGGACAGAGTGTCTTAGATGCAGCGTGTCTGAGAGGCAGAGAGTCTCAGAGTCAGAGTGTCTGAGAAACAGAGTGTCTGAGAGACAGAGTTTCTGAGAGACAGAGTGTCTGAGAGGCAGAGAGTCTGAGAGACATTGTGTCTGAGAGACAGAGTGTCTGAGAGACAGAGTGTCTGAGAGGCATAGTGTCTGAGAGGCAGTGTCTGAGAGGCAGTGTCTGAGAGGCAGAGTGTCTGAGAGGCAGTGACTGAGTGACAGAATGTCTGAGAGTCAGAGTATCTGAGAGGCAGTGTCTGAGAGAGCGATTTTCTGAGAGGCAGTGTCTGAGCGACAGAATGTCTGAGAGACAGAGTGTCTGAGATGCAGAGTGTCTGAGAGGCAGAGTGTCTGAGAGGCAGTGTCTGAGACGCAGATTGTCTGAGAGACAGATTGTCTGAGAGAAAGTGTCTGAGAGACAGTGTCTGAGAGACAGCGTGTCTGAGAGGCAGTGTCTGATAGACAGAGTGTGTGAGAGGCAGAGAGTCTGAGAGGCAGAGAGTCTGAGAGGCAGAGAATCTGAGAGACAGAGTGTCTGACAGGCAGAGTGTCTGAGTGGCAGTGAGTCTGTGAGACAGAGTGTCTGAGAGGCAGTGTGTCTGAGAGGCAGAGTTTCTGAGAGACAGAGTCTCTGAGAGGCAGAGTGTCTGAGAGGAAGTGTCTGAGAGACAGAGTGTCTGAGAGGCAGTGTCTGAGAGGCAGAGTGTCTGAGAGACAGAGTGTCTGAGAGGAAGTGTCTGAGAGACATTGTCTGAGAGACAGCGTGTCTGAGAGGCAGCGAGTTTGAGAGGCAGAGAGTCTGAGAGGCAGAGAGTCTGAGAGACAGAGTGTCTGTGAGGCAGATTGTGTGAGAGGCAGAGAGTCTTAGAGGCAGAGAGTCTGAGAGGCAGTGTGTCTGAGAGACAGAGTGTCTGAGAGAAGAGTGTCTGAGAGGGAGAGTGTCTGAGAGAAAGAGTATCTGAGATGCAGACTGTCTGAGAGGCAGATTGTCTGAGAGGCAGAGAGTCTGAAACACAAATTGTCTGAGAGACAGTGTGTCTGAGAGGCAGTGTGTCTGAGAGGCAGATTGTCTGAGAGGCAGAGTATCTGAGAGACAGAGTTTCTGACTGGCAGAGTGTCTGAAAGTCAGTGAGTCGGAAAGGCAGAGTGTCTGAGAGGCAAAGTGTCTGAGAGGCAGAGTGTCTGATAGTCAGAGAGTCTGAGAGGCAGAGTGTCAGAGAGACAGAGTTTCTGAAAGTCATAGAATCTGAGAGGCAGAGAGTCTGAGAGGCAGAGAGTCTGAGAGGCAGCGTGTCTGAAAGGCAGAGAGTCTGAGAGTCAGAGTGTCTGAAAGACAGAGTGTCTGAGAGACAGAGTGTCTGATAGACAGAGAGTCTGAGAAACAGTGTCTGAGAAACAGAGTGTCTGAGAGACAGAGAGTCTGTGAGACATTGTGTCTGAGAGACAGTGTGTCTCAGAGACAGAGTGTCTGAGAGACAGATTGTCTAGGAGGCAGAGTGTCTGAGAGTCAGTGTCTGAGAGACAGAGTGTCTGAGAGGCAGTGTCTGAGAGAGAGATTATCTGAGAGGCAGTGTCTGAGCGACATAATGTCTGAGAGACACAGTGTCTGAGAGGCAGAGTGTCTGAGAGGCAGTGTCTGTGAGACAGAGTTTCTGAGAGGCAGTGTCTGAGAGACAGTGTATGAGAGACAGCGTGTCTGAGGGGCAGTGTCTGATAGAAAGAGTGTCTGAGAGGCAGAGTGTCTGAGATGCAGAGTGTCTGAGAGACAGAATGTCTGAGAGGCAGAGTGTCTGAGAGACAGAGTGTCTGAGAGGCGGATTGTCTGAGAGGCAGAGTATATGAGAGACAGATTGTCTGAGAGGCAGAGTGTCTGAAAGTCAGGGAGTCTGAGAGGCAGAGACTGTGAGAGGCAGATTTTCTGAGCAACAGAGTGTCTGAGAGGCAGAGTGGCTGAGAGGCAGTGTGTCTGAGATACAGAGTGTCTGAGAGGCAGAGAGTCTGAAAGACAGAGTGTCTGAGAGGCAGTGTCTGAGCGACTGAG
Organism: Isurus oxyrinchus; assembly: GCA_026770705.1. Classification (NCBI taxonomy): domain Eukaryota; kingdom Metazoa; phylum Chordata; class Chondrichthyes; order Lamniformes; family Lamnidae; genus Isurus; species Isurus oxyrinchus. The sequence goes on from JANJGN010000499.1 coordinate 280,147, forward strand.
TGTCTGAGAGACAGAGGGTCTGAGAGGCAGATTGTCTGAGAGACAGAGTGTCTGAGAGGCAGAGTTTCTGAGAGGCAGAGTGTCTGAGAGACAGAGTGTCTGAAAGACAGAGTGTCTGAGAGACAGTGTCTGAGAGACAGAGTGTCTGAGAGGCAGAGTGTCTGAGAGGCAGTGTCTGAGAGGCAGTGTCTGAGAGGCAGTTTCTGAGAGGCAGAGTGTCTGAGCGACAGAGTGTCTGAGGGACAGAGTGTCTGAGAGGCAGAGTATCTGAGAGGCAGTGTCTGAGAGGCAGAGTTTCTGAGAGACAGAGTATCTGAGAGGCAGTGTGTCTGTGAGGCAGATTGTATGAGAGACAGACTGTCTCAGAGACAGAGGGTCTGAGAGGCAGAGTATCTGAGAGACAGAGTGTCTGAGATGCAGCGTGTCTGAGAGGCAGAGAGTCGCAGAGTCAGAGTGTCTGAGAAACAGAGTGTCTGATAGACAGAGTGTCTGAGAGGCAGAGAGTCAGAGAGGCAGAGAGTCTGAGAGGCAGAGAATCTGAGAGACAGAGTGTCTGACAGGGAGAGTGTCTGAGTGGCAGTGAGTCTGTGAGACAGATTGTCTGAGAGGCAGCGTGTCTGAGAGGCAGAGTGTCTGAGAGACAGAGTGTCTGAGAGGCAGAGTGTCTGAGAGGAAGTGTCTGAGAGACAGAGTGTCTGAGAGGCAGTGTCTGAGAGGCAGAGTGTCTGAGAGACAGAGTGTCTGAGAGGCGGATTGTCTGAGAGGCAGATTATATGAGAGACATAGTGTCTGAGAGGCAGAGTGTCTGAAAGTCAGGGAGCCTGAGAGGCAGAGACTGTGAGAGGCAGATTTTCTGAGAGACAGAGTGTCTGAGAGGCAGAGTGGCTGATAGGCAGAGTGTCTGACACACAGAGTGTCTGAGAAGCAGTATCTGAGCGACTGAGTGTCTGAGAGACAGAGGGTCTGAGAGGCAGATTGTCTGGGAGACAGAGTGTCTGAGAGGCAGAGTGTCTGAGAGGCAGTGTCTGAGAGGCAGTGTCTGAGAGGCAGAGTGTCTGAGAGTCAGAGTGTCTGAGAGGCAGTGTCTGAGAGACAGAGTGTCTGAGCGACTGAGTGTCTGAGAGACAGAGTGTCTGAGAGGCAGAGTATCTGAGAGGCAGTGTCTGAGAGGCAGTGTCTGAGAGGCAGAGTTTCTGGCAGACAGAGTATCTGAGAGGCAGAGTTTCTGAGAGGCAGATTGTATGAGAGACAGAGTGTCTCAGAGACAGAGGGTCTGAGAGGCAGTGTATCTGAGAGACAGAGTGTCTGAGAGGCAGGTTGTCTGAGAGACAGAGTGTCTGAGAGGCAGCGTGTCTGAGAGGCAGAGAGTCACAGAGTCAGAGTGTCTGAGAAACAGAGTGTCTGAGAGACAGAGTGTCTGAGAGACAGAGTGTCGGAGAGGCAGAGAGTCTGAGAGACATTGTGTCTGAGAGACAGAGTGTCTGAGAGACAGAGTGTCTGAGAGACAGAGTTTCTGAGAGGCATTGTCTGAGAGAGAGATTTTCTGAGAGGCAGTGTCTGAGCGACAGAATGTCTGAGAGACAGAGTGTTTGAGATGCAGAGTGTCTGAGAGGCAGAGTGTCTGAGAGGCAGTGTCTGACACGTAGAGTGTCTGAGAGACAGCGTGTCTGAAAGACAGCGTGTCTGAGAGGCAGTGTCAGATAGACAGAGTGTCTGAGAGGTAGAGTGTCTGAGAGACAGATTGTCTGAGAGGCAGAGTGTCTGAGAGACAGAGTGTCTGAGAGACAGAGTGTCTGAGAGGGAGAGTGTCTGAGAGACAGAGTATCTGAGATGCAGTGTGTCTGAGAGGCAGATTGTCTGAGAGACAGAGGGTCTGAGAGGCAGAGTGTCTGAGAGACAGAGGGTCTGAGAGAGAGTATCTGAGAGACAGAGTTTCTGATTGGCAGAGTGTCTGAAAGTCAGTGAGTCGGAAAGGCAGAGTGTCTGAGAGGCAAAGTGTCTGAGAGGCAGAGTGTCTGATAGTCAGAGAGTCTGAGAGGCAGAGTGTCAGAGAGACAGAGTTTCTGAAAGTCATAGAATCTGAGAGGCAGAGATCTGAGAGGCAGAGAGTCTGAGAGGCAGCTTGTCTGAGAGGCAGAGAGTCTGAGAGTCAGAGTGTCTGAAAGACAGTGTCTGAGAGTCAGAGTGTCTGAGAGGCAGAGTGTCTGAGAAACAGAGTGTCTGAGAAACAGAGTGTCTGAGAGACAGAGTGTCTGAGAGGCAGTGTCTGAGAGACAGAGTGTCTGAGAGGCAGTGTCTGAATGACAGAATGTCTGAGAGGCAGAGTGTCTGAGAGGCATTGTCTGAGAGAGAGATTTTCTGAGAGGCAGTGTCTGAGCGACAGAATGTCTGAGAGACAGAGTGTCTGAGAGGCAGTGTCTGAGTGACAGAATGTCTGAGGGGCAGAGTGTCTGAGAGGCATTGTCTGAGAGAGAGATTTTCTGAGAGGCAGTGTCTGAGCGACAGAATGTCTGAGAGACAGAGTGTCTGAGAGGAAGTGTCTGAGAGACAGTGCCTGAGAGACAGCGTGTCTGAGAGGCAGTGTCTGATAGACAGAGTGTCTGAGAGGCAGAGAGTCTGAGAGGCAGAGAGTCTGAGAGGCAGAGAATCTGAGAGACAGAGTGTCTGACATGCAGAGTGTCTGAGAGACAGAGTGTCTGTGAGACAGAGTGTCTGAGAGACAGAGTATCTGAGATGCAGACTGTCTGAGAGGCAGATTGTCTGAGAGTCAGTGAGTTTGTGAGACAGAGTGTCTGATAGGCAGAGTGTCTGAGAGGCAGAGTGTCTGAGAGGGAGAGTGTCTGAGAGACAGAGTATCTGAGATGCAGACTGTCTGAGAGGCAGATTGTCTGAGAGGCAGAGAGTCTGAAAGACATATTGTCTGAGAGACAGTGTGTCTGAGAGGCAGTGTGTCTGAGAGGCAGAGAGTCTGAGAGGCAGAGTGTCTGAGAGACAGAGTGTCTGTGAGAGAGTATCTGAGAGACAGAGTTTCTGATTGGCAGAGTGTCTGAAAGTCAGTGAATCGGAAAGGCAGAGTGTCTGAGAGGCAAAGTGTCTGAGAGGCAGAGTGTCTGATAGACAGAGAGTCTGAGATGCAGAGTGTCTGAGAGACAGAGTTTCTGAAAGTCATAGAATCTGAGAGGCAGAGAGTCTGAGAGGCAGAGAGTCTGAGAGGCAGCGTGTCTGAGAGGCAGAGAGTCTGAGAGTCAAAGTGTCTGAAAGACAGTGTCTGAGAGACAGAGTGTCTGATAGACAGAGTGTCTGAGAAACAGTGTCTGAGAAACAGAGTGTCTGAGAGACAGAGAGTCTGAGAGACATTGTGTCTGAGAGACAGTGTGTCTCAGAGACAGAGTGTCTGAGAGACAGATTGTCTGAGAGGCAGAGTGTCTGAGAGTCAGTGTCTGAGAGACAGAGTGTCTGAGAGGCAGTGTCTGAGAGAGAGATTTTCTGAGAGGCAGTGTCTGAGCGACATAATGTCTGAGAGACAGAGTGTCTGAGAGGCAGAGTGTCTGAGAGGCAGAGTGTCTGAGAGGCAGTGTCTGAGAGACAGAGTGTCTGAGAGGCAGTGTATGAGAGACAGTGTCTGAGAGACAGCGTGTCTGAGGGGCAGAGTCTGATAGAAAGAGTGTCTGAGAGGCAGAGTTTCTGACAGGCAGAGTGTCTGAGAGACAGAGTGTCTGAGAGACAGAGTGTCTGAGAGACAGTGTCTGAGCGACAGAGTGTCTGAGAGGCAGAGTGTCTGAGATGCAGAGTGCCTGAGAGGCAGTGTCTGAGAGGTAGTGTCTGAGAGGCAGTTTCTGAGAGGCAGAGTGTCTGAGCGACAGAGTGTCTGAGGGACAGAGTGTCTGAGAGGCAGAGTATCTGAGAGGCAGTGTCTGAGAGGCAGTGTCTGAGAGGCAGATTGTATGAGAGACAGACTGTCTCAGAGACAGAGGGTCTGAGAGGCAGAGTATCTGAGGGACAGAGTGTCTTAGATGCAGCGTGTCTGAGAGGCAGAGAGTCTCAGAGTCAGAGTGTCTGAGAAACAGAGTGTCTGAGAGACAGAGTTTCTGAGAGACAGAGTGTCTGAGAGGCAGAGAGTCTGAGAGACATTGTGTCTGAGAGACAGAGTGTCTGAGAGACAGAGTGTCTGAGAGGCATAGTGTCTGAGAGGCAGTGTCTGAGAGGCAGTGTCTGAGAGGCAGAGTGTCTGAGAGGCAGTGACTGAGTGACAGAATGTCTGAGAGTCAGAGTATCTGAGAGGCAGTGTCTGAGAGAGCGATTTTCTGAGAGGCAGTGTCTGAGCGACAGAATGTCTGAGAGACAGAGTGTCTGAGATGCAGAGTGTCTGAGAGGCAGAGTGTCTGAGAGGCAGTGTCTGAGACGCAGATTGTCTGAGAGACAGATTGTCTGAGAGAAAGTGTCTGAGAGACAGTGTCTGAGAGACAGCGTGTCTGAGAGGCAGTGTCTGATAGACAGAGTGTGTGAGAGGCAGAGAGTCTGAGAGGCAGAGAGTCTGAGAGGCAGAGAATCTGAGAGACAGAGTGTCTGACAGGCAGAGTGTCTGAGTGGCAGTGAGTCTGTGAGACAGAGTGTCTGAGAGGCAGTGTGTCTGAGAGGCAGAGTTTCTGAGAGACAGAGTCTCTGAGAGGCAGAGTGTCTGAGAGGAAGTGTCTGAGAGACAGAGTGTCTGAGAGGCAGTGTCTGAGAGGCAGAGTGTCTGAGAGACAGAGTGTCTGAGAGGAAGTGTCTGAGAGACATTGTCTGAGAGACAGCGTGTCTGAGAGGCAGCGAGTTTGAGAGGCAGAGAGTCTGAGAGGCAGAGAGTCTGAGAGACAGAGTGTCTGTGAGGCAGATTGTGTGAGAGGCAGAGAGTCTTAGAGGCAGAGAGTCTGAGAGGCAGTGTGTCTGAGAGACAGAGTGTCTGAGAGAAGAGTGTCTGAGAGGGAGAGTGTCTGAGAGAAAGAGTATCTGAGATGCAGACTGTCTGAGAGGCAGATTGTCTGAGAGGCAGAGAGTCTGAAACACAAATTGTCTGAGAGACAGTGTGTCTGAGAGGCAGTGTGTCTGAGAGGCAGATTGTCTGAGAGGCAGAGTATCTGAGAGACAGAGTTTCTGACTGGCAGAGTGTCTGAAAGTCAGTGAGTCGGAAAGGCAGAGTGTCTGAGAGGCAAAGTGTCTGAGAGGCAGAGTGTCTGATAGTCAGAGAGTCTGAGAGGCAGAGTGTCAGAGAGACAGAGTTTCTGAAAGTCATAGAATCTGAGAGGCAGAGAGTCTGAGAGGCAGAGAGTCTGAGAGGCAGCGTGTCTGAAAGGCAGAGAGTCTGAGAGTCAGAGTGTCTGAAAGACAGAGTGTCTGAGAGACAGAGTGTCTGATAGACAGAGAGTCTGAGAAACAGTGTCTGAGAAACTGAGTGTCTGAGAGACAGAGAGTCTGTGAGACATTGTGTCTGAGAGACAGTGTGTCTCAGAGACAGAGTGTCTGAGAGACAGATTGTCTAGGAGGCAGAGTGTCTGAGAGTCAGTGTCTGAGAGACAGAGTGTCTGAGAGGCAGTGTCTGAGAGAGAGATTATCTGAGAGGCAGTGTCTGAGCGACATAATGTCTGAGAGACACAGTGTCTGAGAGGCAGAGTGTCTGAGAGGCAGTGTCTGTGAGACAGAGTTTCTGAGAGGCAGTGTCTGAGAGACAGTGTATGAGAGACAGCGTGTCTGAGGGGCAGTGTCTGATAGAAAGAGTGTCTGAGAGGCAGAGTGTCTGAGATGCAGAGTGTCTGAGAGACAGAATGTCTGAGAGGCAGAGTGTCTGAGAGACAGAGTGTCTGAGAGGCGGATTGTCTGAGAGGCAGAGTATATGAGAGACAGATTGTCTGAGAGGCAGAGTGTCTGAAAGTCAGGGAGTCTGAGAGGCAGAGACTGTGAGAGGCAGATTTTCTGAGCAACAGAGTGTCTGAGAGGCAGAGTGGCTGAGAGGCAGTGTGTCTGAGATACAGAGTGTCTGAGAGGCAGAGAGTCTGAAAGACAGAGTGTCTGAGAGGCAGTGTCTGAGCGACTGAGTGTCTGAGAGACAGAGGGTCTGAGAGGCAGATTGTCTGAGAGACAGAGTGTCTGAGAGGCAGAGTTTCTGAGAGGCAGAGTGTCTGAGAGACAGAGTGTCTGAAAGACAGAGTGTCTGAGAGACAGTGTCTGAGAGACAGAGTGTCTGAGAGGCAGAGTGTCTGAGAGGCAGTGTCTGAGAGGCAGTGTCTGAGAGGCAGTTTCTGAGAGGCAGAGTGTCTGAGCGACAGAGTGTCTGAGGGACAGAGTGTCTGAGAGGCAGAGTATCTGAGAGGCAGTGTCTGAGAGGCAGAGTTTCTGAGAGACAGAGTATCTGAGAGGCAGTGTGTCTGTGAGGCAGATTGTATGAGAGACAGACTGTCTCAGAGACAGAGGGTCTGAGAGGCAGAGTATCTGAGAGACAGAGTGTCTGAGATGCAGCGTGTCTGAGAGGCAGAGAGTCGCAGAGTCAGAGTGTCTGAGAAACAGAGTGTCTGATAGACAGAGTGTCTGAGAGGCAGAGAGTCAGAGAGGCAGAGAGTCTGAGAGGCAGAGAATCTGAGAGACAGAGTGTCTGACAGGGAGAGTGTCTGAGTGGCAGTGAGTCTGTGAGACAGATTGTCTGAGAGGCAGCGTGTCTGAGAGGCAGAGTGTCTGAGAGACAGAGTGTCTGAGAGGCAGAGTGTCTGAGAGGAAGTGTCTGAGAGACAGAGTGTCTGAGAGGCAGTGTCTGAGAGGCAGAGTGTCTGAGAGACAGAGTGTCTGAGAGGCGGATTGTCTGAGAGGCAGATTATATGAGAGACATAGTGTCTGAGAGGCAGAGTGTCTGAAAGTCAGGGAGCCTGAGAGGCAGAGACTGTGAGAGGCAGATTTTCTGAGAGACAGAGTGTCTGAGAGGCAGAGTGGCTGATAGGCAGAGTGTCTGACACACAGAGTGTCTGAGAAGCAGTATCTGAGCGACTGAGTGTCTGAGAGACAGAGAGTCTGAGGGACAGAGTGTCTGAGAGACAGAGTGTCTGGGAGGAAGTGTCTGAGAGACAGTGTCTGAGAGAAAGCTTGTCGGAGAGTCAGTGTCTGATAGACAGAGTGTCTGAGAGGCAGAGAGTCTGAGAGGCAGAGAGTCTGAGAGGCAGAGAATCTGAGAGACAGAGTGTCTGACAGGCAGAGTGTCTGAGAGGCAGTGAGGCTGTGAGACAGAGTGTCTGAGAGGCAGAGTGTCTGAGAGACAGATTGTCTGAGAGGCAGAGTGTCTGAGAGACAGAGTGTCTGAGAGGCAGTGTGTCTGAGAGAAAGAGTTTCTTAGAGGCGGAATTACAGAGAGGCAGAGTGTATGAGAGAAATAGTGTCTGAGTGGCAGAGTGTCTGGAAGTCAGTGAGTCTGGGAGGCAGAGACTGTGAGAGGCAGATTTTCTGAGAGTCAGAGTGTCTGAGAGGCAGAGTGGCTGAGATGCAGAGTGTCTGACATACAGAGTGTTTGAGAGGCAGAGAGTCTGAAAGACAGAGTGTCTGAGAGGCAGTATCTGAGCGACTGAGTGTCTGAGAGACAGAGGGTCTGAGAGGCAGATTGTCTGAGAGACAGAGTGTCTGAGAGGCATAGTGTCTGAGAGGCAGAGTGTCTGAGAGACAGTGTCTGGGAGACAGAGTGTCTGAGAGGCAGAGTGTCTGAGAGGCAGAGTGTCTGAGAGACAGAGTGTCTGAGAGGCAGAGTGTCTGAGAGGAATTGTCTGAGAGGCAGTGTCTGAGAGGCAGATTGCTTGAGAGAAAGAGTGTCTGAGATGGAGTGTCTGAGAGACAGAGTGTCAGAGCGACAGAGTGTCTGAGAGACAGAGTGTCTGAGAGGCAGAGTATCTGAGAAGCAGTGTCTGAGAGGCAGTGTCTGAGAGGCAGAGTTTCTGAGAGACACATTATCTGAGAGGCAGAGTGTCTGAGAGGCAGATTGTATGAGAGATAGAGTGTCTCAGAGACAAAGGGTCTGAGAGGCAGATTGTCTGAGAGACAGAGTGTCTGAGAGGCAGTGTCTGAGTGACAGAACGTCTGAGAGGCAGTGTGTCTGAGATGCAGAGTGTCTGAGATGCAGAGTGTCTAAGAGGCAGAGTGTCTGAGAGGCAGTTTCTGAGACGCAGAGTGTCTGAGAGACAGAGTGTCTGAAAGACTGAGTGTCTGCGAGGCAGTGTGTGAGCGACAGAGTGTCTGAGAGACAGAGGGTCTGAGAGGCAGACTATCTGAGAGACAGAGTGTCTGAGAGGCAGAATGTCTGAGAGACAGAGTGTCTGAGAGGCAGAGTTTCTGAGAGGCAGAGTGTCTGAGAGACAGAGATTCTGAGAGACAGAGTGTCTGAGAGGAAGTGTCTGAGAAGCAGTGTCTGAGAGGCAGTGTCTGAGTGACAGAATGTCTGAGAGGCAGAGTGTCTGAGAGGGAGTGTCTGAGAGACAGTGTCTGAGAGAAAGCGTGTCTGAGAGGCAGAGTCTGATAGACAGAGTGTCTGAGAGGCATAGATTCTGAGAGGCAGAGAGTCTGAGAGGCAGAGAATCTGAGAGACAGAGTGTCTGACAGGCAGAGTGTCTGAGAGGCAGTGAGGCTGTGAGACAGAGTGTCTGAGAGGCAGAGTGTCTGAGAGACAGATTGTCGGAGAGGCAGAGTGTCTGAGAGACAGAGTGTCTGAGAGGCAGAGTGTCTGAGAGAAAGAGTGTCTGAGAGGCGGATTGTCTGAGAAGCAGAGTATATGAGAGAAATACTGTCTGAGAGGCAGAGTGTCTGAAAGTCAGGGAGTCTGAGAGGCAGAGACTGTGAGAGGCAGATTTTCTGAGAGTCAGAGTGTCTGAGAGGCAGAGTGGCTGAGATGCAGAGTGTCTGACATACAGAGTGTTTGAGAGGCAGAGAGACTGAAAGACAGACTGTCTGAGAGGCAGTATCTGAGCGACTGAGTGTCTGAGAGACAGAGTGTCTGAGCGACAGAGTGTCTGAGAGACAGAGTGTCTGAGAGGCAGAGTATCTGAGAGGAAGTGTCTGAGAGGCAGTGTCTGAGAGGCAGAGTTTCTGAGAAACAGAGTATCTGAGAGGCAGTGTGTCTGAGAGGCAGATTGTCTGAGAGACAGAGTGACTGACAGGCAGCGTGTCTGTGAGGCAGAGAGTCACAGAGTCAGAGTTTCTGAGAAACAGAGTGTCTGAGAGACAGACAGTCTGAGGGACAGAGTGTCTGAGAGACAGATAGTCTGGGAGGAAGTGTCTGAGAGACAGTGTCTGAGAGAAAGCTTGTCGGAGAGTCAGTGTCTGAGAGGCAGAGTGTCTGAGAGGCAGAGTTTCTGAGAGGCAGAGAGTCTGAGAGGCAGAGAATCTGAGAGACGATGTGTCTGACAGGCAGATTGTCTGAGAGGCAGTGTGTCTGAGAGAAAGAGTGTCTTAGAGGCGGATTGTCTGAGAGGCAGAGTATATGAGAGAAATAGTGTCTGAGAGGCAGAGTGTCTGAAAGTCAGGGAGTCTGAGAGGCAGAGACTGTGAGAGGCAGATTTTCTGAGAGTCAGAGTGTCGGAGAGGCAGAGTGGCTGAGATGCAGAGTGTCTGACATACAGAGTGTTTGAGAGGCAGAGAGTCTGAAAGACAGAGTGTCTGAGAGGCAGTATCTGAGCGACTGAGTGTCTGAGAGACAGAGGGTCTGAGAGGCATATTGCCTGAGAGACAGAGTGTCTGAGAGGCAGAGTGTCTGAGAGGCAGAGTGTCTGAGAGACAGTGTCTGAGAGACAGAGTGTCTGAGAGGCAGAGTATCTGAGAGACAGAGTGTCTGAGAGGCAGATTGACTGAGAGACAGAGTGTCTGAGAGGCAGCGTGTCTGAGAGGCAGAGTATCTGAGAGGAATTGTCTGAGAGGCAGTGTCTGAGAGGCAGAGTTTCTGAGAGACAGAGTGTCTGAGAGGCAGAGTGTCTGAGAGGCAGAATGTCTGAGAGGCAGTGTCTGAGAGACAGAGTGTCTGAGAGGCAGAGTGTCTGAGAGACAGAGTGTCTGAGAGACAGAGTGTCTGAGAGACAGAGAGTCTGAGAGACAGAGTGTCTGAGAGAAAGTGTGTCTGAGAGGCAGAGAGTCTGAGAGACATTGTGTCTGAGAGACAGACTGTCTGAGAGACAGAGTGTCTGAGATGCAGAGTGTCTGACAGGCAGCGTGTCTGTGAGGAAGAGTCACAGTGTCAGAGTGTCTGAGAAACAGAGGGTCTGAGAGACAGAGATTCTGAGGGACAGAGTGTCTGAGAGACAGAGTGTCTGAGAGGAAGTGTCTGAGAGACAGTGTCTGAGAGAAAGCGTTTCGGAGAGTCAGTGTCTGATAGACAGAGTGTCTGAGAGGCAGAGAGTCTGAGAGGCAGAGAGTCTGAGAGGCAGAGTGTCTGAGAGACAGAGTGTCTGACAGGCAGAGTGTCTGAGAGGCAGTGAGGCTGTGAGACAGAGTGTCTGAGAGGCAGAGTGTCTGAGAGACAGATTGTCTGAGAGGCAGAGTGTCTGAGAGACAGAGTGTCTGAGAGGCAGAGTGTCTGAGAGAAAGAGTGTCTGAGAGGCAGATTGTCTGAGAGGCAGAGTATATGAGAGAAATAGTGTCTGAGAGGCAGAGTGTCTGAAAGTCAGGGAGTCTGAGAGGCAGAGACTGTGAGAGGCAGATTTTCTGAGAGTCAGAGTGTCTGACAGGCAGAGTGTCTGAGAGGAAGTGTCTGAGAGGCAGTGTCTGAGAGGCAGATTGCTTGAGAGAAAGAGTGTCTGAGATGCAGTGTCTGAGAGACAGAGTGTCTGAGCGACATAGTGTCTGAGAGACAGAGTGTCTGAGAGGCAGAGTATCTGAGAAGCAGTGTCTGAGAGGCAGTGTCTGAGAGGCAGAGTTTCTGAGAGACACAGTATCTGAGCGGCAGAGTGTCTGAGAGGCAGATTGTATGAGAGATAGAGTGTCTCAGAGACAAATGGTCTGAGAGGCAGATTGTCTGAGAGACAGAGTGTCTGAGAGGCAGTGTCTGAGTGACAGAATGTCTGAGAGGCAGAGTGTCTGAGAGGGATTGTCTGGGAGAATGATTTTCTAAGAGGCAGTGTCTGAGCGACAGAATGTCTGAGAGGCAGTGTGTCTGAGATGCAGAGTGTCTGAGATGCAGAGTGTCTAAGAGGCAGAGTGTCTGAGAGGCAGTTTCTGAGACGCAGAGTGTCTGAGAGACAGAGTGTCTGAAAGACTGAGTGTCTGCGAGGCAGTGTGTGAGCGACAGAGTGTCTGAGAGACAGAGGGTCTGAGAGGCAGACTATCTGAGAGACAGAGTGTCTGAGAGGCAGATTGTCTGAGAGACAGAGTGTCTGAGAGGCAGAGTTTCTGAGAGGCAGAGTGTCTGAGAGACAGTGTCTGAGAGACAGAGATTCTGAGAGACAGAGTGTCTGAGAGGCAGTGTCTGAGAAGCAGTGTCTGAGAGGCAGTGTCTGAGTGACAGAATGTCTGAGAGGCAGAGTGTCTGAGAGGGAGTGTCTGAGAGACAGTGTCTGAGAGAAAGCGTGTCTGAGAGGCAGAGTCTGATAGACAGAGTGTCTGAGAGGCATAGATTCTGAGAGGCAGAGTGTCTGAGAGGCAGTGAGGCTGTGAGACAGAGTGTCTGAGAGGCAGAGTGTCTGAGAGACAGATTGTCGGAGAGGCAGAGTGTCTGAGAGACAGAGTGTCTGAGAGGCAGAGTGTCTGAGAGAAAGTGTGTCTGAGAGGCGTTTTGTCTGAGAAGCAGAGTACATGAGAGAAATACTGTCTGAGAGGCAGAGTGTCTGAAAGTCAGGGAGTCTGAGAGGCAGAGACTGTGAGAGGCAGATTTTCTGAGAGTCAGAGTGTCTGAGAGGCAGAGTGGCTGAGATGCAGAGTGTCTGACATACAGAGTGTTTGAGAGGCAGAGAGACTGAAAGACAGACTGTCTGAGAGGCAGTATCTGAGCGACTGAGTGTCTGAGAGACAGAGGGTCTGAGCGACAGAGTGTCTGAGAGACAGAGTGTCTGAGAGGCAGAGTATCTGAGAGGAAGTGTCTGAGAGGCAGTGTCTGTGAGGCAGAGTTTCTGAGAAACAGAGTATCTGAGAGGCAGAGTGTCTGAGAGGCAGATTGTCTGAGAGACAGAGTGTCTGACAGGCAGCGTGTCTGTGAGGCAGAGAGTCACAGAGTCAGAGTGTCTGAGAAACAGAGTGTCTGAGAGACAGACAGTCTGAGGGACAGAGTGTCTGAGAGACAGATAGTCTGGGAGGAAGTGTCTGAGAGACAGTGTCTGAGAGAAAGCTTGTCGGAGAGTCAGTGTCTGATAGACAGAGTGTCTGAGAGGCAGAGATTCTGAGAGGCAGAGAGTCGGAGAGGCAGAGAATCTGAGAGACAGAGTGTCTGACAGGCAGAGTGTCTGAGAGGCAGTGAGGCTGTGAGACAAGGTGTCTGAGAGGGAGAGTGTCTGAGAGACAGAGTGTCTGAGAGGCAGTGTGTCTGAGAGAACGAGTGTCTTAGAGGCGGATTGACTGAGAGGCAGAGTATATGAGAGAAATACTGTCTGAGAGGCAGAGTGTCTGAAAGTCAGGGAGTCTGAGAGGCAGAGACTGTGAGAGGCAGATTTTCTGAGAGTCAGAGTGTCGGAGAGGCAGATTGGCTGAGATGCAGAGTGTCTGACATACAGAGTGTTTGAGAGGCAGAGAGTCTGAAAGACAGAGTGTCTGAGAGGCAGTATCTGAGCGACTGAGTGTCTGAGAGACAGAGGGTCTGAGAGGCATATTGTCTGAGAGACAGAGTGTCTGAGAGGCAGAGTGTCTGAGAGGCAGAGTGTCTGAGAGACAGTGTCTGAGAGACAGAGTGTCTGAGAGGCAGAGTGTCTGAGAGACAGACTGTCTGAGAGGCAGAGTGTCTGAGAGACAGTGTCTGAGAGGCAGTGTCTGAGAGGCAGAGTGTCTGAGAGACAGAATGTCTGAGATGCAGTGTCTGAGAGACAGAGTGTCTGAGCGACAGAGTGTCTGAGAGACAGAGTGTCTGAGAGGCAGATTGTCTGAGAGACAGAGTTTCTAAGAGACAGAATATCTGAGAGGCAGAGTGTCTGAGAGGCAGATTGTATGAGAGACAGAGTGTCTCAGAGACAGAGGGTCTGAGAGGCAGAGTATCTGAGAGACAGAGTGTCTGAGAGGCAGATTGTCTGAGAGACAGAGTGTCTGAGAGGCAGCGTGTCTGAGAGGCAGAGTATCTGAGAGGAATTGTCTGAGAGGCAGTGTCTGAGAGGCAGAGTGTCTGAGAGGCAGTGTCTGAGAGACAGAGTGTCTGAGAGGCAGAGTGTCTGAGAGACAGAGTGTCTGAGAGACAGTGTGTCTGAGAGACAGAGTGTCTGAGAGACAGAGTGTCTGAGAAGAAAGTGTGTCTGAGAGGCAGAGAGTCTGAGAGACACTGTGTCTGAGAGACAGACTGTCTGAGAGACAGAGTGTCTGAGATGCAGAGTGCCTGAGAGGCAGTGTCTGAGAGGCAGTGTCTGAGAGGCAGAGTTTCTGAGAGACAGAGTATCTGAGAGACAGAGTTTCTGAGAGAAAGTGTCTGAGAGAAAGCGTGTCGGAGAGTCAGTGTCTGATAGACAGAGTGTCTGAGAGGCAGAGAGTCTGAAAGGCAGAGAGTCTGAGAGGCAGAGTGTCTGACAGGCAGCGTGTCTGTGAGGAAGAGTCACAGTGTCAGAGTGTCTGAGAAGCAGAGAGTCTGAGAGACAGAGATTCTGAGGGACAGAGTGTCTGAGAGACAGAGTGTCTGAGAGGAAGTGTCTGAGAGACAGTGTCTGAGAGAAAGCGTTTCGGAGAGTCAGTGTCTGATAGACAGAGTGTCTGAGAGGCAAAGAGTCTGAGAGGCAGAGAGTCTGAGAGGCAGAGAATCTGAGAGACAGAGTGTCTGACAGGCAGAGTGTCTGAGATGCAGTGAGGCTGTGAGACAGAGTGTCTGAGAGGCAGAGTGTCTGAGAGACAGATTGTCGGAGAGGCAGAGTGTCTGAGAGACAGAGTGTCTGAGAGGCAGAGTGTCTGAGAGAAAGAGTGTCTGAGAGGCGGATTGTCTGAGAGGCAGAGTATATGAGAGAAATAATGTCTGAGAGGCAGAGTGTCTGAAAGTCAGGGAGTCTGAGAGGCAGAGACTGTGAGAGGCAGATTTTCTGAGAGTCAGAGTGTCTGAGAGGCAGAGTGGCTGAGAGGCAGAGTGTCTGACATACAGAGTGTTTGAGAGGCAGAGAGTCTGAAAGACAGAGTGTCTGAGAGGCAGTAACTGAGCGACTGAGTGTCTGAGAGACAGAGGGTCTGAGAGGCAGATTGTCTGAGAGACAGAGTGTCTGAGAGGCAGAGTGTCTGAGAGACAGTGTCTGAGAGACAGAGTGTCTGAGAGGCAGATTGTATGAGAGACAGAGTGTCTCAGAGACAGAGGGTCTGAGAGGCAGAGTATCTGAGAGACAGAGTGTCTGAGAGAGAGATTGTCTGAGAGACAGAGAGCCTGAGAGGCAGCGTGTCTGACAGGCAGAGAGTCACAGAGTCAGAGTGACTGAGAAACAGAGTGTCTGAGAGACAGAGAGTCTGAGAGACAGAGTGTCTGAGAGAAAGAGTGTCTGAGAGGCAGAGTGTCTGAGAGGCAGTCTCTGAGAGGCAGTGTCTGTGAGGCAGAGTTTCTGAGAGACAGAGTATCTGAGAGACAGTGTTTCTGAGAGACAGTGTCTGAGAGAAAGCATGTCGGAGAGTCAGTGTCTGATAGACAGAGTGTCTGAGAGGCAGAGAGTCTGAGAGGCAGAGAGTCTGAGAGGCAGAGAATCTGAGAGACAGAGTGTCTGACAGGCAGAGTGTCTGAGAGGCAGTGAGGCTGTGAGACAGAGTGTCTGAGAGGCAGAGTGTCTGAGAGACAGATTGTCTGAGAGGCAGAGTGTCTGAGAGACAGAGTGTCTGAGAGGCAGAGTGTCTGAGAGAAAGAGTGTCTGAGAGGCGGATTGTCTGAGAGGCAGAGTATATGAGAGAAATAGTGCCTGAGAGGCAGAGTGTCTGAAAGTGAGGGAGTCTGAGAGGCAGAGACTGTGAGAGGCAGATTTTCTGAGAGTCAGAGTGTCTGAGAGGCAGAGTGGCTGAGATGCAGAGTGCCTGACATACAGAGTGTTTGAGAGGCAGTGAGTCTGAAAGACAGAGTGTTTGAGAGGCAGAGAGTCTGAAAGACAGAGTGTCTGAGAGGCAGTATCTGAGCGACTGAGTGTCTGAGAGACAGAGGGTCTGAGAGGCAGATTGTCTGAGAGACAGAGTGTCTGAGAGGCAGAGTATCTGAGAGGCAGAGTGTCTGAGAGGCAGATTGTCTGAGAGACAGAGTGACTGACAGGCAGCGTGTCTGTGAGGCAGAGAGTCACAGAGTCAGAGTGTCTGAGAAACAGAGTGTCTGAGAGACAGACAGTCTGAGGGACAGAGTGTCTGAGAGACAGATAGTCTGGGAGGAATTGTCTGAGAGGCAGTGTCTGAGAGGCAGAGTTTCTGAGAGACAGAGTGTCTGAGAGGCAGAGTGTCTGAGAGGCAGAATGTCTGAGAGGCAGTGTCTGAGAGACAGAGTGTCTGAGAGGCAGAGTGTCTGAGAGACAGAGTGTCTGAGAGACAGAGTGTCTGAGAGACAGAGAGTCTGAGAGACAGAGTGTCTGAGAGAAAGTGTGTCTGAGAGGCAGAGAGTCTGAGAGACATTGTGTCTGAGAGACAGACTGTCTGAGAGACAGAGTGTCTGAGATGCAGAGTGTCTGACAGGCAGCGTGTCTGTGAGGAAGAGTCACAGTGTCAGAGTGTCTGAGAAACAGAGGGTCTGAGAGACAGAGATTCTGAGGGACAGAGTGTCTGAGAGACAGAGTGTCTGAGAGGAAGTGTCTGAGAGACAGTGTCTGAGAGAAAGCGTTTCGGAGAGTCAGTGTCTGATAGACAGAGTGTCTGAGAGGCAGAGAGTCTGAGAGGCAGAGAGTCTGAGAGGCAGAGTGTCTGAGAGACAGAGTGTCTGACAGGCAGAGTGTCTGAGAGGCAGTGAGGCTGTGAGACAGAGTGTCTGAGAGGCAGAGTGTCTGAGAGACAGATTGTCTGAGAGGCAGAGTGTCTGAGAGACAGAGTGTCTGAGAGGCAGAGTGTCTGAGAGAAAGAGTGTCTGAGAGGCAGATTGTCTGAGAGGCAGAGTATATGAGAGAAATAGTGTCTGAGAGGCAGAGTGTCTGAAAGTCAGGGAGTCTGAGAGGCAGAGACTGTGAGAGGCAGATTTTCTGAGAGTCAGAGTGTCTGACAGGCAGAGTGTCTGAGAGGAAGTGTCTGAGAGGCAGTGTCTGAGAGGCAGATTGCTTGAGAGAAAGAGTGTCTGAGATGCAGTGTCTGAGAGACAGAGTGTCTGAGCGACATAGTGTCTGAGAGACAGAGTGTCTGAGAGGCAGAGTATCTGAGAAGCAGTGTCTGAGAGGCAGTGTCTGAGAGGCAGAGTTTCTGAGAGACACAGTATCTGAGCGGCAGAGTGTCTGAGAGGCAGATTGTATGAGAGATAGAGTGTCTCAGAGACAAATGGTCTGAGAGGCAGATTGTCTGAGAGACAGAGTGTCTGAGAGGCAGTGTCTGAGTGACAGAATGTCTGAGAGGCAGAGTGTCTGAGAGGGATTGTCTGGGAGAATGATTTTCTAAGAGGCAGTGTCTGAGCGACAGAATGTCTGAGAGGCAGTGTGTCTGAGATGCAGAGTGTCTGAGATGCAGAGTGTCTAAGAGGCAGAGTGTCTGAGAGGCAGTTTCTGAGACGCAGAGTGTCTGAGAGACAGAGTGTCTGAAAGACTGAGTGTCTGCGAGGCAGTGTGTGAGCGACAGAGTGTCTGAGAGACAGAGGGTCTGAGAGGCAGACTATCTGAGAGACAGAGTGTCTGAGAGGCAGATTGTCTGAGAGACAGAGTGTCTGAGAGGCAGAGTTTCTGAGAGGCAGAGTGTCTGAGAGACAGTGTCTGAGAGACAGAGATTCTGAGAGACAGAGTGTCTGAGAGGCAGTGTCTGAGAAGCAGTGTCTGAGAGGCAGTGTCTGAGTGACAGAATGTCTGAGAGGCAGAGTGTCTGAGAGGGAGTGTCTGAGAGACAGTGTCTGAGAGAAAGCGTGTCTGAGAGGCAGAGTCTGATAGACAGAGTGTCTGAGAGGCATAGATTCTGATAGGCAGAGTGTCTGAGAGGCAGTGAGGCTGTGAGACAGAGTGTCTGAGAGGCAGAGTGTCTGAGAGACAGATTGTCGGAGAGGCAGAGTGTCTGAGAGACAGAGTGTCTGAGAGGCAGAGTGTCTGAGAGAAAGTGTGTCTGAGAGGCGTTTTGTCTGAGAAGCAGAGTACATGAGAGAAATACTGTCTGAGAGGCAGAGTGTCTGAAAGTCAGGGAGTCTGAGAGGCAGAGACTGTGAGAGGCAGATTTTCTGAGAGTCAGAGTGTCTGAGAGGCAGAGTGGCTGAGATGCAGAGTGTCTGACATACAGAGTGTTTGAGAGGCAGAGAGACTGAAAGACAGACTGTCTGAGAGGCAGTATCTGAGCGACTGAGTGTCTGAGAGACAGAGGGTCTGAGCGACAGAGTGTCTGAGAGACAGAGTGTCTGAGAGGCAGAGTATCTGAGAGGAAGTGTCTGAGAGGCAGTGTCTGTGAGGCAGAGTTTCTGAGAAACAGAGTATCTGAGAGGCAGAGTGTCTGAGAGGCAGATTGTCTGAGAGACAGAGTGTCTGACAGGCAGCGTGTCTGTGAGGCAGAGAGTCACAGAGTCAGAGTGTCTGAGAAACAGAGTGTCTGAGAGACAGACAGTCTGAGGGACAGAGTGTCTGAGAGACAGATAGTCTGGGAGGAAGTGTCTGAGAGACAGTGTCTGAGAGAAAGCTTGTCGGAGAGTCAGTGTCTGATAGACAGAGTGCCTGAGAGGCAGAGATTCTGAGAGGCAGAGAGTCGGAGAGGCAGAGAATCTGAGAGACAGAGTGTCTGACAGGCAGAGTGTCTGAGAGGCAGTGAGGCTGTGAGACAAGGTGTCTGAGAGGGAGAGTGTCTGAGAGACAGAGTGTCTGAGAGGCAGTGTGTCTGAGAGAACGAGTGTCTTAGAGGCGGATTGACTGAGAGGCAGAGTATATGAGAGAAATACTGTCTGAGAGGCAGAGTGTCTGAAAGTCAGGGAGTCTGAGAGGCAGAGACTGTGAGAGGCAGATTTTCTGAGAGTCAGAGTGTCGGAGAGGCAGAGTGGCTGAGATGCAGATTGTCTGACATACAGAGTGTTTGAGAGGCAGAGAGTCTGAAAGACAGAGTGTCTGAGAGGCAGTATCTGAGCGACTGAGTGTCTGAGAGACAGAGGGTCTGAGAGGCATATTGTCTGAGAGACAGAGTGTCTGAGAGGCAGAGTGTCTGAGAGGCAGAGTGTCTGAGAGACAGTGTCTGAGAGACAGAGTGTCTGAGAGGCAGAGTGTCTGAGAGACAGACTGTCTGAGAGGCAGAGTGTCTGAGAGACAGTGTCTGAGAGGCAGTGTCTGAGAGGCAGAGTGTCTGAGAGACAGAATGTCTGAGATGCAGTGTCTGAGAGACAGAGTGTCTGAGCGACAGAGTGTCTGAGAGACAGAGTGTCTGAGAGGCAGATTGTCTGAGAGACAGAGTTTCTAAGAGACAGAATATCTGAGAGGCAGAGTGTCTGAGAGGCAGATTGTATGAGACACAGAGTGTCTCAGAGACAGAGGGTCTGAGAGGCAGAGTATCTGAGAGACAGAGTGTCTGAGAGGCAGATTGTCTGAGAGACAGAGTGTCTGAGAGGCAGCGTGTCTGAGAGGCAGAGTATCTGAGAGGAATTGTCTGAGAGGCAGTGTCTGAGAGGCAGAGTGTCTGAGAGGCAGTGTCTGAGAGACAGAGTGTCTGAGAGGCAGAGTGTCTGAGAGACAGAGTGTCTGAGAGACAGTGTGTCTGAGAGACAGAGTGTCTGAGAGACAGAGTGTCTGAGAAGAAAGTGTGTCTGAGAGGCAGAGAGTCTGAGAGACACTGTGTCTGAGAGACAGACTGTCTGAGAGACAGAGTGTCTGAGATGCAGAGTGCCTGAGAGGCAGTGTCTGAGAGGCAGTGTCTGAGAGGCAGAGTTTCTGAGAGACAGAGTATCTGAGAGACAGAGTGTCTGAGAGAAAGTGTCTGAGAGAAAGCGTGTCGGAGAGTCAGTGTCTGATAGACAGAGTGTCTGAGAGGCAGAGAGTCTGAAAGGCAGAGAGTCTGAGAGGCAGAGTGTCTGACAGGCAGCGTGTCTGTGAGGAAGAGTCACAGTGTCAGAGTGTCTGAGAAGCAGAGAGTCTGAGAGACAGAGATTCTGAGGGACAGAGTGTCTGAGAGACAGAGTGTCTGAGAGGAAGTGTCTGAGAGACAGTGTCTGAGAGAAAGCGTTTCGGAGAGTCAGTGTCTGATAGACAGAGTGTCTGAGAGGCAAAGAGTCTGAGAGGCAGAGAGTCTGAGAGGCAGAGAATCTGAGAGACAGAGTGTCTGACAGGCAGAGTGTCTGAGATGCAGTGAGGCTGTGAGACAGAGTGTCTGAGAGGCAGAGTGTCTGAGAGACAGATTGTCGGAGAGGCAGAGTGTCTGAGAGACAGAGTGTCTGAGAGGCAGAGTGTCTGAGAGAAAGAGTGTCTGAGAGGCGGATTGTCTGAGAGGCAGAGTATATGAGAGAAATAATGTCTGAGAGGCAGAGTGTCTGAAAGTCAGGGAGTCTGAGAGGCAGAGACTGTGAGAGGCAGATTTTCTGAGAGTCAGAGTGTCTGAGAGGCAGAGTGGCTGAGAGGCAGAGTGTCTGACATACAGAGTGTTTGAGAGGCAGAGAGTCTGAAAGACAGAGTGTCTGAGAGGCAGTAACTGAGCGACTGAGTGTCTGAGAGACAGAGGGTCTGAGAGGCAGATTGTCTGAGAGACAGAGTGTCTGAGAGGCAGAGTGTCTGAGAGACAGTGTCTGAGAGACAGAGTGTCTGAGAGGCAGATTGTATGAGAGACAGAGTGTCTCAGAGACAGAGGGTCTGAGAGGCAGAGTATCTGAGAGACAGAGTGTCTGAGAGAGAGATTGTCTGAGAGACAGAGAGCCTGAGAGGCAGCGTGTCTGACAGGCAGAGAGTCACAGAGTCAGAGTGACTGAGAAACAGAGTGTCTGAGAGACAGAGAGTCTGAGAGACAGAGTGTCTGAGAGAAAGAGTGTCTGAGAGGCAGAGTGTCTGAGAGGCAGTCTCTGAGAGGCAGTGTCTGTGAGGCAGAGTTTCTGAGAGACAGAGTATCTGAGAGACAGTGTTTCTGAGAGACAGTGTCTGAGAGAAAGCATGTCGGAGAGTCAGTGTCTGATAGACAGAGTGTCTGAGAGGCAGAGAGTCTGAGAGGCAGAGAGTCTGAGAGGCAGAGAATCTGAGAGACAGAGTGTCTGACAGGCAGAGTGTCTGAGAGGCAGTGAGGCTGTGAGACAGAGTGTCTGAGAGGCAGAGTGTCTGAGAGACAGATTGTCTGAGAGGCAGAGTGTCTGAGAGACAGAGTGTCTGAGAGGCAGAGTGTCTGAGAGAAAGAGTGTCTGAGAGGCGGATTGTCTGAGAGGCAGAGTATATGAGAGAAATAGTGCCTGAGAGGCAGAGTGTCTGAAAGTCAGGGAGTCTGAGAGGCAGAGACTGTGAGAGGCAGATTTTCTGAGAGTCAGAGTGTCTGAGAGGCAGAGTGGCTGAGATGCAGAGTGCCTGACATACAGAGTGTTTGAGAGGCAGAGAGTCTGAAAGACAGAGTGTTTGAGAGGCAGAGAGTCTGAAAGACAGAGTGTCTGAGAGGCAGTATCTGAGCGACTGAGTGTCTGAGAGACAGAGGGTCTGAGAGGCAGATTGTCTGAGAGACAGAGTGTCTGAGAGGCAGAGTATCTGAGAGGCAGAGTGTCTGAGAGGCAGATTGTCTGAGAGACAGAGTGACTGACAGGCAGCGTGTCTGTGAGGCAGAGAGTCACAGAGTCAGAGTGTCTGAGAAACAGAGTGTCTGAGAGACAGACAGTCTGAGGGACAGAGTGTCTGAGAGACAGATAGTCTGGGAGGAAGTGTCTGAGAGACAGTGTCTGAGAGAAAGCTTGTCGGAGAGTCAGTGTCTGATAGACAGAGTGTCTGAGAGGCAGAGATTCTGAGAGGCAGAGAGTCTGAGAGGCAGAGAATCTGAGAGACAGAGTGTCTGACAGGCAGAGTGTCTGAGAGGCAGTGAGGCTGTGAGACAGAGTGTCTGAGAGGCAGAGTGTCTGAGAGACAGATTGTCTGAGAGGCAGTGTGTCTGAGAGAAAGAGTCTCTTAGAGGCGGATTGTCTGAGAGGCAGAGTATATGAGAGAAATAGTGTCTGAGAGGCAGACTGTCTGAAAGTCAGGGAGTCTGAGAGGCAGAGACGGTGAGAGGCAGATTTTCTGAGAGTCAGATTGTCGGAGAGGCAGAGTGGCTGAGATGCAGAGTGTCTGACATACAGAGTGTTTGAGAGGCAGAGAGTCTGAAAGACAGAGTGTCTGAGAGGCAGTATCTGAGCGACTGAGTGTCTGAGAGACAGAGGGTCTGAGAGGCATATTGTCTGAGAGACAGAGTGTCTGAGAGGCAGAGTGTCTGAGAGGCAGAGTGTCTGAGAGACAGTGTCTGAGAGACAGAGTGTCTGAGAGGCAGAGTGTCTGAGAGACAGACTGTCTGAGAGGCAGAGTGTCTGAGAGACAGTGTCTGAGAGGCAGTGTCTGAGAGGCAGAGTGTCTGAGAGACAGAATGTCTGAGATGCAGTGTCTGAGAGACAGAGTGTCTGAGCGACAGAGTGTCTGAGAGACAGAGTGTCTGAGAGGCAGTGTATCTGAGAGGAAGTGTGTGAGAGGCAGTGTCTGAGAGGCAGAGTTTCTAAGAGACAGAGTATCTGAGAGGCAGAGTGTCTGAGAGGCAGATTGTATGAGAGACAGAGTGTCTCAGAGACTGAGGGTCTGAGAGGCAGAGTATCTGAGAGACAGAGTGTCTGAGAGGCAGATTGTCTGAGAGACAGAGTGTCTGAGAGACAGCGTGTCTGAGAGGCAGAGTATCTGAGAGGAATTGTCTGAGAGGCAGGGTCTGAGAGGCAGAGTTTCTGAGAGACAGAGTGTCTGAGAGGCAGAGTGTCTGAGAGGCAGAGTGTCTGAGAGGCAGTGTCTGAGAGACAGAGAGTCTGAGAGGCAGTGTCTGAGAGACCGAGTGTCTGAGAGACAGAGTGTCTGAGAGACAGAGAGACTGAGAGACAGAGTGTCTGAGAGAAAGTGTGTCTGAGAGGCAGAAAGTCTGAGAGACATTGTGTCTGAGAGACAGACTGTCTGAGAGACAGAGTGTCTGAGATGCAGAGTGCCTGAGAGGCAGTGTCTGAGAGGCAGTGTCTGAGAGGCAGAGTTTCTGAGATTCAGAGTTTCTGAGAGACAGAGGGTCTGAGAGACAGTGTCTGAGAGAAAGCGTGTCGGAGAGTCAGTGTCTGATAGACAGAGTGTCTGAGAGGCAGAGAGTCTGAAAGGCAGAGAGTCTGAGAGGCAGAGTGTCTGACAGGCAGCGTGTCTGTGAGGAAGAGTCACAGTGTCAGAGTGTCTGAGAAACAGAGAGTCTGAGAGACAGAGATTCTGAGGGACAGAGTGTCTGAGAGACAGAGTGTCTGAGAGGAAGTGTCTGAGAGACAGTGTCTGAGAGAAAGCATTTCGGAGAGTCAGTGTCTGATAGACAGAGTGTCTGAGAGGCAGAGAGTCTGAGAGGCAGAGAGTCTGAGAGGCAGAGAATCTGAGAGACAGAGTGTCTGACAGGCAGAGTGTCTGAGAGGCAGTGAGGCTGTGAGACAGAGTGTCTGAGAGGCAGAGTGTCTGAGAGACAGATTGTCTGAGAGGCAGAGTGTCTGAGAGACAGAGTGTCTAGGAGGCAGAGTGTCTGAGAGAAAGAGTGTCTGAGAGGCAGAGTGTCTGAAAGTCAGGGAGTCTGAGAGGCAGAGACTGTGAGAGGCAGATTTTCTGAGAGTCAGAGTGTCTGAGAGGCAGAGTGGCTGAGAGGCAGAGTGTCTGACATACAGAGTGTTTGAGAGGCAGAGAGTCTGAAAGACAGAGTGTCTGAGAGGCAGTATGTGAGCGACTGAGTGTCTGAGAGACAGAGGGTCTGAGAGGCAGATTGTCTGAGAGACAGAGTGTCTGAGAGGCAGAGTGTCTGAGAGGCAGAGTGTCTGAGAGACAGTGTCTGAGAGACAGAGTGTCTGAGAGGCAGAGTGTCTGAGAGGCAGAGTGTCTGAGAGACAGAGTGTCTGAGAGGCAGAGTGTCTGAGAGGCAGTGTCTAAGAGGCAGTGACTGAGAGGCAGATTGTCTGAGAGAAAGAGTGTCTGAGATGCAGTGTCTGAGAGACAGAGTGTCTGAGCGACAGAGTGTCTGAGAGACAGATTGTCTGAGAGGCAGAGTATCTGAGACCAGTGTCTGAGAGGCAGTGTCTGAGAGGCAGAGTTTCGGAGAGACACAGTATCTGAGAGGCAGAGTGTCTGAGAGGCAGATTGTATGAGAGATAGCGTGTCTCAGAGACAGAGGGTCTGAGAGGCAGATTGTCTGAGAGACAGAGTGTCTGAGAGGCAGTGTCTGAGTGACAGAATGTCTGAGAGGCAGAGTGTCTGGGAGGGAATGTCTGGGAGAACAATTTTCTGAGAGGCAGTGTCTGAGCGACGGAATGTCTGAGAGACAGAGTGTCTGAGATGCAGAGTGTCTGAGATGCAGATTGTCTGAGAGGCAGAGTGTCTGAGAGGCAGTATCTGAGACGCAGAGTGTCTGAGAGACAGAGGGTCTGAGAGGCAGAGTGGCTGAGAGACAGAGTGTCTGAGAGGCAGAGTGTCTGAGAGGCAGAGTGTCTGAGAGACAGTGCCTGAGAGACAGAGTGTCTGAGAGGCAGAGTGTCTGAGAGACATACTGTCTGAGAGGCAGAGTGTCTGAGAGGCAGAGTTTCTGACAGGCAGCGTGTCTGTGAGGAAGAGTCACAGTGTCAGAGTGTCTGAGAAACAGAGAGTCTGAGAGACAGAGTTTCTGAGGGACAGAGTGTCTGAGAGACAGAGTGTCTGAGAGGAAGTGTCTGAGAGACAGTGTCTGAGAGAAAGCGTGTCGGAGAGTCAGTGTCTGATAGACAGAGTGTCTGAGAGGCAGAGAGTCTAAGAGGCAGAGAGTCTGAGAGGCAGAGAATCTGAGAGACAGAGTGTCTGACAGGCAGAGTGTCTGAGATGCAGTGAGGCTGTGAGACAGAGTGTCTGAGAGGCAGAGTGTCTGAGAGACAGATTGTCTGAGAGGCAGAGTGTCTGAGAGACAGAGTGTCTGAGAGGCAGAGTGTCTGAGAGAAAGAGTGTCTGAGAGGCGGATTGTCTGAGAGGCAGAGTATATGAGAGAAATAGTGTCTGAGAGGCAGAGTGTCTGAAAGTCAGGGAGTCTGAGAGGCAGAGACTGTGAGAGGCAGATTTTCTGAGAGTCAGAGTGTCTGAGAGGCAGAGTGGCTGAGAGGCAGAGTGTCTGACATACAGAGTGTTTGAGAGGCAGAGAGTCTGAAAGACAGAGTGTCTGAGAGGCAGTATGTGAGCGACTGAGTGTCTGAGAGACAGAGGGTCTGAGAGGCAGATTGTCTGAGAGACAGTGTGTCTGAGAGGCAGAGTGTCTGAGAGGCAGAGTGTCTGAGAGACAGTGTCTGAGAGACAGAGTGTCTGAGAGGCAGATTGTATGAGAGACATACAGAGTGTCTCAGAGACAGAGGGTCTGAGAGGCACAGTATCTGAGAGACAGAGTGTCTGAGAGAGAGATTGTCTGAGAGGCAGAGTTTCTGAGAGGCAGCGTGTCTGACAGGCAGAGAGTCACAGAGTCAGAGTGACTGAGAAACAGAGTGTCTGAGAGACAGAGAGTCTGAGAGACAGAGTGTCTGAGAGGCAGAGTGTCTGAGAGGCAGAGTGTCTGAGAGACAGAGTGTCTGAGAGGCAGAGTGTCTGAGAGGCAGTGTCTAAGAGGCAGTGACTGAGAGGCAGATTGTCTGAGAGAAAGAGTGTCTGAGATGCAGTGTCTGAGAGACAGAGTGTCTGAGCGACAGAGTGTCTGAGAGACAGATTGTCTGAGAGGCAGAGTATCTGAGACCAGTGTCTGAGAGGCAGTGTCTGAGAGGCAGAGTTTCGGAGAGACACAGTATCTGAGAGGCAGAGTGTCTGAGAGGCAGATTGTATGAGAGATAGAGTGTCTCAGAGACAGAGGGTCTGAGAGGCAGATTGTCTGAGAGACAGAGTGTCTGAGAGGCAGTGTCTGAGTGACAGAATGTCTGAGAGGCAGAGTGTCTGGGAGGGAATGTCTGGGAGAACAATTTTCTGAGAGGCAGTGTCTGAGCGACGGAATGTCTGAGAGACAGAGTGTCTGAGATGCAGAGTGTCTGAGATGCAGATTGTCTGAGAGGCAGAGTGTCTGAGAGGCAGTATCTGAGACGCAGAGTGTCTGAGAGACAGAGGGTCTGAGAGGCAGAGTGGCTGAGAGACAGAGTGTCTGAGAGGCAGAGTGTCTGAGAGGCAGAGTGTCTGAGAGACAGTGCCTGAGAGACAGAGTGTCTGAGAGGCAGAGTGTCTGAGAGACAGACTGTCTGAGAGGCAGAGTGTCTGAGAGGCAGAGTTTCTGACAGGCAGCGTGTCTGTGAGGAAGAGTCACAGTGTCAGAGTGTCTGAGAAACAGAGAGTCTGAGAGACAGAGATTCTGAGGGACAGAGTGTCTGAGAGACAGAGTGTCTGAGAGGAAGTGTCTGAGAGACAGTGTCTGAGAGAAAGCGTTTCGGAGAGTCAGTGTCTGATAGACAGAGTGTCTGAGAGGCAGAGAGTCTGAGAGGCAGAGAGTCTGAGAGGCAGAGAATCTGAGAGACAGAGTGTCTGACAGGCAGAGTGTCTGAGATGCAGTGAGGCTGTGAGACAGAGTGTCTGAGAGGCAGAGTGTCTGAGAGACAGATTGTCTGAGAGCAGAGTGTCTGAGAGACAGAGTGTCTGAGAGGCAGAGTGTCTGAGAGAAAGAGTGTCTGAGAGGCGGATTGTCTGAGAGGCAGAGTATATGAGAGAAATAGTGTCTGAGAGGCAGAGTGTCTGAAAGTCAGGGAGTCTGAGAGGCAGAGACTGTGAGAGGCTGATTTTCTGAGAGTCAGAGTGTCTGAGAGGCAGAGTGGCTGAGAGGCAGTGTGTCTGACATACAGAGTGTTTGAGAAGCAGAGAGTCTGAAAGACAGAGTGTCTGAGAGGCAGTATGTGAGCGACTGAGTGTCTGAGAGACAGAGGGTCTGAGAGGCAGATTGTCTGAGAGACAGAGTGTCTGAGAGGCAGAGTGTCTGAGAGGCAGAGTGTCTGAGAGACAGTGTCTGAGAGACAGAGTGTCTGAGAGGCAGATTGTATGAGAGACAGAGTGTCTCAGAGACAGAGGGTCTGAGAGGCACAGTATCTGAGAGACAGAGTGTCTGAGAGAGAGATTGTCTGAGAGGCAGAGTTTCTGAGAGGCAGCGTGTCTGACAGGCAGAGAGTCACAGAGTCAGAGTGACTGAGAAACAGAGTGTCTGAGAGACAGAGAGTCTGAGAGACAGAGTGTCTGAGAGAAAGAGTTTCTGAGAGGCAGAGTGTCTGAGAGGCAGTCTCTGAGAGGCAGTGTCTGAGAGGCAGAGTTTCTGAGAGACAGAGTATCTGAGAGACAGTGTTTCTGAGAGACAGTGTCTGAGAGAAAGCATGTCGGAGAGTCAGTGTCTGATAGACAGAGTGTCTGAGAGGCAGAGAGTCTGAGAGGCAGAGAGTCTGAGAGGCAGAGAATCTGAGAGACAGAGTGTCTGACAGGCAGAGTGTCTGAGAGGCAGTGAGGCTGTGAGACAGAGTGTCTGAGAGGCAGAGTGTCTGAGAGACAGATTGTCTGAGAGGCAGAGTGTCTGAGAGACAGAGTGTCTGAGAGGCCGAGTGTCTGAGAGAAAGAGTGTCTGATACGCGGATTGTCTGAGAGGCAGAGTATATGAGAGAAATAGTGTCTGAGAGGCAGAGTGTCTGAAAGTCAGGGAGTCTGAGAGGCAGAGACTGTGAGAGGCAGATTTTCTGAGAGTCAGAGTGTCTGAGAGGCAGAGTGGCTGAGATGCAGAGTGTCAAACATACAGAGTGTTTGAGAGGCAGAGAGTCTGAAAGACAGAGTGTTTGAGAGGCAGAGAGTCTGAAAGACAGAGTGTCTGAGAGGCAGTATCTGAGCGACTGAGTGTCTGAGAGACAGAGGGTCTGAGAGGCAGATTGTCTGAGAGACAGAGTGTCTGAGAGGCAGAGTGTCTGAGAGGCAGAGTGTCTGAGAGACAGTGTCTGAGAGGCAGAGTTTCTGAGAAACAGAGTATCTGAGAGGCAGAGTGCCTGAGAGGCAGATTGTCTGAGAGACAGAGTGACTGACAGGCAGCGTGTCTGTGAGGCAGAGAGTCACAGAGTCAGAGTGTCTGATAGACAGAGTGTCTGAGAGGCAGAGATTCTGAGAGGCAGAGAGTCTGAGAGGCAGAGAATCTGAGAGACAGAATGTCTGAGAGACAGAGTGTCTGAGAGGCAGTGTCTGAGAGGCAGTGACTGAGAGGCAGATTGTCTGAGAGAAAGAGTGTCTGAGATGCAGTGTCTGAGAGACAGAGTGTCTGAGCGACAGAGTGTCTGAGAGACAGATTGTCTGAGAGGCAGAGTATCTGAGACCAGTGTCTGAGAGGCAGTGTCTGAGAGGCAGAGTTTCTGAGAGACACAGTATCTGAGAGGCAGAGTGTCTGAGAGGCAGATTGTAAGAGTGATAGAGTGTCTCAGAGACAGAGGGTCTGAGAGGCAGATTGTCTGAGAGACAGAGTGTCTGAGAGGCAGTGTCTGAGTGACAGAATGTCTGAGAGGCAGAGTGTCTGAGAGGGAATGTCTGGGAGAACATTTTTCTGAGAGGCAGTGTCTGAGCGACAGAATGTCTGAGAGACAGAGTGTCTGAGATGCAGAGTGTCTGAGATGCAGATTGTCTGAGAGGCAGAGTGTCTGAGAGGCAGTATCTGAGACGCAGAGTGTCTGAGAGACAGAGGGTCTGAGAGGCAGATTGTCTGAGAGACAGAGTGTCTGAGAGGCAGTGTCTGAGTGACAGAATGTCTGAGAGGCAGAGTGTCTGAGAGGGAATGTCTGGGAGAACGATTTTCTGAGAGGCAGTGTCTGAGCGACAGAATGTCTGAGAGACAGAGTGTCTGAGATGCAGAGTGTCTGAGATGCAGATTGTCTGAGAGGTAGAGTGTCTGAGAGGCAGTGTCTGAGACGCAGAGTGTCTGAGAGACAGAGTGTCTGAAAGACAGAGTGTCTGCGAGGCAGTGTGTGAGCGACAGAGTGTCTGAGAGACAGAGGGTCTGAGAGGCAGACTATCTGAGAGACAGAGTGTCTGAGAGGCAGATTGTCTGAGAGACAGAGTGTCTGAGAGGAAGAGAATCTGAGAGACAGAGTGTCTGACAGGCAGAGTGTCTGAGAGGCAGTGAGGCTGTGAGACAGAGTGTCTGAGAGGCAGAGTGTCTGAGAGACAGAGTGTCTGAGAGGCAGTGTCTGAGAGACAGATTGTCTGAGCAGCAGTGTCTGAGTGACAGAATGTCTGAGAGGCAGAGTGTCTGAGAGGCAGTGTCTGAGAGGCAGAGTTTCTGAGAGGCAGAGTGTCTGAGAAACAGAGTGTCTGAGAGACAGAGAGTCTGAGAGACATTGTGTCTGAGAGACAGAGTGTCTCAGAGACAGTGTGTCTGAGAGACAGATTGTCTGAGAGGCAGAATGTCTGAGAGGCAGATTCTTAGTGGCAGTGTCTGAGAGGCAGAGTGTCTGAAGACAGAGTGACTGAGAGGCAGTGTCTGAGTGACAGAGTGTCTGAGAGACAGGGAGACTGAGAGACAGAGTGTCTGAGAGAAAGTGTGTCTGAGAGGCAGAAAGTCTGAGAGACATTGTGTCTGAGAGACAGACTGTCTGAGAGACAGAGTGTCTGAGATGCAGAGTGCCTGAGAGGCAGTGTCTGAGAGGCAGTGTCTGAGAGGCAGAGTTTCTGAGATTCAGAGTTTCTGAGAGACAGAGTGTCTGAGAGACAGTGTCTGAGAGAAAGCGTGTCGGAGAGTCAGTGTCTGATAGACAGAGTGTCTGTGAGGCAGAGAGTCTGAAAGGCAGAGAGTCTGAGAGGCAGAGTGTCTGACAGGCAGCGTGTCTGTGAGGAAGAGTCACAGTGTCAGAGTGTCTGAGAAACAGAGAGTCTGAGAGACAGAGATTCTGAGGGACAGAGTGTCTGAGAGACAGAGTGTCTGAGAGGAAGTGTCTGAGAGACAGTGTCTGAGAGAAAGCATTTCGGAGAGTCAGTGTCTGATAGACAGAGTGTCTGAGAGGCAGAGAGTCTGAGAGGCAGAGAGACTGAGAGGCAGAGAATCTGAGAGACAGAGTGTCTGACAGGCAGAGTGTCTGAGAGGCAGTGAGGCTGTGAGACAGAGTGTATGAGAGGCAGAGTGTCTGAGAGACAGATTGTCTGAGAGGCAGAGTGTCTGAGAGACAGAGTGTCTAGGAGGCAGAGTGTCTGAGAGAAAGAGTGTCTGAGAGGCAGATTGTCTGAGAGGCAGAGTATATGAGAGAAATAGTGTCTGAGAGGCAGAGTGTCTGAAAGTCAGGGAGTCTGAGAGGCAGAGACTGTGAGAGGCAGATTTTCTGAGAGTCAGAGTGTCTGAGAGGCAGAGTGGCTGAGAGGCAGAGTGTCTGACATACAGAGTGTTTGAGAGGCAGAGAGTCTGAAAGACAGAGTGTCTGAGAGGCAGTATGTGAGCGACTGAGTGTCTGAGAGACAGAGGGTCTGAGAGGCAGATTGTCTGAGAGACAGAGTGTCTGAGAGGCAGAGTGTCTGAGAGGCAGAGTGTCTGAGAGACAGTGTCTGAGAGACAGAGTGTCTGAGAGGTAGAGTGTCTGAGAGGCAGAGTGTCTGAGAGACAGAGTGTCTGAGAGGCAGAGTGTCTGAGAGGCAGTGTCTAAGAGGCAGTGACTGAGAGGCAGATTGTCTGAGAGAAAGAGTGTCTGAGATGCAGTGTCTGAGAGACAGAGTGTCTGAGCGACAGAGTGTCTGAGAGACAGATTGTCTGAGAGGCAGAGTATCTGAGACCAGTGTCTGAGAGGCAGTGTCTGAGAGGCAGAGTTTCGGAGAGACACAGTATCTGAGAGGCAGAGTGTCTGAGAGGCAGATTGTATGAGAGATAGAGTGTCTCAGAGACAGAGGGTCTGAGAGGCAGATTGTCTGAGAGACAGAGTGTCTGAGAGGCAGTGTCTGAGTGACAGAATGTCTGAGAGGCAGAGTGTCTGGGAGGGAATGTCTGGGAGAACAATTTTCTGAGAGGCAGTGTCTGAGCGACGGAATGTCTGAGAGACAGAGTGTCTGAGATGCAGAGTGTCTGAGATGCAGATTGTGTGAGAGGCAGAGTGTCTGAGAGGCAGTATCTGAGACGCAGAGTGTCTGAGAGACAGAGGGTCTGAGAGGCAGAGTGGCTGAGAGACAGAGTGTCTGAGAGGCAGAGTGTCTGAGAGGCAGAGTGTCTGAGAGACAGTGCCTGAGAGACAGAGTGTCTGAGAGGCAGAGTGTCTGAGAGACAGACTGTCTGAGAGGCAGAGTGTCTGAGAGGCAGAGTTTCTGACAGGCAGCGTGTCTGTGAGGAAGAGTCACAGTGTCAGAGTGTCTGAGAAACAGAGAGTCTGAGAGACAGAGATGCTGAGGGACAGAGTGTCTGAGAGACAGAGTGTCTGAGAGGAAGTGTCTGAGAGACAGTGTCTGAGAGAAAGCGTTTCGGAGAGTCAGTGTCTGATAGACAGAGTGTCTGAGAGGCAGAGAGTCTGAGAGGCAGAGAGTCTGAGAGGCAGAGAATCTGAGAGACAGAGTGTCTGACAGGCAGAGTGTCTGAGATGCAGTGAGGCTGTGAGACAGAGTGTCTGAGAGGCAGAGTGTCTGAGAGACAGATTGTCTGAGAGGCAGAGTGTCTGAGAGACAGAGTGTCTGAGAGGCAGAGTGTCTGAGAGGCGGATTGTCTGAGAGGCAGAGTATATGAGAGAAATAGTGTCTGAGAGGCAGAGTGTCTGAAAGTCAGGGAGTCTGAGAGGCAGAGACTGTGAGAGGCAGATTTTCTGAGAGTCAGAGTGTCTGAGAGGCAGAGTGGCTGAGAGGCAGAGTGTCTGACATACAGAGTGTTTGAGAGGCAGAGAGTCTGAAAGACAGAGTGTCTGAGAGGCAGTATGTGAGCGACTGAGTGTCTGAGAGACAGAGGGTCTGAGAGGCAGATTGTCTGAGAGACAGAGTGTCTGAGAGGCAGAGTGTCTGAGAGGCAGAGTGTCTGAGAGACAGTGTCTGAGAGACAGAGTGTCTGAGAGGCAGATTGTATGAGAGACAGAGTGTCTCAGAGACAGAGGGTCTGAGAGGCACAGTATCTGAGAGACAGAGTGTCTGAGAGAGAGATTGTCTGAGAGGCAGAGTTTCTGAGAGGCAGTGTGTCTGACAGGCATAGAGTCACAGAGTCAGAGTGACTGAGAAACAGAGTGTCTGAGAGACAGAGAGTCTGAGAGACAGAGTGTCTGAGAGGCAGAGTGTCTGAGAGGCAGAGTGTCTGAGAGACAGAGTGTCTGAGAGGCAGAGTGTCTGAGAGGCAGTGTCTAAGAGGCAGTGACTGAGAGGCAGATTGTCTGAGAGAAAGAGTGTCTGAGATGCAGTGTCTGAGAGACAGAGTGTCTGAGCGACAGAGTGTCTGAGAGACAGATTGTCTGAGAGGCAGAGTATCTGAGACCAGTGTCTGAGAGGCAGTGTCTGAGAGGCAGAGTTTCGGAGAGACACAGTATCTGAGAGGCAGAGTGTCTGAGAGGCAGATTGTATGAGAGATAGAGTGTCTCAGAGACAGAGGGTCTGAGAGGCAGATTGTCTGAGAGACAGAGTGTCTGAGAGGCAGTGTCTGAGTGACAGAATGTCTGAGAGGCAGAGTGTCTGGGAGGGAATGTCTGGGAGAACAATTTTCTGAGAGGCAGTGTCTGAGCGACGGAATGTCTGAGAGACAGAGTGTCTGAGATGCAGAGTGTCTGAGATGCAGATTGTCTGAGAGGCAGAGTGTCTGAGAGGCAGTATCTGAGACGCAGAGTGTCTGAGAGACAGAGGGTCTGAGAGGCAGAGTGGCTGAGAGACAGAGTGTCTGAGAGGCAGAGTGTCTGAGAGGCAGAGTGTCTGAGAGACAGTGCCTGAGAGACAGAGTGTCTGAGAGGCAGAGTGTCTGAGAGACAGACTGTCTGAGAGGCAGAGTGTCTGAGAGGCAGAGTTTCTGACAGGCAGCGTGTCTGTGAGGAAGAGTCACAGTGTCAGAGTGTCTGAGAAACAGAGAGTCTGAGAGACAGAGATTCTGAGGGACAGAGTGTCTGAGAGACAGAGTGTCTGAGAGGAAGTGTCTGAGAGACAGTGTCTGAGAGAAAGCGTTTCGGAGAGTCAGTGTCTGATAGACAGAGTGTCTGAGAGGCAGAGAGTCTGAGAGGCAGAGATTCTGAGAGGCAGAGAATCTGAGAGACAGAGTGTCTGACAGGCAGAGTGTCTGAGATGCAGTGAGGCTGTGAGACAGAGTGTCTGAGAGGCAGAGTGTCTGAGAGACAGATTGTCTGAGAGGCAGAGTGTCTGAGAGACAGAGTGTCTGAGAGGCAGAGTGTCTGAGAGAAAGAGTGTCTGAGAGGCGGATTGTCTGAGAGGCAGAGTATATGAGAGAAATAGTGTCTGAGAGGCAGAGTGTCTGAAAGTCAGGGAGTCTGAGAGGCAGAGACTGTGAGAGGCTGATTTTCTGAGAGTCAGAGTGTCTGAGAGGCAGAGTGGCTGAGAGGCAGTGTGTCTGACATACAGAGTGTTTGAGAGGCAGAGAGTCTGAAAGACAGAGTGTCTGAGAGGCAGTATGTGAGCGACTGAGTGTCTGAGAGACAGAGGGTCTGAGAGGCAGATTGTCTGAGAGACAGAGTGTCTGAGAGGCAGAGTGTCTGAGAGGCAGAGTGTCTGAGAGACAGTGTCTGAGAGACAGAGTGTCTGAGAGGCAGATTGTATGAGAGACAGAGTGTCTCAGAGACAGAGGGTCTGAGAGGCACAGTATCTGAGAGACAGAGTGTCTGAGAGAGAGATTGTCTGAGAGGCAGAGTTTCTGAGAGGCAGCGTGTCTGACAGGCAGAGAGTCACAGAGTCAGAGTGACTGAGAAACAGAGTGTCTGAGAGACAGAGAGTCTGAGAGACAGAGTGTCTGAGAGAAAGAGTTTCTGAGAGGCAGAGTGTCTGAGAGGCAGTCTCTGAGAGGCAGTGTCTGAGAGGCAGAGTTTCTGAGAGACAGAGTATCTGAGAGACAGTGTTTCTGAGAGACAGTGTCTGAGAGAAAGCATGTCGGAGAGTCAGTGTCTGATAGACAGAGTGTCTGAGAGGCAGAGAGTCTGAGAGGCAGAGAGTCTGAGAGGCAGAGAATCTGAGAGACAGAGTGTCTGACAGGCAGAGTGTCTGAGAGGCAGTGAGGCTGTGAGACAGAGTGTCTGAGAGGCAGAGTGTCTGAGAGACAGATTGTCTGAGAGGCAGAGTGTCTGAGAGACAGAGTGTCTGAGAGGCAGAGTGTCTGAGAGAAAGAGTGTCTGATACGCGGATTGTCTGAGAGGCAGCGTATATGAGAGAAATAGTGTCTGAGAGGCAGAGTGTCTGAAAGTCAGGGAGTCTGAGAGGCAGAGACTGTGAGAGGCAGATTTTCTGAGAGTCAGAGTGTCTGAGAGGCAGAGTGGCTGAGATGCAGAGTGTCAAACATACAGAGTGTTTGAGAGGCAGAGAGTCTGAAAGACAGAGTGTTTGAGAGGCAGAGAGTCTGAAAGACAGAGTGTCTGAGAGGCAGTATCTGAGCGACTGAGTGTCTGAGAGACAGAGGGTCTGAGAGGCAGATTGTCTGAGAGACAGAGTGTCTGAGAGGCAGAGTGTCTGAGAGGCAGAGTGTCTGAGAGACAGTGTCTGAGAGGCAGAGTTTCTGAGAAACAGAGTATCTGAGAGGCAGAGTGCCTGAGAGGCAGATTGTCTGAGAGACAGAGTGACTGACAGGCAGCGTGTCTGTGAGGCAGAGAGTCACAGAGTCAGAGTGTCTGATAGACAGAGTGTCTGAGAGGCAGAGATTCTGAGAGGCAGAGAGTCTGAGAGGCAGAGAATCTGACAGACAGAATGTCTGAGAGACAGAGTGTCTGAGAGGCAGTGTCTGAGAGGCAGTGACTGAGAGGCAGATTGTCTGAGAGAAAGAGTGTCTGAGATGCAGTGTCTGAGAGACAGAGTGTCTGAGCGACAGAGTGTCTGAGAGACAGATTGTCTGAGAGGCAGAGTATCTGAGACCAGTGTCTGAGAGGCAGTGTCTGAGAGGCAGAGTTTCTGAGAGACACAGTATCTGAGAGGCAGAGTGTCTGAGAGGCAGATTGTAAGAGAGATAGAGTGTCTCAGAGACAGAGGGTCTGAGAGGCAGATTGTCTGAGAGACAGAGTGTCTGAGAGGCAGAGTGTCTGAGAGGGAATGTCTGGGAGAACATTTTTCTGAGAGGCAGTGTCTGAGCGACAGAATGTCTGAGAGACAGAGTGTCTGAGATGCAGAGTGTCTGAGATGCAGATTGTCTGAGAGGCAGAGTGTCTGAGAGGCAGTATCTGAGACGCAGAGTGTCTGAGAGACAGAGGGTCTGAGAGGCAGATTGTCTGAGAGACAGAGTGTCTGAGAGGCAGTGTCTGAGTGACAGAATGTCTGAGAGGCAGAGTGTCTGAGAGGGAATGTCTGGGAGAACGATTTTCTGAGAGGCAGTGTCTGAGCGACAGAATGTCTGAGAGACAGAGTGTCTGAGATGCAGAGTGTCTGAGATGCAGATTGTCTGAGAGGTAGAGTGTCTGAGAGGCAGTGTCTGAGACGCAGAGTGTCTGAGAGACAGAGTGTCTGAAAGACAGAGTGTCTGCGAGGCAGTGTGTGAGCGACAGAGTGTCTGAGAGACAGAGGGTCTGAGAGGCAGACTATCTGAGAGACAGAGTGTCTGAGAGGCAGATTGTCTGAGAGACAGAGTGTCTGAGAGGAAGAGAATCTGAGAGACAGAGTGTCTGACAGGCAGAGTGTCTGAGAGGCAGTGAGGCTGTGAGACAGAGTGTCTGAGAGGCAGAGTGTCTGAGAGACAGAGTGTCTGAGAGGCAGTGTCTGAGAGACAGATTGTCTGAGCGGCAGTGTCTGAGTGACAGAATGTCTGAGAGGCAGAGTGTCTGAGAGGCAGTGTCTGAGAGGCAGAGTTTCTGAGAGGCAGAGTGTCTGAGAAACAGAGTGTCTGAGAGACAGAGAGTCTGAGAGACATTGTGTCTGAGAGACAGAGTGTCTCAGAGACAGTGTGTCTGAGAGACAGATTGTCTGAGAGGCAGAATGTCTGAGAGGCAGATTCTTAGTGGCAGTGTCTGAGAGGCAGAGTGTCTGAAGACAGAGTGACTGAGAGGCAGTGTCTGAGAGACAGAGTGTCTGAGAGGCAGTGTCTGAGTGACAGAACGTCTGAGAGGCAGAGTGTCTGAGAGGCAGTGCCTGAGGGAGAGATTTTCTGAGAGGCAGTGTCTGAGCGACAGAATGTCTGAGAGACAGAGTGTCTGAGAGGCAGAGTGTCTGAGAGGCAGTGTGTCTGAGAGGCAGTGTCTGAGAGACAGAGTGTCCGTGAGGCAGTGTCTGAGAGAAAGTGTCTGAGAGGCAGTGTGTCTGAGGGGCAGTGTCTGATAGAAAGAGTGTCTGAGAGGCAGTGTGTCTGAGAGACAGAGTGTCTGAGAGACAGAGTGTCTGAGAGGCAGAGTGTCTGAGAGACAGTGTGTCTGAGAGGCGGATTGTCTGAGAAGCAGAGTATATGAGAGACATAATGTCTGAGAGGCAGAGTGTCTGAAAGTCAGGGAGTCAGAGAGGCAGAGACTGTGAGAAGCAGATTTTCTGAGAGACAGATTGTCTGAGAGGCAGAGTGTCTGAGAGGCAGTGTCTGAGAGGCAGTGTCTGAGAGGCAGAATGTCTGAGAGACAGAGTGTCTGAGAGATAGTGTCTGAGAGACAGTGTCTGAGCGACAGGGTGTCTGAGAGACAGAGTATTTGAGAGGCAGAGTGTCTGAGAGGCAGAGTTTCTGAGAGACAGAGTATCTGAGAGGCAGAGTGTCTGAGAGGCAGATTGTCTGAGAGGCAGAGTGTCTGATAGATAGAGTGTCTGAGAGGCAGAGTGTCTGAGAGAGAGGGTGTCTGAGAGGCGGATTGTCTGAGTGGCAGAGTATTTGAGAGACATAGTGTCTGAGAGTCAGAGTTTCTGAGAGGCAGATTGTCTGAGAGACAGGGAGTCTGAGAGGCAGAGTGTCTTTGAAAAAGAGTGTCTGAGAGGCAGAGATTCTGAGAGATAGATTGTCTGAGAGACAGAGTGTCTGAGAGGCAGAGTGTCTGAGAGACAGAGTGTCTGAGAGGTGGATTGTCTGAGAGGCAGAGTATATGAGAGACAGAGTGTCTGAGAGGCAGAGTGTCTGAAAGTCAGGGAGCCTGAGAGGCAGAGACTGTGAGAGGCAGATTTTCTGAGAGACAGAGTGTCTGAGAGGCAGAGTTTCTGAAAGTCATAAAGTCTGAGAGGCAGAGAGTCTGAGAGGCAGAGAGTCTGAGAGGCAGCGTGTCTGAGAGGCAGAGAGTCTGAGAGTCAGAGTGTCTGAAAGACAGTGTCTGAGAGACAGAGTGTCTGAGAGGAAGTGTCTGAGAGACAGTGTCTGAGAGACAGCGTGTCTGAGAGGCAGTGTCTGATAGACAGAGTGTCTGAGAGGCAGAGAGTCTGAGAGGCAGAGAGTCTGAGAGGCAGAGAAACTGAGAGACAGATTGTCTGACAGGCAGAGTGTCTGAGTGGCAGTGAGTCTGTGAGACAGAGTGTCTGAGAGGCAGTGTGTCTGAGAGACAGAGTGTCTGAGAAACAGAGTGTCTGAGAGGCAGAGTGTCTGAGAGGAAGTGTCTGAGAGACAGAGTGTCTGAGAGGCAGTGTCTGAGAGGCAGAGTGTCTGAGAGACAGAGTGTCTGAGAGGCAGTGTCTGAGAGACAGATTGTCTGAGCGGCAGTGTCTGAGTGACAGAATGTCTGAGAGGCAGAGTGTCTGAGAGGCAGTGTCTGAGAGGCAGAGTTTCTGAGAGGCAGAGTGTCTGAGAAACAGAGTGTCTGAGAGACAGAGAGTCTGAGAGACATTGTGTCTGAGAGACAGAGTGTCTCAGAGACAGTGTGTCTGAGAGACAGATTGTCTGAGAGGCAGAATGTCTGAGAGGCAGATTCTTAGTGGCAGTGTCTGAGAGGCAGAGTGTCTGAAGACAGAGTGACTGAGAGGCAGTGTCTGAGAGACAGAGTGTCTGAGAGGCAGTGTCTGAGTGACAGAACGTCTGAGAGGCAGAGTGTCTGAGAGGCAGTGCCTGAGGGAGAGATTTTCTGAGAGGCAGTGTCTGAGCGACAGAATGTCTGAGAGACAGAGTGTCTGAGAGGCAGAGTGTCTGAGAGGCAGTGTGTCTGAGAGGCAGTGTCTGAGAGACAGAGTGTCCGTGAGGCAGTGTCTGAGAGAAAGTGTCTGAGAGGCAGTGTGTCTGAGGGGCAGTGTCTGATAGAAAGAGTGTCTGAGAGGCAGTGTGTCTGAGAGACAGAGTGTCTGAGAGACAGAGTGTCTGAGAGGCAGAGTGTCTGAGAGACAGTGTGTCTGAGAGGCGGATTGTCTGAGAAGCAGAGTATATGAGAGACATAATGTCTGAGAGGCAGAGTGTCTGAAAGTCAGGGAGTCAGAGAGGCAGAGACTGTGAGAAGCAGATTTTCTGAGAGACAGATTGTCTGAGAGGCAGAGTGTCTGAGAGGCAGTGTCTGAGAGGCAGTGTCTGAGAGGCAGAATGTCTGAGAGACAGAGTGTCTGAGAGATAGTGTCTGAGAGACAGTGTCTGAGCGACAGAGTGTCTGAGAGACAGAGTATTTGAGAGGCAGAGTGTCTGAGAGGCAGAGTTTCTGAGAGACAGAGTATCTGAGAGGCAGAGTGTCTGAGAGGCAGATTGTCTGAGAGGCAGAGTGTCTGATAGATAGAGTGTCTGAGAGGCAGAGTGTCTGAGAGAGAGGGTGTCTGAGAGGCGGATTGTCTGAGTGGCAGAGTATTTGAGAGACATAGTGTCTGAGAGTCAGAGTTTCTGAGAGGCAGATTGTCTGAGAGACAGGGAGTCTGAGAGGCAGAGTGTCTTTGAAAAAGAGTGTCTGAGAGGCAGAGATTCTGAGAGATAGATTGTCTGAGAGACAGAGTGTCTGAGAGGCAGAGTGTCTGAGAGACAGAGTGTCTGAGAGGTGGATTGTCTGAGAGGCAGAGTATATGAGAGACAGAGTGTCTGAGAGGCAGAGTGTCTGAAAGTCAGGGAGCCTGAGAGGCAGAGACTGTGAGAGGCAGATTTTCTGAGAGACAGAGTGTCTGAGAGGCAGAGTTTCTGAAAGTCATAAAGTCTGAGAGGCAGAGAGTCTGAGAGGCAGAGAGTCTGAGAGGCAGCGTGTCTGAGAGGCAGAGAGTCTGAGAGTCAGAGTGTCTGAAAGACAGTGTCTGAGAGACAGAGTGCCTGATAGACAGAGTGTCTGAGAAACAGAGTGTCTGAGAAACAGAGTGTCTGAGAGACAGAGAGTCTGAGAGACATAGTGTCTGAGAGGCAGAGTGTCTGAGAGGCAGAGAGTCTGAGAGACATTGTGTCTGAGAGTCAGAGTGTCTGTGAGACAGAGTGTCTGAGAGACAGAGTGTCTGAGAGGCAGTGTCTGAGAGAGCGATTTTCTGAGAGGCATTGTCTGAGTGACAATGTCTGAGAGACAGTGTGTCTGAGATGCAGTGTGTCTGAGAGGCAGAGTGTCTGTGAGACAGAGTGTCTGAGAGGCAGAGTGTCTGAGAGACAGAGTGTCTGAGAGGCAGAGTGTCTGATAGACAGAGTGTCTGAGAGGCAGAGTGTCTGAGAGACAGAGTGTCTGAGAGGCGGATTGTCTTAGAGGCAGAGTATATGAGAGACATAGTGTCTGAGAGTCAGAGTGTCTGAGAATCAGTGTCTGAGAGACAGAGTGTCTGAGAGGCAGAGTGTCTGTGAGACAGAGTGTCTGAGAAGCAGAGATTCTGAGAGACAGATTGTCTGAGAGAAAGAGTGTCTGAGAGGCAGAGTGTCTGAGAGACAGAGTGTCTGAGAGGCGGATTGTCTGAGAGGCAGAGTGTCTGAAAGTCAGGGAGCCTGAGAGGCAGAGACTGTGAGAGGCAGATTTTCTGAGAGACAGAGTGTCTGAGAGGCAGAGTGGCTGATAGGCAGAGTGTCTGACACACAGAGTGTCTGAGAAGCAGTATCTGAGCGACTGAGTGTCTGAGAGACAGAGGGTCTGAGAGGCAGATTGTCTGGGAGACAGAGTGTCTGAGAGGCAGAGTGTCTGAGAGGCAGTGTCTGAGAGGCAGTGTCTGAGAGGCAGAGTGTCTGAGAGTCAGAGTGTCTGAGAGGCAGTGTCTGAGAGACAGAGTGTCTGAGCGACTGAGTGTCTGAGAGACAGAGTGTCTGAGAGGCAGAGTATCTGAGAGGCAGTGTCTGAGAGGCAGTGTCTGAGAGGCAGAGTTTCTGGCAGACAGAGTATCTGAGAGGCAGAGTTTCTGAGAGGCAGATTGTATGAGAGACAGAGTGTCTCAGAGACAGAGGGTCTGAGAGGCAGTGTATCTGAGAGACAGAGTGTCTGAGAGGCAGGTTGTCTGAGAGACAGAGTGTCTGAGAGGCAGCGTGTCTGAGAGGCAGAGAGTCACAGAGTCAGAGTGTCTGAGAAACAGAGTGTCTGAGAGACAGAGTGTCTGAGAGACAGAGTGTCGGAGAGGCAGAGAGTCTGAGAGACATTGTGTCTGAGAGACAGAGTGTCTGAGAGACAGAGTGTCTGAGAGACAGAGTTTCTGAGAGGCATTGTCTGAGAGAGAGATTTTCTGAGAGGCAGTGTCTGAGCGACAGAATGTCTGAGAGACAGAGTGTTTGAGATGCAGAGTGTCTGAGAGGCAGAGTGTCTGAGAGGCAGTGTCTGACACGCAGAGTGTCTGAGAGACAGCGTGTCTGAAAGACAGCGTGTCTGAGAGGCAGTGTCAGATAGACAGAGTGTCTGAGAGGTAGAGTGTCTGAGAGACAGATTGTCTGAGAGGCAGAGTGTCTGAGAGACAGAGTGTCTGAGAGACAGAGTGTCTGAGAGGGAGAGTGTCTGAGAGACAGAGTATCTGAGATGCAGTGTGTCTGAGAGGCAGATTGTCTGAGAGACAGAGGGTCTGAGAGGCAGAGTGTCTGAGAGACAGAGGGTCTGAGAGAGAGTATCTGAGAGACAGAGTTTCTGATTGGCAGAGTGTCTGAAAGTCAGTGAGTCGGAAAGGCAGAGTGTCTGAGAGGCAAAGTGTCTGAGAGGCAGAGTGTCTGATAGTCAGAGAGTCTGAGAGGCAGAGTGTCAGAGAGACAGAGTTTCTGAAAGTCATAGAATCTGAGAGGCAGAGATCTGAGAGGCAGAGAGTCTGAGAGGCAGCGTGTCTGAGAGGCAGAGAGTCTGAGAGTCAGAGTGTCTGAAAGACAGTGTCTGAGAGTCAGAGTGTCTGAGAAACAGAGTGTCTGAGAGACAGAGTGTCTGAGAGGCAGTGTCTGAGAGACAGAGTGTCTGAGAGGCAGTGTCTGAATGACAGAATGTCTGAGAGGCAGAGTGTCTGAGAGGCATTGTCTGAGAGAGAGATTTTCTGAGAGGCAGTGTCTGAGCGACAGAATGTCTGAGAGACAGAGTGTCTGAGAGGCAGTGTCTGAGTGACAGAATGTCTGAGGGGCAGAGTGTCTGAGAGGCATTGTCTGAGAGAGAGATTTTCTGAGAGGCAGTGTCTGAGCGACAGAATGTCTGAGAGACAGAGTGTCTGAGAGGAAGTGTCTGAGAGACAGTGCCTGAGAGACAGCGTGTCTGAGAGGCAGTGTCTGATAGACAGAGTGTCTGAGAGGCAGAGAGTCTGAGAGGCAGAGAGTCTGAGAGGCAGAGAATCTGAGAGACAGAGTGTCTGACATGCAGAGTGTCTGAGAGACAGAGTGTCTGTGAGACAGAGTGTCTGAGAGACAGAGTATCTGAGATGCAGACTGTCTGAGAGGCAGATTGTCTGAGAGTCAGTGAGTTTGTGAGACAGAGTGTCTGATAGGCAGAGTGTCTGAGAGACAGAGTGTCTGAGAGGGAGAGTGTCTGAGAGACAGAGTATCTGAGATGCAGACTGTCTGAGAGGCAGATTGTCTGAGAGGCAGAGAGTCTGAAAGACATATTGTCTGAGAGACAGTGTGTCTGAGAGGCAGTGTGTCTGAGAGGCAGAGAGTCTGAGAGGCAGAGTGTCTGAGAGACAGAGTGTCTGTGAGAGAGTATCTGAGAGACAGAGTTTCTGATTGGCAGAGTGTCTGAAAGTCAGTGAATCGGAAAGGCAGAGTGTCTGAGAGGCAAAGTGTCTGAGAGGCAGAGTGTCTGATAGACAGAGAGTCTGAGATGCAGAGTGTCTGAGAGACAGAGTTTCTGAAAGTCATAGAATCTGAGAGGCAGAGAGTCTGAGAGGCAGAGAGTCTGAGAGGCAGCGTGTCTGAGAGGCAGAGAGTCTGAGAGTCAAAGTGTCTGAAAGACAGTGTCTGAGAGACAGAGTGTCTGATAGACAGAGTGTCTGAGAAACAGTGTCTGAGAAACAGAGTGTCTGAGAGACAGAGAGTCTGAGAGACATTGTGTCTGAGAGACAGTGTGTCTCAGAGACAGAGTGTCTGAGAGACAGATTGTCTGAGAGGCAGAGTGTCTGAGAGTCAGTGTCTGAGAGACAGAGTGTCTGAGAGGCAGTGTCTGAGAGAGAGATTTTCTGAGAGGCAGTGTCTGAGCGACATAATGTCTGAGAGACAGAGTGTCTGAGAGGCAGAGTGTCTGAGAGGCAGAGTGTCTGAGAGGCAGTGTCTGAGAGACAGAGTGTCTGAGAGGCAGTGTATGAGAGACAGTGTCTGAGAGACAGCGTGTCTGAGGGGCAGAGTCTGATAGAAAGAGTGTCTGAGAGGCAGAGTTTCTGACAGGCAGAGTGTCTGAGAGACAGAGTGTCTGAGAGACAGAGTGT
Source organism: Isurus oxyrinchus (assembly GCA_026770705.1). NCBI lineage: Eukaryota > Metazoa > Chordata > Chondrichthyes > Lamniformes > Lamnidae > Isurus > Isurus oxyrinchus. The sequence continues at coordinate 322,311 of JANJGN010000499.1, forward strand.
CTGAGAGACAGTGTCTGAGCGACAGAGTGTCTGAGAGGCAGAGTGTCTGAGATGCAGAGTGCCTGAGAGGCAGTGTCTGAGAGGTAGTGTCTGAGAGGCAGTTTCTGAGAGGCAGAGTGTCTGAGCGACAGAGTGTCTGAGGGACAGAGTGTCTGAGAGGCAGAGTATCTGAGAGGCAGTGTCTGAGAGGCAGTGTCTGAGAGGCAGATTGTATGAGAGACAGACTGTCTCAGAGACAGAGGGTCTGAGAGGCAGAGTATCTGAGGGACAGAGTGTCTTAGATGCAGCGTGTCTGAGAGGCAGAGAGTCTCAGAGTCAGAGTGTCTGAGAAACAGAGTGTCTGAGAGACAGAGTTTCTGAGAGACAGAGTGTCTGAGAGGCAGAGAGTCTGAGAGACATTGTGTCTGAGAGACAGAGTGTCTGAGAGACAGAGTGTCTGAGAGGCATAGTGTCTGAGAGGCAGTGTCTGAGAGGCAGTGTCTGAGAGGCAGAGTGTCTGAGAGGCAGTGACTGAGTGACAGAATGTCTGAGAGTCAGAGTATCTGAGAGGCAGTGTCTGAGAGAGCGATTTTCTGAGAGGCAGTGTCTGAGCGACAGAATGTCTGAGAGACAGAGTGTCTGAGATGCAGAGTGTCTGAGAGGCAGAGTGTCTGAGAGGCAGTGTCTGAGACGCAGATTGTCTGAGAGACAGATTGTCTGAGAGAAAGTGTCTGAGAGACAGTGTCTGAGAGACAGCGTGTCTGAGAGGCAGTGTCTGATAGACAGAGTGTGTGAGAGGCAGAGAGTCTGAGAGGCAGAGAGTCTGAGAGGCAGAGAATCTGAGAGACAGAGTGTCTGACAGGCAGAGTGTCTGAGTGGCAGTGAGTCTGTGAGACAGAGTGTCTGAGAGGCAGTGTGTCTGAGAGGCAGAGTTTCTGAGAGACAGAGTCTCTGAGAGGCAGAGTGTCTGAGAGGAAGTGTCTGAGAGACAGAGTGTCTGAGAGGCAGTGTCTGAGAGGCAGAGTGTCTGAGAGACAGAGTGTCTGAGAGGAAGTGTCTGAGAGACATTGTCTGAGAGACAGCGTGTCTGAGAGGCAGCGAGTTTGAGAGGCAGAGAGTCTGAGAGGCAGAGAGTCTGAGAGACAGAGTGTCTGTGAGGCAGATTGTGTGAGAGGCAGAGAGTCTTAGAGGCAGAGAGTCTGAGAGGCAGTGTGTCTGAGAGACAGAGTGTCTGAGAGAAGAGTGTCTGAGAGGGAGAGTGTCTGAGAGAAAGAGTATCTGAGATGCAGACTGTCTGAGAGGCAGATTGTCTGAGAGGCAGAGAGTCTGAAACACAAATTGTCTGAGAGACAGTGTGTCTGAGAGGCAGTGTGTCTGAGAGGCAGATTGTCTGAGAGGCAGAGTATCTGAGAGACAGAGTTTCTGACTGGCAGAGTGTCTGAAAGTCAGTGAGTCGGAAAGGCAGAGTGTCTGAGAGGCAAAGTGTCTGAGAGGCAGAGTGTCTGATAGTCAGAGAGTCTGAGAGGCAGAGTGTCAGAGAGACAGAGTTTCTGAAAGTCATAGAATCTGAGAGGCAGAGAGTCTGAGAGGCAGAGAGTCTGAGAGGCAGCGTGTCTGAAAGGCAGAGAGTCTGAGAGTCAGAGTGTCTGAAAGACAGAGTGTCTGAGAGACAGAGTGTCTGATAGACAGAGAGTCTGAGAAACAGTGTCTGAGAAACAGAGTGTCTGAGAGACAGAGAGTCTGTGAGACATTGTGTCTGAGAGACAGTGTGTCTCAGAGACAGAGTGTCTGAGAGACAGATTGTCTAGGAGGCAGAGTGTCTGAGAGTCAGTGTCTGAGAGACAGAGTGTCTGAGAGGCAGTGTCTGAGAGAGAGATTATCTGAGAGGCAGTGTCTGAGCGACATAATGTCTGAGAGACACAGTGTCTGAGAGGCAGAGTGTCTGAGAGGCAGTGTCTGTGAGACAGAGTTTCTGAGAGGCAGTGTCTGAGAGACAGTGTATGAGAGACAGCGTGTCTGAGGGGCAGTGTCTGATAGAAAGAGTGTCTGAGAGGCAGAGTGTCTGAGATGCAGAGTGTCTGAGAGACAGAATGTCTGAGAGGCAGAGTGTCTGAGAGACAGAGTGTCTGAGAGGCGGATTGTCTGAGAGGCAGAGTATATGAGAGACAGATTGTCTGAGAGGCAGAGTGTCTGAAAGTCAGGGAGTCTGAGAGGCAGAGACTGTGAGAGGCAGATTTTCTGAGCAACAGAGTGTCTGAGAGGCAGAGTGGCTGAGAGGCAGTGTGTCTGAGATACAGAGTGTCTGAGAGGCAGAGAGTCTGAAAGACAGAGTGTCTGAGAGGCAGTGTCTGAGCGACTGAGTGTCTGAGAGACAGAGGGTCTGAGAGGCAGATTGTCTGAGAGACAGAGTGTCTGAGAGGCAGAGTTTCTGAGAGGCAGAGTGTCTGAGAGACAGAGTGTCTGAAAGACAGAGTGTCTGAGAGGCAGAGTGTCTGAGAGGCAGTGTCTGAGAGGCAGTGTCTGAGAGGCAGTTTCTGAGAGGCAGAGTGTCTGAGCGACAGAGTGTCTGAGGGACAGAGTGTCTGAGAGGCAGAGTATCTGAGAGGCAGTGTCTGAGAGGCAGAGTTTCTGAGAGACAGAGTATCTGAGAGGCAGTGTGTCTGTGAGGCAGATTGTATGAGAGACAGACTGTCTCAGAGACAGAGGGTCTGAGAGGCAGAGTATCTGAGAGACAGAGTGTCTGAGATGCAGCGTGTCTGAGAGGCAGAGAGTCGCAGAGTCAGAGTGTCTGAGAAACAGAGTGTCTGATAGACAGAGTGTCTGAGAGGCAGAGAGTCAGAGAGGCAGAGAGTCTGAGAGGCAGAGAATCTGAGAGACAGAGTGTCTGACAGGGAGAGTGTCTGAGTGGCAGTGAGTCTGTGAGACAGATTGTCTGAGAGGCAGCGTGTCTGAGAGGCAGAGTGTCTGAGAGACAGAGTGTCTGAGAGGCAGAGTGTCTGAGAGGAAGTGTCTGAGAGACAGAGTGTCTGAGAGGCAGTGTCTGAGAGGCAGAGTGTCTGAGAGACAGAGTGTCTGAGAGGCGGATTGTCTGAGAGGCAGATTATATGAGAGACATAGTGTCTGAGAGGCAGAGTGTCTGAAAGTCAGGGAGCCTGAGAGGCAGAGACTGTGAGAGGCAGATTTTCTGAGAGACAGAGTGTCTGAGAGGCAGAGTGGCTGATAGGCAGAGTGTCTGACACACAGAGTGTCTGAGAAGCAGTATCTGAGCGACTGAGTGTCTGAGAGACAGAGGGTCTGAGAGGCAGATTGTCTGGGAGACAGAGTGTCTGAGAGGCAGAGTGTCTGAGAGGCAGTGTCTGAGAGGCAGTGTCTGAGAGGCAGAGTGTCTGAGAGTCAGAGTGTCTGAGAGGCAGTGTCTGAGAGACAGAGTGTCTGAGCGACTGAGTGTCTGAGAGACAGAGTGTCTGAGAGGCAGAGTATCTGAGAGGCAGTGTCTGAGAGGCAGTGTCTGAGAGGCAGAGTTTCTGGCAGACAGAGTATCTGAGAGGCAGAGTTTCTGAGAGGCAGATTGTATGAGAGACAGAGTGTCTCAGAGACAGAGGGTCTGAGAGGCAGTGTATCTGAGAGACAGAGTGTCTGAGAGGCAGGTTGTCTGAGAGACAGAGTGTCTGAGAGGCAGCGTGTCTGAGAGGCAGAGAGTCACAGAGTCAGAGTGTCTGAGAAACAGAGTGTCTGAGAGACAGAGTGTCTGAGAGACAGAGTGTCGGAGAGGCAGAGAGTCTGAGAGACATTGTGTCTGAGAGACAGAGTGTCTGAGAGACAGAGTGTCTGAGAGACAGAGTTTCTGAGAGGCATTGTCTGAGAGAGAGATTTTCTGAGAGGCAGTGTCTGAGCGACAGAATGTCTGAGAGACAGAGTGTTTGAGATGCAGAGTGTCTGAGAGGCAGAGTGTCTGAGAGGCAGTGTCTGACACGCAGAGTGTCTGAGAGACAGCGTGTCTGAAAGACAGCGTGTCTGAGAGGCAGTGTCAGATAGACAGAGTGTCTGAGAGGTAGAGTGTCTGAGAGACAGATTGTCTGAGAGGCAGAGTGTCTGAGAGACAGAGTGTCTGAGAGACAGAGTGTCTGAGAGGGAGAGTGTCTGAGAGACAGAGTATCTGAGATGCAGTGTGTCTGAGAGGCAGATTGTCTGAGAGACAGAGGGTCTGAGAGGCAGAGTGTCTGAGAGACAGAGGGTCTGAGAGAGAGTATCTGAGAGACAGAGTTTCTGATTGGCAGAGTGTCTGAAAGTCAGTGAGTCGGAAAGGCAGAGTGTCTGAGAGGCAAAGTGTCTGAGAGGCAGAGTGTCTGATAGTCAGAGAGTCTGAGAGGCAGAGTGTCAGAGAGACAGAGTTTCTGAAAGTCATAGAATCTGAGAGGCAGAGATCTGAGAGGCAGAGAGTCTGAGAGGCAGCGTGTCTGAGAGGCAGAGAGTCTGAGAGTCAGAGTGTCTGAAAGACAGTGTCTGAGAGTCAGAGTGTCTGAGAGGCAGAGTGTCTGAGAAACAGAGTGTCTGAGAAACAGAGTGTCTGAGAGACAGAGTGTCTGAGAGGCAGTGTCTGAGAGACAGAGTGTCTGAGAGGCAGTGTCTGAATGACAGAATGTCTGAGAGGCAGAGTGTCTGAGAGGCATTGTCTGAGAGAGAGATTTTCTGAGAGGCAGTGTCTGAGCGACAGAATGTCTGAGAGACAGAGTGTCTGAGAGGCAGTGTCTGAGTGACAGAATGTCTGAGGGGCAGAGTGTCTGAGAGGCATTGTCTGAGAGAGAGATTTTCTGAGAGGCAGTGTCTGAGCGACAGAATGTCTGAGAGACAGAGTGTCTGAGAGGAAGTGTCTGAGAGACAGTGCCTGAGAGACAGCGTGTCTGAGAGGCAGTGTCTGATAGACAGAGTGTCTGAGAGGCAGAGAGTCTGAGATGCAGAGAGTCTGAGAGGCAGAGAATCTGAGAGACAGAGTGTCTGACATGCAGAGTGTCTGAGAGACAGAGTGTCTGTGAGACAGAGTGTCTGAGAGACAGAGTATCTGAGATGCAGACTGTCTGAGAGGCAGATTGTCTGAGAGTCAGTGAGTTTGTGAGACAGAGTGTCTGATAGGCAGAGTGTCTGAGAGACAGAGTGTCTGAGAGGGAGAGTGTCTGAGAGACAGAGTATCTGAGATGCAGACTGTCTGAGAGGCAGATTGTCTGAGAGGCAGAGAGTCTGAAAGACATATTGTCTGAGAGACAGTGTGTCTGAGAGGCAGTGTGTCTGAGAGGCAGAGAGTCTGAGAGGCAGAGTGTCTGAGAGACAGAGTGTCTGTGAGAGAGTATCTGAGAGACAGAGTTTCTGATTGGCAGAGTGTCTGAAAGTCAGTGAATCGGAAAGGCAGAGTGTCTGAGAGGCAAAGTGTCTGAGAGGCAGAGTGTCTGATAGACAGAGAGTCTGAGATGCAGAGTGTCTGAGAGACAGAGTTTCTGAAAGTCATAGAATCTGAGAGGCAGAGAGTCTGAGAGGCAGAGAGTCTGAGAGGCAGCGTGTCTGAGAGGCAGAGAGTCTGAGAGTCAAAGTGTCTGAAAGACAGTGTCTGAGAGACAGAGTGTCTGATAGACAGAGTGTCTGAGAAACAGTGTCTGAGAAACAGAGTGTCTGAGAGACAGAGAGTCTGAGAGACATTGTGTCTGAGAGACAGTGTGTCTCAGAGACAGAGTGTCTGAGAGACAGATTGTCTGAGAGGCAGAGTGTCTGAGAGTCAGTGTCTGAGAGACAGAGTGTCTGAGAGGCAGTGTCTGAGAGAGAGATTTTCTGAGAGGCAGTGTCTGAGCGACATAATGTCTGAGAGACAGAGTGTCTGAGAGGCAGAGTGTCTGAGAGGCAGAGTGTCTGAGAGGCAGTGTCTGAGAGACAGAGTGTCTGAGAGGCAGTGTATGAGAGACAGTGTCTGAGAGACAGCGTGTCTGAGGGGCAGAGTCTGATAGAAAGAGTGTCTGAGAGGCAGAGTTTCTGACAGGCAGAGTGTCTGAGAGACAGAGTGTCTGAGAGACAGAGTGTCTGAGAGACAGTGTCTGAGCGACAGAGTGTCTGAGAGGCAGAGTGTCTGAGATGCAGAGTGCCTGAGAGGCAGTGTCTGAGAGGTAGTGTCTGAGAGGCAGTTTCTGAGAGGCAGAGTGTCTGAGCGACAGAGTGTCTGAGGGACAGAGTGTCTGAGAGGCAGAGTATCTGAGAGGCAGTGTCTGAGAGGCAGTGTCTGAGAGGCAGATTGTATGAGAGACAGACTGTCTCAGAGACAGAGGGTCTGAGAGGCAGAGTATCTGAGGGACAGAGTGTCTTAGATGCAGCGTGTCTGAGAGGCAGAGAGTCTCAGAGTCAGAGTGTCTGAGAAACAGAGTGTCTGAGAGACAGAGTTTCTGAGAGACAGAGTGTCTGAGAGGCAGAGAGTCTGAGAGACATTGTGTCTGAGAGACAGAGTGTCTGAGAGACAGAGTGTCTGAGAGGCATAGTGTCTGAGAGGCAGTGTCTGAGAGGCAGTGTCTGAGAGGCAGAGTGTCTGAGAGGCAGTGACTGAGTGACAGAATGTCTGAGAGTCAGAGTATCTGAGAGGCAGTGTCTGAGAGAGCGATTTTCTGAGAGGCAGTGTCTGAGCGACAGAATGTCTGAGAGACAGAGTGTCTGAGATGCAGAGTGTCTGAGAGGCAGAGTGTCTGAGAGGCAGTGTCTGAGACGCAGATTGTCTGAGAGACAGATTGTCTGAGAGAAAGTGTCTGAGAGACAGTGTCTGAGAGACAGCGTGTCTGAGAGGCAGTGTCTGATAGACAGAGTGTGTGAGAGGCAGAGAGTCTGAGAGGCAGAGAGTCTGAGAGGCAGAGAATCTGAGAGACAGAGTGTCTGACAGGCAGAGTGTCTGAGTGGCAGTGAGTCTGTGAGACAGAGTGTCTGAGAGGCAGTGTGTCTGAGAGGCAGAGTTTCTGAGAGACAGAGTCTCTGAGAGGCAGAGTGTCTGAGAGGAAGTGTCTGAGAGACAGAGTGTCTGAGAGGCAGTGTCTGAGAGGCAGAGTGTCTGAGAGACAGAGTGTCTGAGAGGAAGTGTCTGAGAGACATTGTCTGAGAGACAGCGTGTCTGAGAGGCAGCGAGTTTGAGAGGCAGAGAGTCTGAGAGGCAGAGAGTCTGAGAGACAGAGTGTCTGTGAGGCAGATTGTGTGAGAGGCAGAGAGTCTTAGAGGCAGAGAGTCTGAGAGGCAGTGTGTCTGAGAGACAGAGTGTCTGAGAGAAGAGTGTCTGAGAGGGAGAGTGTCTGAGAGAAAGAGTATCTGAGATGCAGACTGTCTGAGAGGCAGATTGTCTGAGAGGCAGAGAGTCTGAAACACAAATTGTCTGAGAGACAGTGTGTCTGAGAGGCAGTGTGTCTGAGAGGCAGATTGTCTGAGAGGCAGAGTATCTGAGAGACAGAGTTTCTGACTGGCAGAGTGTCTGAAAGTCAGTGAGTCGGAAAGGCAGAGTGTCTGAGAGGCAAAGTGTCTGAGAGGCAGAGTGTCTGATAGTCAGAGAGTCTGAGAGGCAGAGTGTCAGAGAGACAGAGTTTCTGAAAGTCATAGAATCTGAGAGGCAGAGAGTCTGAGAGGCAGAGAGTCTGAGAGGCAGCGTGTCTGAAAGGCAGAGAGTCTGAGAGTCAGAGTGTCTGAAAGACAGAGTGTCTGAGAGACAGAGTGTCTGATAGACAGAGAGTCTGAGAAACAGTGTCTGAGAAACAGAGTGTCTGAGAGACAGAGAGTCTGTGAGACATTGTGTCTGAGAGACAGTGTGTCTCAGAGACAGAGTGTCTGAGAGACAGATTGTCTAGGAGGCAGAGTGTCTGAGAGTCAGTGTCTGAGAGACAGAGTGTCTGAGAGGCAGTGTCTGAGAGAGAGATTATCTGAGAGGCAGTGTCTGAGCGACATAATGTCTGAGAGACACAGTGTCTGAGAGGCAGAGTGTCTGAGAGGCAGTGTCTGTGAGACAGAGTTTCTGAGAGGCAGTGTCTGAGAGACAGTGTATGAGAGACAGCGTGTCTGAGGGGCAGTGTCTGATAGAAAGAGTGTCTGAGAGGCAGAGTGTCTGAGATGCAGAGTGTCTGAGAGACAGAATGTCTGAGAGGCAGAGTGTCTGAGAGACAGAGTGTCTGAGAGGCGGATTGTCTGAGAGGCAGAGTATATGAGAGACAGATTGTCTGAGAGGCAGAGTGTCTGAAAGTCAGGGAGTCTGAGAGGCAGAGACTGTGAGAGGCAGATTTTCTGAGCAACAGAGTGTCTGAGAGGCAGAGTGGCTGAGAGGCAGTGTGTCTGAGATACAGAGTGTCTGAGAGGCAGAGAGTCTGAAAGACAGAGTGTCTGAGAGGCAGTGTCTGAGCGACTGAGTGTCTGAGAGACAGAGGGTCTGAGAGGCAGATTGTCTGAGAGACAGAGTGTCTGAGAGGCAGAGTTTCTGAGAGGCAGAGTGTCTGAGAGACAGAGTGTCTGAAAGACAGAGTGTCTGAGAGACAGTGTCTGAGAGACAGAGTGTCTGAGAGGCAGAGTGTCTGAGAGGCAGTGTCTGAGAGGCAGTGTCTGAGAGGCAGTTTCTGAGAGGCAGAGTGTCTGAGCGACAGAGTGTCTGAGGGACAGAGTGTCTGAGAGGCAGAGTATCTGAGAGGCAGTGTCTGAGAGGCAGAGTTTCTGAGAGACAGAGTATCTGAGAGGCAGTGTGTCTGTGAGGCAGATTGTATGAGAGACAGACTGTCTCAGAGACAGAGGGTCTAAGAGGCAGAGTATCTGAGAGACAGAGTGTCTGAGATGCAGCGTGTCTGAGAGGCAGAGAGTCGCAGAGTCAGAGTGTCTGAGAAACAGAGTGTCTGATAGACAGAGTGTCTGAGAGGCAGAGAGTCAGAGAGGCAGAGAGTCTGAGAGGCAGAGAATCTGAGAGACAGAGTGTCTGACAGGGAGAGTGTCTGAGTGGCAGTGAGTCTGTGAGACAGATTGTCTGAGAGGCAGCGTGTCTGAGAGGCAGAGTGTCTGAGAGACAGAGTGTCTGAGAGGCAGAGTGTCTGAGAGGAAGTGTCTGAGAGACAGAGTGTCTGAGAGGCAGTGTCTGAGAGGCAGAGTGTCTGAGAGACAGAGTGTCTGAGAGGCAGTGTCTGAGAGACAGACTGTCTGAGAGGCAGTGTCTGAGAGACAGTGTCTGAGAGACAGCGTTTCTGAGGGGCAGTGTCTGATAGAAAGAGTGTCTGAGAGGCAGAGTGTCTGAGATGCAGAGTGTCTGAGAGACAGAGAGTCTGAGAGGCAGAGTGTCTGAGAGACAGAGTGTCTGAGAGGCGGATTGTCTGAGAGGCAGAGTATATGAGAGACAGATTGTCTGAGAGGAAGAGTGTCTGAAAGTCAGGGAGTCTGAGAGGCAGAGACTGTGAGAGGCAGATTTTCTGAGCGACAGAGTGTCTGAGAGGCAGAGTGGCTGAGAGGCAGTGTGTCTGAGATACAGAGTGTCTGAGAGGCAGAGAGTCTGAAAGACAGAGTGTCTGAGAGGCAGTGTCTGAGCGACTGAGTGTCTGAGAGACAGAGGGTCTGAGAGGCAGATTGTCTGAGAGACAGAGTGTCTGAGAGGCAGAGTTTCTGAGAGGCAGAGTGTCTGAGAGACAGAGTGTCTGAGAGACAGAGTGTCTGAGAGAGAGTGTCTGAGAGACAGAGTGTCTGAGAGGCAGAGTGTCTGAGAGGCAGAGTGTCTGAGAGACAGAGTGTCTGAGAGACAGAGTGTCTGAGAGGCATAGTGTCTGAGAGGCAGTGTCTGAGAGGCAGTGTCTGAGAGGCAGAGTGTCTGAGAGGCAGTGACTGAGTGACAGAATGTCTGAGAGTCAGAGTATCTGAGAGGCAGTGTCTGAGAGAGCGATTTTCTGAGAGGCAGTGTCTCAGCGACAGAATGTCTGAGAGACAGAGTGTCTGAGATGCAGAGTGTCTGAGAGGCAGAGTGTCTGAGAGGCAGTGTCTGAGACGCAGATTGTCTGAGAGACAGAGTGTCTGAGAGGAAGTGTCTGAGAGACAGTGTCTGAGAGACAGCGTGTCTGAGAGGCAGTGTCTGATAGACAGAGTGTCTGAGAGGCAGAGAGTCTGAGAGGCAGAGAGTCTGAGAGGCAGAGAATCTGAGAGACAGAGTGTCTGACAGGCAGAGTGTCTGAGTGGCAGTGAGTCTGTGAGACAGAGTGTCTGAGAGGCAGTGTGTCTGAGAGGCAGAGTGTCTGAGAGACAGAGTCTCTGAGAGGCAGAGTGTCTGAGAGGAAGTGTCTTAGAGACAGAGTGTCTGAGAGGCAGTGTCTGAGAGGCAGAGTGTCTGAGAGACAGAGTGTCTGAGAGGAAGTGTCTGAGAGACATAGTGTGAGAGACAGCGTGTCTGAGAGGCAGCGAGTTTGAGAGGCAGAGAGTCTGAGAGGCAGAGAGTCTGAGAGACAGAGTGTCTGTGAGGCAGATTGTGTGAGAGGCAGAGAGTCTTAGAGGCAGAGAGTCTGAGAGGCAGTGTGTCTGAGAGACAGAGTGTCTGAGAGACAGAGTGTCTGAGAGGGAGAGTGTCTGAGAGACAGAATATCTGAGATGCAGAGTGTCTGAGAGGCAGATTGTCTGAGAGACAGTGGGTCTGAGAGGCAGAGTGTCTGAGAGACAGAGGGTCTGAGAGAGAGTATCAGAGAGACAGAGTTTCTGATTGGCAGAGTGTCTGAAAGTCATTGAGTCGGAAAGGCAGATTGTCTGAGAGGCAAAGTGTCTGAGAGGCAGAGTGTCTGATAGTCAGAGAGTGTGAGAGTCAGAGTGTCAGAGAGACAGAGTTTCTGAAAGTCATAGAATCTGAGAGGCAGAGATCTGAGAGGCAGAGAGTCTGAGAGGCAGCGTGTCTGAGAGGCAGAGAGTCTGAGAGTCAGAGTGTCTGAAAGACAGTGTCTGAGAGACAGAGTGTCTGAGAAACAGAGTGTCTGAGAAACAGAGTGTCTGAGAAACAGAGTGATAGACAGAGTGTCTGAGAGGCAGTGTCTGAGAGACAGAGTGTCTGAGAGGCAGTGTCTGAGTGACAGAATGTTGAGGGGCAGAGTGTCTGAGAGGCATTGTCTGAGAGAGTGATTTTCTGAGAGGCAGTGTCTGAGCGACAGAATGTCTGAGAGACAGAGTGTCTGAGAAGAAGTGTCTGAGAGACAGTGTCTGAGAGACAGCGTGTCTGAGAGGCAGTGTCTGATAGACAGAGTGTCTGAGAGGCAGAGAGTCTGAGAGGCAGAGAGTCTGAGAGGCAGAGAATCTGAGAGACAGAGTGTCTGGCATGCAGAGTGTCTGAGAGGCAGTGAGAGTGTGAGACAGAGTGTCTGATAGGCAGAGTGTCTGAGAGACAGATTATCTGAGAGGCAGAGTGTCTGAGAGACATAGTGTCTGAGAGACAGCGTGTCTGAGGGACAGTGTCTGATAGAAAGAGTGTCTGAGAGGCAGAGTGTCTGAGATGCAGAGTGTCTGAGAGACAGAATGTCTGAGAGGCAGAGTGTCTGAGAGACAGAGTGTCTGAGAGGCGGATTGTCTGAGAGGCAGAGTATATGAGAGACAGATTGTCTGAGAGGCAGAGTGTCTGAAAGTCAGGGAGTCTGAGAGGCAGAGACTGTGAGAGGCAGATTTTCTGAGCAACAGAGTGTCTGAGAGGCAGAGTGGCTGAGAGGCAGTGTGTCAGAGATACAGAGTGTCTGAGAGGCAGAGAGTCTGAAAGACAGAGTGTCTGAGAGGCAGTGTCTGAGCGACTGAGTGTCTGAGAGACAGAGGGTCTGAGAGGCAGATTGTCTGAGAGACAGAGTGTCTGAGAGGCAGAGTTTCTGAGAGGCAGAGTGTCTGAGAGACAGAGTGTCTGAAAGACAGAGTGTCTGAGAGACAGTGTCTGAGAGACAGAGTGTCTGAGAGGCAGAGTGTCTGAGAGGCAGTGTCTGAGAGGCAGTGTCTGAGAGGCAGAGAGTCTGAAAGACAGAGTGTCTGAGAGGCAGTGTCTGAGCGACTGAGTGTCTGAGAGACAGAGGGTCTGAGAGGCAGATTGTCTGAGAGACAGAGTGTCTGAGAGGCAGAGTTTCTGAGAGGCAGAGTGTCTGAGAGACAGAGTGTCTGAAAGACAGAGTGTCTGAGAGACAGTGTCTGAGAGACAGAGTGTCTGAGAGGCAGAGTGTCTGAGAGGCAGTGTCTGAGAGGCAGTGTCTGAGAGGCAGTTTCTGAGAGGCAGAGTGTCTGAGCGACAGAGTGTCTGAGGGACAGAGTGTCTGAGAGGCAGAGTATCTGAGAGGCAGTGTCTGAGAGGCAGAGTTTCTGAGAGACAGAGTATCTGAGAGGCAGTGTGTCTGTGAGGCAGATTGTATGAGAGACAGACTGTCTCAGAGACAGAGGGTCTAAGAGGCAGAGTATCTGAGAGACAGAGTGTCTGAGATGCAGCGTGTCTGAGAGGCAGAGAGTCGCAGAGTCAGAGTGTCTGAGAAACAGAGTGTCTGATAGACAGAGTGTCTGAGAGGCAGAGAGTCAGAGAGGCAGAGAGTCTGAGAGGCAGAGAATCTGAGAGACAGAGTGTCTGACAGGGAGAGTGTCTGAGTGGCAGTGAGTCTGTGAGACAGATTGTCTGAGAGGCAGCGTGTCTGAGAGGCAGAGTGTCTGAGAGACAGAGTGTCTGAGAGGCAGAGTGTCTGAGAGGAAGTGTCTGAGAGACAGAGTGTCTGAGAGGCAGTGTCTGAGAGGCAGAGTGTCTGAGAGACAGAGTGTCTGAGAGGCAGTGTCTGAGAGACAGACTGTCTGAGAGGCAGTGTCTGAGAGACAGTGTCTGAGAGACAGCGTTTCTGAGGGGCAGTGTCTGATAGAAAGAGTGTCTGAGAGGCAGAGTGTCTGAGATGCAGAGTGTCTGAGAGACAGAGAGTCTGAGAGGCAGAGTGTCTGAGAGACAGAGTGTCTGAGAGGCGGATTGTCTGAGAGGCAGAGTATATGAGAGACAGATTGTCTGAGAGGAAGAGTGTCTGAAAGTCAGGGAGTCTGAGAGGCAGAGACTGTGAGAGGCAGATTTTCTGAGCGACAGAGTGTCTGAGAGGCAGAGTGGCTGAGAGGCAGTGTGTCTGAGATACAGAGTGTCTGAGAGGCAGAGAGTCTGAAAGACAGAGTGTCTGAGAGGCAGTGTCTGAGCGACTGAGTGTCTGAGAGACAGAGGGTCTGAGAGGCAGATTGTCTGAGAGACAGAGTGTCTGAGAGGCAGAGTTTCTGAGAGGCAGAGTGTCTGAGAGACAGAGTGTCTGAGAGACAGAGTGTCTGAGAGAGAGTGTCTGAGAGACAGAGTGTCTGAGAGGCAGAGTGTCTGAGAGGCAGAGTGTCTGAGAGACAGAGTGTCTGAGAGACAGAGTGTCTGAGAGGCATAGTGTCTGAGAGGCAGTGTCTGAGAGGCAGTGTCTGAGAGGCAGAGTGTCTGAGAGGCAGTGACTGAGTGACAGAATGTCTGAGAGTCAGAGTATCTGAGAGGCAGTGTCTGAGAGAGCGATTTTCTGAGAGGCAGTGTCTCAGCGACAGAATGTCTGAGAGACAGAGTGTCTGAGATGCAGAGTGTCTGAGAGGCAGAGTGTCTGAGAGGCAGTGTCTGAGACGCAGATTGTCTGAGAGACAGAGTGTCTGAGAGGAAGTGTCTGAGAGACAGTGTCTGAGAGACAGCGTGTCTGAGAGGCAGTGTCTGATAGACAGAGTGTCTGAGAGGCAGAGAGTCTGAGAGGCAGAGAGTCTGAGAGGCAGAGAATCTGAGAGACAGAGTGTCTGACAGGCAGAGTGTCTGAGTGGCAGTGAGTCTGTGAGACAGAGTGTCTGAGAGGCAGTGTGTCTGAGAGGCAGAGTGTCTGAGAGACAGAGTCTCTGAGAGGCAGAGTGTCTGAGAGGAAGTGTCTTAGAGACAGAGTGTCTGAGAGGCAGTGTCTGAGAGGCAGAGTGTCTGAGAGACAGAGTGTCTGAGAGGAAGTGTCTGAGAGACATAGTGTGAGAGACAGCGTGTCTGAGAGGCAGCGAGTTTGAGAGGCAGAGAGTCTGAGAGGCAGAGAGTCTGAGAGACAGAGTGTCTGTGAGGCAGATTGTGTGAGAGGCAGAGAGTCTTAGAGGCAGAGAGTCTGAGAGGCAGTGTGTCTGAGAGACAGAGTGTCTGAGAGACAGAGTGTCTGAGAGGGAGAGTGTCTGAGAGACAGAATATCTGAGATGCAGAGTGTCTGAGAGGCAGATTGTCTGAGAGACAGTGGGTCTGAGAGGCAGAGTGTCTGAGAGACAGAGGGTCTGAGAGAGAGTATCAGAGAGACAGAGTTTCTGATTGGCAGAGTGTCTGAAAGTCATTGAGTCGGAAAGGCAGATTGTCTGAGAGGCAAAGTGTCTGAGAGGCAGAGTGTCTGATAGTCAGAGAGTGTGAGAGTCAGAGTGTCAGAGAGACAGAGTTTCTGAAAGTCATAGAATCTGAGAGGCAGAGATCTGAGAGGCAGAGAGTCTGAGAGGCAGCGTGTCTGAGAGGCAGAGAGTCTGAGAGTCAGAGTGTCTGAAAGACAGTGTCTGAGAGACAGAGTGTCTGAGAAACAGAGTGTCTGAGAAACAGAGTGTCTGAGAAACAGAGTGATAGACAGAGTGTCTGAGAGGCAGTGTCTGAGAGACAGAGTGTCTGAGAGGCAGTGTCTGAGTGACAGAATGTTGAGGGGCAGAGTGTCTGAGAGGCATTGTCTGAGAGAGTGATTTTCTGAGAGGCAGTGTCTGAGCGACAGAATGTCTGAGAGACAGAGTGTCTGAGAAGAAGTGTCTGAGAGACAGTGTCTGAGAGACAGCGTGTCTGAGAGGCAGTGTCTGATAGACAGAGTGTCTGAGAGGCAGAGAGTCTGAGAGGCAGAGAGTCTGAGAGGCAGAGAATCTGAGAGACAGAGTGTCTGGCATGCAGAGTGTCTGAGAGGCAGTGAGAGTGTGAGACAGAGTGTCTGATAGGCAGAGTGTCTGAGAGACAGATTATCTGAGAGGCAGAGTGTCTGAGAGACATAGTGTCTGAGAGACAGCGTGTCTGAGGGACAGTGTCTGATAGAAAGAGTGTCTGAGAGGCAGAGTGTCTGAGATGCAGAGTGTCTGAGAGACAGAATGTCTGAGAGGCAGAGTGTCTGAGAGACAGAGTGTCTGAGAGGCGGATTGTCTGAGAGGCAGAGTATATGAGAGACAGATTGTCTGAGAGGCAGAGTGTCTGAAATTCAGGGAGTCTGAGAGGCAGAGACTGTGAGAGGCAGATTTTCTGAGCAACAGAGTGTCTGAGAGGCAGAGTGGCTGAGAGGCAGTGTGTCAGAGATACAGAGTGTCTGAGAGGCAGAGAGTCTGAAAGACAGAGTGTCTGAGAGGCAGTGTCTGAGCGACTGAGTGTCTGAGAGACAGAGGGTCTGAGAGGCAGATTGTCTGAGAGACAGAGTGTCTGAGAGGCAGAGTTTCTGAGAGGCAGAGTGTCTGAGAGACAGAGTGTCTGAAAGACAGTGTCTGAGAGACAGTGTCTGAGAGACAGAGTGTCTGAGAGGCAGAGTGTCTGAGAGGCAGAGTGTCTGAGAGGAAGAGTGTCTGAGAGGCAGTGTCTGAGAGGCAGTGTCTGAGAGGCAGTTTCTGAGAGGCAGAGTGTCTGAGCGACAGAGTGTCAGAGGGACAGAGTGTCTGAGAGGCAGAGTATCTGAGAGGCAGTGTCTGAGAGGCAGAGTTTCTGAGAGACAGAGTATCTGAGAGGCAGTGTGTCTGTGAGGCAGATTGTATGAGAGACAGACTGTCTCAGAGACAGAGGGTCTGAGAGGCAGAGTATCTGAGAGACAGAGTGTCTGAGATGCAGCGTGTCTGAGAGGCAGAGAGTCGCAGAGTCAGAGTGTCTGAGAAACAGAGTGTCTGATAGACAGAGTGTCTGAGAGGCAGAGAGTCAGAGAGGCAGAGAGTCTGAGAGGCAGAGAATCTGAGAGACAGAGTGTCTGACAGGGAGAGTGTCTGAGTGGCAGTGAGTCTGTGAGACAGATTGTCTGAGAGGCAGCGTGTCTGAGAGGCAGAGTGTCTGAGAGACAGAGTGTCTGAGAGGCAGAGTGTCTGAGAGGAAGTGTCTGAGAGACAGAGTGTCTGAGAGGCAGTGTCTGAGAGGCAGAGTGTCTGAGAGACAGAGTGTCTGAGAGGCAGTGTCTGAGAGACAGAGTGTCTGAGAGGCAGTTTCTGAGAGACAGTGTCTGAGAGACAGCGTGTCTGAGGGGCAGTGTCTGATAGAAAGAGTGTCTGAGAGGCAGAGTGTCTGAGATGCAGAGTGTCTGAGAGACAGAGAGTCTGAGAGGCAGAGTGTCTGAGAGACAGAGTGTCTGAGAGGCGGATTGTCTGAGAGGCAGAGTATATGAGAGACAGATTGTCTGAGAGGAAGAGTGTCTGAAAGTCAGGGAGTCTGAGAGGCAGAGACTGTGAGAGGCAGATTTTCTGAGCGACAGAGTGTCTGAGAGGCAGAGTGGCTGAGAGGCAGTGTGTCTGAGATACAGAGTGTCTGAGAGGCAGAGAGTCTGAAAGACAGAGTGTCTGAGAGGCAGTGTCTGAGCGACTGAGTGTCTGAGAGACAGAGGGTCTGAGAGGCAGATTGTCTGAGAGACAGAGTGTCTGAGAGGCAGAGTTTCTGAGAGGCAGAGTGTCTGAGAGACAGAGTGTCTGAGAGACAGAGTGTCTGAGAGAGAGTGTCTGAGAGACAGAGTGTCTGAGAGGCAGAGTGTCTGAGAGGCAGAGTGTCTGAGAGACAGAGTGTCTGAGAGACAGAGTGTCTGAGAGGCATAGTGTCTGAGAGGCAGTGTCTGAGAGGCAGTGTCTGAGAGGCAGAGTGTCTGAGAGGCAGTGACTGAGTGACAGAATGTCTGAGAGTCAGAGTATCTGAGAGGCAGTGTCTGAGAGAGCGATTTTCTGAGAGGCAGTGTCTCAGCGACAGAATGTCTGAGAGACAGAGTGTCTGAGATGCAGAGTGTCTGAGAGGCAGAGTGTCTGAGAGGCAGTGTCTGAGACGCAGATTGTCTGAGAGACAGAGTGTCTGAGAGGAAGTGTCTGAGAGACAGTGTCTGAGAGACAGCGTGTCT
Source organism: Isurus oxyrinchus (assembly GCA_026770705.1). Lineage (NCBI taxonomy): Eukaryota > Metazoa > Chordata > Chondrichthyes > Lamniformes > Lamnidae > Isurus > Isurus oxyrinchus. The sequence continues at coordinate 339,398 of JANJGN010000499.1, forward strand.
GAGAGGCAGTGTCTGATAGACAGAGTGTCTGAGAGGCAGAGAGTCTGAGAGGCAGAGAGTCTGAGAGGCAGAGAATCTGAGAGACAGAGTGTCTGACAGGCAGAGTGTCTGAGTGGCAGTGAGTCTGTGAGACAGAGTGTCTGAGAGGCAGTGTGTCTGAGAGGCAGAGTGTCTGAGAGACAGAGTCTCTGAGAGGCAGAGTGTCTGAGAGGAAGTGTCTTAGAGACAGAGTGTCTGAGAGGCAGTGTCTGAGAGGCAGAGTGTCTGAGAGACAGAGTGTCTGAGAGGAAGTGTCTGAGAGACATTGTGTGAGAGACAGCGTGTCTGAGAGGCAGCGAGTTTGAGAGGCAGAGAGTCTGAGAGGCAGAGAGTCTGAGAGACAGAGTGTCTGTGAGGCAGATTGTGTGAGAGGCAGAGAGTCTTAGAGGCAGAGAGTCTGAGAGGCAGTGTGTCTGAGAGACAGAGTGTCTGAGAGACAGAGTGTCTGAGAGGGAGAGTGTCTGAGAGACAGAATATCTGAGATGCAGAGTGTCTGAGAGGCAGATTGTCTGAGAGACAGTGGGTCTGAGAGGCAGAGTGTCTGAGAGACAGAGGGTCTGAGAGAGAGTATCTGAGAGACAGAGTTTCTGATTGGCAGAGTGTCTGAAAGTCATTGAGTCGGAAAGGCAGATTGTCTGAGAGGCAAAGTGTCTGAGAGGCAGAGTGTCTGATAGTCAGAGAGTGTGAGAGTCAGAGTGTCAGAGAGACAGAGTTTCTGAAAGTCATAGAATCTGAGAGGCAGAGATCTGAGAGGCAGAGAGTCTGAGAGGCAGCGTGTCTGAGAGGCAGAGAGTCTGAGAGTCAGAGTGTCTGAAAGACAGTGTCTGAGAGACAGAGTGTCTGAGAAACAGAGTGTCTGAGAAACAGAGTGTCTGAGAAACAGAGTGATAGACAGAGTGTCTGAGAGGCAGTGTCTGAGAGACAGAGTGTCTGAGAGGCAGTGTCTGAGTGACAGAATGTCTGAGGGGCAGAGTGTCTGAGAGGCATTGTCTGAGAGAGTGATTTTCTGAGAGGCAGTGTCTGAGCGACAGAATGTCTGAGAGACAGAGTGTCTGAGAAGAAGTGTCTGAGAGACAGTGTCTGAGAGACAGCGTGTCTGAGAGGCAGTGTCTGATAGACAGAGTGTCTGAGAGGCAGAGAGTCTGAGAGGCAGAGAGTCTGAGAGGCAGAGAATCTGAGAGACAGAGTGTCTGGCATGCAGAGTGTCTGAGAGGCAGTGAGAGTGTGAGACAGAGTGTCTGATAGGCAGAGTGTCGGAGAGACAGATTATCTGAGAGGCAGAGTGTCTGAGAGACATAGTGTCTGAGAGACAGAGTGTCTGAGAGGGAGAGTGTCTGAGAGACAGAGTATCTGAGATGCAGACTGTCTGAGAGGCAGATTGTCTGAGAGGCAGAGAGTCTGAAAGACAGATTGTCTGAGAGACAGTGTGTCTGAGAGGCAGTGTGTCTGAGAGGCAGCGTGTCGGAGAGGCAGAGAGTCTCAGAGTCAGAGTGTCTGAGAAACAGAGTGTCTGAGAGACAGAGTTTCTGAGAGACAGAGTGTCTGAGAGGCAGAGAGTTTGAGAGACATTGTGTCTGAGAGACAGAGTGTCTGTGAGACAGAGTGTCTGAGAGACAGAGTGTCTGAGAGTCAGAGTGTCTGAGAGGCAGTGTCTGATAGGCAGTGTCTGAGAGTCAGAGTGTCTGAGAAACAGAGTGTCTGAGAGACAGAGAGTCTGAGAGACAGAGTGTCTGAGAGACAGAGTGTCGGAGAGGCAGAGAGTCTGAGAGACATTGTGTCTGAGAGACAGAGTGTCTGAGAGACAGAGTGTCTGAGAGACAGAGTTTCTGAGAGGCATTGTCTGAGAGAGAGATTTTCTGAGAGGCAGTGTCTGAGCGACAGAATGTCTGAGAGACAGAGTGTTTGAGATGCAGAGTGTCTGAGAGGCAGAGTGTCTGAGAGGCAGTGTCTGAGACGCAGAGTGTCTGAGAGACAGAGTGTCTGAGAGGAAGTGTCTGAGAGACAGCGTGTCTGGGAGACAGTGTGTCTGAGAGGCAGTGTCAGATAGAGTGTCTGAGAGACAGAGTGTCTGAGAGACAGAGTGTCTGAGAGGGAGAGTGTCTGAGAGGCAGTGTCTGAGAGACAGAGTGTCTGAGAGGCAGTGTCTGAGTGACAGAATGTCTGAGAGGCAGAGTGTCTGAGAGGCATTGTCTGAGAGAGAGATTTTCTGAGAGGCAGTGTCTGAGCGACAGAAAGTCTGAGAGACATAGTGTCTGAGAGGCAGTGTCTGAGTGACAGAATGTCTGAGGGGCAGAGTGTCTGAGAGGCATTGTCTGAGAGAGAGATTTTCTGAGAGGCAGTGTCTGAGCGACAGAATGTCTGAGAGACAGAGTGTCTGAGAGGAAGTGTCTGAGAGACAGTGTCTGAGAGACAGCATGTCTGAGAGGCAGTGTCTGATAGACAGAGTGTCTGAGAGGCAGAGTGTCTGAGAGGCAGAGAGTCTGAGAGGCAGAGAATCTGAGAGACAGAGTGTCTGACATGCAGAGTGTCTGAGAGGCAGTGAGTTTGTGAGACAGAGTGTCTGATAGGCAGAGTGTCTGAGAGACAGATTGTCTGAGAGGCAGAGTGTATGAGAGACAGAGTGTCTGAGAGACAGAGCGTCTGAGAGGGAGAGTGACTGAGAGACAGAGTATCTGAGATGCAGACTGTCTGAGAGGCAGATTGTCTGAGAGGCAGAGAGTCTGAAAGACATATTGTCTGAGAGACAGTGTGTCTGAGAGGCAGTGTGTCTGAGAGGCAGAGTGTCTGAGAGGCAGAGTGTCTGAGAGACAGAGTGTCTGTGAGAGAGTATCTGAGAGACAGAGTTTCTGATTGGCAGAGTGTCTGAAAGTCAGTGAGTCGGAAAGGCAGAGTGTCTGAGAGGCAAAGTGTCTGAGAGGCAGAGTGTATGATAGTCAGAGAGTCTGAGATGCAGAGTGTCTGAGAGACAGAGTTTCTGAAAGTCATAGAATCTGAGAGGCAGAGAGTCTGAGAGGCAGAGAGTCTGAGAGGCAGCGTGTCTGAGAGGCAGAGAGTCTGAGAGTCAGAGTGTCTGAAAGACAGAGTGTCTGAGAGACAGAGTGTCTGATAGACAGAGTGTCTGAGAAACAGTGTCTGAGAAACAGAGTGTCTGAGAGACAGAGAGTCTGAGAGACATTGTGTCTGAGAGACAGTGTGTCTCAGAGACAGAGTGTCTGAGAGACAGATTGTCTGAGAGGCAGAGTGTCTGAGAGTCAGTGTCTGAGAGACAGAGTGTCTGAGAGGCAGTGTCTGAGAGAGAGATTTTCTGAAAGGCAGTGTCTGAGTGACATAATGTCTGAGAGACAGAGAGTCTGAGAGGCAGAGTGTCTGAGAGGCAGAGTGTCTGAGAGGCAGTGTCTGAGAGACAGAGTGTCTGAGAGGCAGTGTCTGAGAGACAGTGTCTGAGAGACAGCGTGTCTGAGGGGCAGTGTCTGATAGAAAGAGTGTCTGAGAGGAAGTGTCTGAGAGACAGTGTCTGAGAGAAAGCGTTTCGGAGAGTCAGTGTCTGATAGACAGAGTGTCTGAGAGGCAGAGAGTCTGAGAGGCAGAGAGTCTGAGAAGCAGAGAATCTGAGAGACAGAGTGTCTGACAGGCAGAGTGTCTGAGAGGCAGTGAGGCTGTGAGACAGAGTGTCTGAGAGGCAGAGTGTCTGAGAGACAGATTGTCTGAGAGGCAGAGTGTCTGAGAGGAAGAGTGCCTGTGAGGCAGTTTCTGAGAGGTAGTGTCTCAGAGGCTGTTTCTGAGAGGCAGAGAGTCTGAGCGACAGAGTGTCTGAGGGACAGAGTGTCTGAGAGGCAGAGTATCTGAGAGGCAGTGTCTGAGAGGCAGTGTCTGAGAGGCAGATTGTATGAGAGACAGACTGTCTCAGAGACAGAGGGTCTGAGAGGCAGAGTATCTGAGAGACAGAGTGTCTGAGATGCAGCTTGTCTGAGAGGCAGAGAGTCTCAGAGTCAGAGTGTCTGAGAAACAGAGTGTCTGAGAGACAGAGTTTCTGAGAGACAGAGTGTCTGAGAGGCAGAGAGTTTGAGAGACATTGTGTCTGAGAGACAGAGTGTCTGTGAGACAGAGTGTCTGAGAGACAGAGTGTCTGAGAGTCAGAGTGTCTGAGAGGCAGTGTCTGATAGGCAGTGTCTGAGAGGCAGAGTGTCTGAGAGACAGAGTGTCTGAGAGGCAGTGACTGAGTGACAGAATGTCTGAGAGGCAGAGTAACTGAGAGGCAGTGTCTGAGAGAGCGATTTTCTGAGAGGCAGTGTCTGAGCGACAGAATGTCTGAGAGACAGAGTGTCTGAGATGCAGAGTGTCTGAGAGGCAGAGTGTCTGAGAGGCAGTTTCTGAGACGCAGAGTGTCTGAGAGACAGAGTGTCTGAGAGGAAGTGTCTGAGATACAGTGTCTGAGAGACAGCGTGTCTGAGAGGCAGAGTGTCTGAGAGGCAGAGAGTCTGAGAGACATTGTGTCTGAGAGACAGAGTGTCTGTGAGACAGAGTGTCTGAGAGACAGAGTGTCTGAGAGGCAGTGTCTGAGAGAGCGATTTTCTGAGAGGCACTGTCTGAGTGACAATGACTGAGAGACAGTGTGGCTGAGATGCAGTGTGTCTGAGAGGCAGAGTGTCTGTGAGACAGAGTGTCTAAGAGGCAGAGTGTCTGAGAGACAGAGTGTCTGAGAGGCAGAGTGTCTGATAGACAGAGTGTCTGAGAGGCAGAGTGTCTGAGAGACAGAGTGTCTGAGAGGCGGATTGTCTTAGAGGCAGAGTATATGAGAGACATAGTGTCTGAGAGTCAGAGTGTCTGAGATTCAGTGTCTGAGGGACAGAGTGTCTGAGAGGCAGTTTCTGAGACGCAGAGTGTCTGAGAGACAGAGTGTCTGAGAGGAAGTGTCTGAGAAACAGTGTCTGAGAGACAGTGTGTCTGAGAGGCAGAGTGTCTGAGAGGCAGAGAGTCTGAGAGACATTGTGTCTGAGAGACAGAGTGTCTGGGAGACAGAGTGTCTGAGAGACAGAGTGTCTGAGAGGCAGTGTCTGAGAGAGCGATTTTCTGAGAGGCACTGTCTGAGTGACAATGTCTGAGAGACAGTGTGTCTGAGATGCAGTGTGTCTGAGAGGCAGAGTGTCTGTGAGACAGAGTGTCTGAGAGGCAGAGTCTCTGAGAGACAGAGTGTCTGAGAGGCAGAGTGTCTGATAGACAGAGTGTCTGAGAGGCAAAGTGTCTGAGAGACAGAGTGTCTGAGAGGCGGATTGTCTTAGAGGCAGAGTATATGAGAGACATAGTGTCTGAGAGTCAGAGTGTCTGAGAATCAGTGTCTGAGAGACAGAGTGTCTGAGAGGCAGAGTGTCTGTGAGACAGAGTGTCTGAGAAGCAGAGATTCTGAGAGACAGATTGTCTGAGAGACAGAGTGTCTGAGAGGCAGAGTGTCTGAGAGACAGAGTGTCTGAGAGGCGGATTGTCTGAGAGGCAGATTATATGAGAGACATAGTGTCTGAGAGGCAGAATGTCTGAAAGTCAGGGGGCCTGAGAGGCAGAGACTGTGAGAGGCAGATTTTCTGAGAGACAGAGTGTCTGAGAGGCAGAGTGGCTGATAGGCAGAGTATCTGACACACAGAGTGTCTGAGAAGCAGTATCTGAGCGACTGAGTGTCTGAGAGACAGAGGGTCTGAGAGGCAGATTGTCTGGGAGACAGAGTGTCTGAGAGGCAGAGTGTCTGAGAGGCAGTGTCTGAGAGGCAGTGTCTGAGAGGCAGAGTGTCTGAGAGTCAGAGTGTCTGAGAGGCAGATTGTATGAGAGACAGAGTGTCTCAGAGACAGAGGGTCTGAGAGGCAGAGTATCTGAGAGTCAGAGTGTCTGAGAGGCAGGTTGTCTGAGAGACAGAGTGTCTGAGAGGCAGCGTGTCTGAGAGGCAGAGAGTCACAGAGTCAGAGTGTCTGAGAAACAGAGTGTCTGAGAGACAGAGAGTCTGAGAGACAGAGTGTCTGAGAGACAGAGTGTCGGAGAGGCAGAGAGTCTGAGAGACATTGTGTCTGAGAGACAGAGTGTCTGAGAGACAGTGCCTGAGAGACAGAGTTTCTGAGAGGCATTGTCTGAGAGAGAGATTTTCTGAGAGGCAGTGTCTGAGCGACAGAATGTCTGAGAGACAGAGTGTTTGAGATGCAGAGTGTCTGAGAGGCAGAGTGTCTGAGAGGCAGTGTCTGAGACGCAGAGTGTCTGAGAGACAGAGTGTCTGAGAGGAAGTGTCTGAGAGACAGCGTGTCTGGGAGACAGCGTGTCTGAGAGGCAGTGTCAGATAGAGTGTCTGAGAGACAGAGTGTCTGAGAGACAGAGTGTCTGAGAGGGAGAGTGTCTGAGAGGCAGTGTCTGAGAGACAGAGTGTCTGAGAGGCAGTGTCTGAGTGACAGAATGTCTGAGAGGCAGAGTGTCTGAGAGGCATTGTCTGAGAGAGAGATTTTCTGAGAGGCAGTGTCTGAGCGACAGAAAGTCTGAGAGAGAGATTTTCTGAGAGGCAGTGTCTGAGCGACAGAATGTCTGAGAGACAGAGTGTCTGAGAGGAAGTGTCTGAGAGACAGTGTCTGAGAGACAGCGTGTCTGAGAGGCAGTGTCTGATAGACAGAGTGTCTGAGAGGCAGAGTGTCTGAGAGGCAGAGAGTCTGAGAGGCAGAGAATCTGAGAGACAGAGTGTCTGACATGCAGAGTGTCTGAGAGGCAGTGAGTTTGTGAGACAGAGTGTCTGATAGGCAGAGTGTCTGAGAGACAGATTGTCTGAGAGGCAGAGTGTCTGAGAGACAGAGTGTCTGAGAGACAGAGCGTCTGAGAGGGAGAGTGTCTGAGAGACAGTGTGTCTGAGAGGCAGTGTGTCTGAGAGGCAGAGTGTCTGAGAGGCAGAGTGTCTGAGAGACAGAGTGTCTGTGAGAGAGTATCTGAGAGACAGAGTTTCTGATTGGCAGAGTGTCTGAAAGTCAGTGAGTCGGAAAGGCAGAGTGTCTGAGAGGCAAAGTGTCTGAGAGGCAGAGTGTATGATAGTCAGAGAGTCTGAGATGCAGAGTGTCTGAGAGACAGAGTTTCTGAAAGTCATAGAATCTGAGAGGCAGAGAGTCTGAGAGGCAGAGAGTCTGAGAGGCAGCGTGTCTGAGAGGCAGAGAGTCTGAGAGTCAGAGTGTCTGAAAGACAGAGTGTCTGAGAGACAGAGTGTCTGATAGACAGAGTGTCTGAGAAACAGTGTCTGAGAAACAGAGTGTCTGAGAGACAGAGAGTCTGAGAGACATTGTGTCTGAGAGACAGTGTGTCTCAGAGACAGAGTGTCTGAGAGACAGATTGTCTGAGAGGCAGAGTGTCTGAGAGTCAGTGTCTGAGAGACAGAGTGTCTGAGAGGCAGTGTCTGAGAGAGAGATTTTCTGAAAGGCAGTGTCTGAGTGACATAATGTCTGAGAGACAGAGAGTCTGAGAGGCAGAGTGTCTGAGAGGCAGAGTGTCTGAGAGGCAGTGTCTGAGAGACAGAGTGTCTGAGAGGCAGTGTCTGAGAGACAGTGTCTGAGAGACAGCGTGTCTGAGGGGCAGTGTCTGATAGAAAGAGTGTCTGAGAGGAAGTGTCTGAGAGACAGTGTCTGAGAGAAAGCGTTTCGGAGAGTCAGTGTCTGATAGACAGAGTGTCTGAGAGGCAGAGAGTCTGAGAGGCAGAGAGTCTGAGAAGCAGAGAATCTGAGAGACAGAGTGTCTGACAGGCAGAGTGTCTGAGAGGCAGTGAGGCTGTGAGACAGAGTGTCTGAGAGGCAGAGTGTCTGAGAGACAGATTGTCTGAGAGGCAGAGTGTCTGAGAGGAAGAGTGCCTGTGAGGCAGTTTCTGAGAGGTAGTGTCTCAGAGGCTGTTTCTGAGAGGCAGAGAGTCTGAGCGACAGAGTGTCTGAGGGACAGAGTGTCTGAGAGGCAGAGTATCTGAGAGGCAGTGTCTGAGAGGCAGTGTCTGAGAGGCAGATTGTATGAGAGACAGACTGTCTCAGAGACAGAGGGTCTGAGAGGCAGAGTATCTGAGAGACAGAGTGTCTGAGATGCAGCTTGTCTGAGAGGCAGAGAGTCTCAGAGTCAGAGTGTCTGAGAAACAGAGTGTCTGAGAGACAGAGTTTCTGAGAGACAGAGTGTCTGAGAGGCAGAGAGTCTGAAAGACATTGTGTCTGAGAGACAGAGTGTCTGAGAGACAGAGTGTCTGAGAGGCATAGTGTCTGAGAGGCAGTGTCTGAGAGGCAGTGTCTGAGAGGCAGAGTGTCTGAGAGGCAGTGACTGAGTGACAGAATGTCTGAGAGTCAGAGTATCTGAGAGGCAGTGTCTGAGAGAGCGATTTTCTGAGAGGCAGTGTCTCAGCGACAGAATGTCTGAGAGACAGAGTGTCTGAGATGCAGAGTGTCTGAGAGGCAGAGTGTCTGAGAGGCAGTGTCTGAGACGCAGATTGTCTGAGAGACAGAGTGTCTGAGAGGAAGTGTCTGAGAGACAGTGTCTGAGAGACAGCGTGTCTGAGAGGCAGTGTCTGATAGACAGAGTGTCTGAGAGGCAGAGAGTCTGAGAGGCAGAGAGTCTGAGAGGCAGAGAATCTGAGAGACAGAGTGTCTGACAGGCAGAGTGTCTGAGTGGCAGTGAGTCTGTGAGACAGAGTGTCTGAGAGGCAGTGTGTCTGAGAGGCAGAGTGTCTGAGAGACAGAGTCTCTGAGAGGCAGAGTGTCTGAGAGGAAGTGTCTGAGTGACAGAGTGTCTGAGAGGCAGTGTCTGAGAGGCAGCGAGTTTGAGAGGCAGAGAGTCTGAGAGGCAGAGAGTCTGAGAGACAGAGTGTCTGTGAGGCAGATTGTGTGAGAGGCAGAGAGTCTTAGAGGCAGAGAGTCTGAGAGGCAGTGTGTCTGAGAGACAGAGTGTCTGAGAGACAGAGTGTCTGAGAGGGAGAGTTTCTGAGAGACAGAGTATCTGAGATGCAGACTGTCTGAGAGGCAGATTGTCTGAGAGGCAGAGAGTCTGAAAGACAAATTGTCTGAGAGACAGTGTGTCTGAGAGGCAGTGTGTCTGAGAGGCAGATTGTCTGAGAGAAAGAGTATCTGAGAGACAGAGTTTCTGACTGGCAGAGTGTCTGAAAGTCAGTGAGTCAGAAAGGCAGAGTGTCTGAGAGGCAAAGTGTCTGAGAGGCAGAGTGTCTGATAGTCAGAGAGTCTGAGAGGCAGAGTGTCAGAGAGACAGAGTTTCTGAAAGTCATAGAATCTGATAGACAGAGTGTCTGAGAAACAGTGTCTGAGAAACAGAGTGTCTGAGAGACAGAGAGTCTGAGAGACATTGTGTCTGAGAGACAGTGTGTCTCAGAGACAGAGTGTCTGAGAGACAGATTGTCTGAGAGGCAGAGTGTCTGAGAGTCAGTGTCTGAGAGAGAGATTTTCTGAGAGGCAGTGTCTGAGCGACATACTGTCTGAGAGACAGAGTGTCTGAGAGGCAGAGTGTCTGAGAGGCAGAGTGTCTGAGAGGCAGTGTCTGAGAGACAGAGTGTCTGAGAGGCAGTGTCTGAGAGACAGTGTCTGAGAGACAGCGTGTCTGAGGGGCAGTGTCTGATAGAAAGAGTGTCTGAGAGGCAGAGTGTCTGAGATGCAGAGTGTCTGAGAGACAGAATGTCTGAGAGGCAGAGTGTCTGAGAGACAGAGTGTCTGAGAGGCGGATTGTCTGAGAGGCAGAGTATATGAGAGACAGATTGTCTGAGAGGCAGAGTGTCTGAAAGTCAGGGAGTCTGAGAGGCAGAGACTGTGAGAGGCAGATTTTCTGAGCGACAGAGTGTCTGAGAGGCAGAGTGGCTGAGAGGCAGTGTGTCTGAGATACAGTGTGTTTGAGAGGCAGAGAGTCTGAAAGACAGAGTGTCTGAGAGGCAGTGTCTGAGCGACTGAGTGTCTGAGAGACAGAGGGTCTGAGAGGCAGATTGTCTGAGAGACAGAGTGTCTGAGAGGCAGAGTTTCTGAGAGGCAGAGTGTCTGAGAGACAGAGTGTCTGAAAGACAGAGTGTCTGAGAGACAGTGTCTGAGAGACAGAGTGTCTGAGAGGCAGAGTGTCTGAGAGACAGAGTGTCTGAGAGGCAGTGTCTGAGAGACAGAGTGTCTGAGAGGAAGTGTCTGAGAGACAGTGTCTGAGAGACAGCGTATCTGAGAGGCAGTGTCTGATAGACAGAGTGTCTGAGAGGCAGAGAGTCTGAGAGGCAGAGAGTCTGAGAGGCAGAGAATCTGAGAGACAGAGTGTCTGACATGCAGAGTGTCTGAGAGGCAGTGAGTTTGTGAGACAGAGTGTCTGATAGGCAGAGTTTCTGAGAGACAGATTGTCTGAGAGGGAGAGTGTCTGAGAGACAGAGTGTCTGAGAGACAGTGTCTGAGAGGGAGAGTGTCTGAGAGACAGAGTATCTGTGATGCAGACTGTCTGAGAGGCAGATTGTCTGAGAGGCAGAGTGTCTGAGAGGCAGAGTGTCTGAGAGACAGAGTGTCTGTGAGAGAGTATCTGAGAGACAGAGTTTCTGATTGGCAGAGTGTCTGAAAGTCAGTGAGTCGGAAAGGCAGAGTGTCTGAGAGGCAAACTGTCTGAGAGGCAGAGTGTTTGATAGTCAGAGAGTCTGAGATGCAGAGTGTCTGAGAGACAGAGTTTCTGAAAGTCATAGAATCTGAGAGGCAGAGAGTCTGAGAGGCAGAGAGTCTGAGAGGCAGCGTGTCTGAGAGGCAGAGAGTCTGAGAGTCAGAGGGTCTGAAAGACAGAGTGTCTGAGAGACAGAGTGTCTGATAGACAGAGAGTCTGAGAAACAGTGTCTGAGAAACAGAGTGTCTGAGAGACAGAGAGTCTGAGAGACATTGTGTCTGAGAGACAGTGTGTCTCAGAGACAGAGTGTCTGAGAGACAGATTGTCTGAGAGGCAGAGTGTCTGAGAGTCAGTGTCTGAGAGACAGAGTGTCTGAGAGGCAGTGTCTGAGAGAGAGATTTTCTGAGAGGCAGTGTCTGAGCGACATAATGTCTGAGAGACAGAGTGTCTGAGATGCAGCGTGTCTGAGAGGCAGAGAGTCTCAGAGTCAGAGTGTCTGAGAAGCAGAGTGTCTGAGAGACAGTGTTTCTGAGAGACAGAGTGTCTGAGAGGCAGAGAGTCTGAGAGACATTGTGTCTGAGAGACAGTGTGTCTGAGAGACAGAGTGTCTGAGAGGCATAGTGTCTGAGAGGCAGTGTCTGAGAGGCAGTGTCTGAGAGGCAGAGTGTCTGAGAGGCAGTGACTGAGTGACAGAATGTCTGAGAGTCAGAGTATCTGAGAGGCAGTGTCTGAGAGAGCGATTTTCTGAGAGGCAGTGTCTCAGCGACAGAATGTCTGAGAGACAGAGTGTCTGAGATGCAGAGTGTCTGAGAGGCAGAGTGTCTGAGAGGCAGTGTCTGAGACGCAGATTGTCTGAGAGACAGAGTGTCTGAGAGGAAGTGTCTGAGAGACAGTGTCTGAGAGACAGCGTGTCTGAGAGGCAGTGTCTGATAGACAGAGTGTCTGAGAGGCAGAGAGTCTGAGAGGCAGAGAGTCTGAGAGGCAGAGAATCTGAGAGACAGAGTGTCTGACAGGCAGAGTGTCTGAGTGGCAGTGAGTCTGTGAGACAGAGTGTCTGAGAGGCAGAGTGTCTGAGAGACAGAGTCTCTGAGAGGCAGAGTGTCTGAGAGGAAGTGTCTGAGAGACAGAGTGTCTGAGAGGCAGTGTCTGAGAGGCAGAGTGTCTGAGAGACAGAGTGTCTGAGAGGAAGTGTCTGAGAGACATTGTCTGAGAGACAGCGTGTCTGAGAGGCAGCGAGTTTGAGAGGCAGAGAGTCTGAGAGGCAGAGAGTCTGAGAGACAGAGTGTCTGTGAGGCAGATTGTGTGAGAGGCAGAGAGTCTTAGAGGCAGAGAGTCTGAGAGGCAGTGTGTCTGAGAGACAGAGTGTCTGAGAGACAGAGTGTCTGAGAGGGAGAGTGTCTGAGAGACAGAGTATCTGAGATGCAGACTGTCTGAGAGGCAGATTGTCTGAGAGGCAGAGAGTCTGAAAGACAAATTGTCTGAGAGACAGTGTGTCTGAGAGGCAGTGTGTCTGAGAGGCAGATTGTCTGAGAGGCAGAGTATCTGAGAGACAGAGTTTCTGACTGGCAGAGTGTCTGAAAGTCAGTGAGTCGGAAAGGCAGAGTGTCTGAGAGGCAAAGTGTCTGAGAGGCAGAGTGTCTGATAGTCAGAGAGTCTGAGAGGCAGAGTGTCAGAGAGACAGAGTTTCTGAAAGTCATAGAATCTGAGAGGCAGAGAGTCTGAGAGGCAGAGAGTCTGAGAGGCAGCGTGTCTGAGAGGCAGAGAGTCTGAGAGTCAGAGTGTCTGAAAGACAGAGTGTCTGAGAGACAGAGTGTCTGATAGACAGAGTGTCTGAGAAACAGTGTCTGAGAAACAGAGTGTCTGAGAGACAGAGAGTCTGAGAGACATTGTGTCTGAGAGACAGTGTGTCTCAGAGACAGAGTGTCTGAGAGACAGATTGTCTGAGAGGCAGAGTGTCTGAGAGTCAGTGTCTGAGAGACAGAGTGTCTGAGAGGCAGTGTCTGAGAGAGAGATTTTCTGAGAGGCAGTGTCTGAGCGACATACTGTCTGAGAGACAGAGTGTCTGAGAGGCAGAGTGTCTGAGAGGCAGAGTGTCTGAGAGGCAGTGTCTGAGAGACAGAGTGTCTGAGAGGCAGTGTCTGAGAGACAGTGTCTGAGAGACAGCGTGTCTGAGGGGCAGTGTCTGATAGAAAGAGTGTCTGAGAGGCAGAGTGTCTGAGATGCAGAGTGTCTGAGAGACAGAATGTCTGAGAGGCAGAGTGTCTGAGAGACAGAGTGTCTGAGAGGCGGATTGTCTGAGAGGCAGAGTATATGAGAGACAGATTGTCTGAGAGGCAGAGTGTCTGAAAGTCAGGGAGTCTGAGAGGCAGAGACTGTGAGAGGCAGATTTTCTGAGCGACAGAGTGTCTGAGAGGCAGAGTGGCTGACAGGCAGTGTGTCTGAGATACAGAGTGTCTGAGAGGCAGAGAGTCTGAAAGACAGAGTGTCTGAGAGGCAGTGTCTGAGCGACTGAGTGTCTGAGAGACAGAGGGTCTGAGAGGCAGATTGTCTGAGAGACAGAGTGTCTGAGATGCAGAGAGTCTGAGAGACATTGTGTCTGAGAGTCAGAGTGTCTGAAAGACAGACTGTCTGAGAGACAGAGTGTCTGATAGACAGAGAGTCTGAGAAACAGTGTCTGAGAAACAGAGTGTCTGAGAGACAGAGAGTCTGAGAGACATTGTGTCTGAGAGACAGTGTGTCTCAGAGACAGAGTGTCTGAGAGACAGATTGTCTGAGAGGCAGAGTGTCTGAGAGTCAGTGTCTGAGAGACAGAGTGTCTGAGAGGCAGTGTCTGAGAGAGAGATTTTCTGAGAGGCAGTGTCTGAGCGACATAATGTCTGAGAGACAGAGTGTCTGAGATGCAGCGTGTCTGAGAGGCAGAGAGTCTCAGAGTCAGAGTGTCTGAGAAACAGAGTGTCTGAGAGACAGAGTTTCTGAGAGACAGAGTGTCTGAGAGGCAGAGAGTCTGAGAGACATTGTGTCTGAGAGACAGAGTGTCTGAGAGACAGAGTGTCTGAGAGGCATAGTGTCTGAGAGGCAGTGTCTGAGAGGCAGTGTCTGAGTGGCAGAGTGTCTGAGAGGCAGTGACTGAGTGACAGAATGTCTGAGAGTCAGAGTATCTGAGAGGCAGTGTCTGAGAGAGCGATTTTCTGAGAGGCAGTGTCTCAGCGACAGAATGTCTGAGAGACAGAGTGTCTGAGATGCAGAGTGTCTGAGAGGCAGAGTGTCTGAGAGGCAGTGTCTGAGACGCAGATTGTCTGAGAGACAGAGTGTCTGAGAGGAAGTGTCTGAGAGACAGTGTCTGAGAGACAGCGTGTCTGAGAGGCAGTGTCTGATAGACAGAGTGTCTGAGAGGCAGAGAGTCTGAGAGGCAGAGAGTCTGAGAGGCAGAGAATCTGAGAGACAGAGTGTCTGACAGGCAGAGTGTCTGAGTGGCAGTGAGTCTGTGAGACAGAGTGTCTGAGAGGCAGAGTGTCTGAGAGACAGAGTCTCTGAGAGGCAGAGTGTCTGAGAGGAAGTGTCTGAGAGACAGAGTGTCTGAGAGGCAGTGTCTGAGAGGCAGAGTGTCTGAGAGACAGAGTGTCTGAGAGGAAGTGTCTGAGAGACATTGTCTGAGAGACAGCGTGTCTGAGAGGCAGCGAGTTTGAGAGGCAGAGAGTCTGAGAGGCAGAGAGTCTGAGAGACAGAGTGTCTGTGAGGCAGATTGTGTGAGAGGCAGAGAGTCTTAGAGGCAGAGAGTCTGAGAGGCAGTGTGTCTGAGAGACAGAGTGTCTGAGTGACAGAGTGTCTGAGAGGGAGAGTGTCTGAGAGACAGAGTATCTGAGATGCAGACTGTCTGAGAGGCAGATTGTCTGAGAGGCAGAGAGTCTGAAAGACAAATTGTCTGAGAGACAGTGTGTCTGAGAGGCAGTGTGTCTGAGAGGCAGATTGTCTGAGAGGCAGAGTATCTGAGAGACAGAGTTTCTGACTGGCAGAGTGTCTGAAAGTCAGTGAGTCGGAAAGGCAGAGTGTCTGAGAGGCAAAGTGTCTGAGAGGCAGAGTGTCTGATAGTCAGAGAGTCTGAGAGGCAGAGTGTCAGAGAGACAGAGTTTCTGAAAGTCATAGAATCTGAGAGGCAGAGAGTCTGAGAGGCAGAGAGTCTGAGAGGCAGCGTGTCTGAGAGGCAGAGAGTCTGAGAGTCAGAGTGTCTGAAAGACAGAGTGTCTGAGAGACAGAGTGTCTGATAGACAGAGTGTCTGAGAAACAGTGTCAGAGAAACAGAGTGTCTGAGAGACAGAGAGTCTGAGAGACATTGTGTCTGAGAGACAGTGCGTCTCAGAGACAGAGTGTCTGAGAGACAGATTGTCTGAGAGGCAGAGTGTCTGAGAGTCAGTGTCTGAGAGACAGAGTGTCTGAGAGGCAGTGTCTGAGAGAGAGATTTTCTGAGAGGCAGTGTCTGAGCGACATACTGTCTGAGAGACAGAGTGTCTGAGAGGCAGAGTGTCTGAGAGGCAGAGTGTCTGAGAGGCAGTGTCTGAGAGACAGAGTGTCTGAGAGGCAGTATCTGAGAGACAGTGTCTGAGAGACAGCGTGTCTGAGGGGCAGTGTCTGATAGAAAGAGTGTCTGAGAGGCAGAGTGTCTGAGATGCAGAGTGTCTGAGAGACAGAATGTCTGAGAGGCAGAGTGTCTGAGAGACAGAGTGTCTGAGAGGCGGATTGTCTGAGAGGCAGAGTATATGAGAGACAGATTGTCTGAGAGGCAGAGTGTCTGAAAGTCAGGGAGTCTGAGAGGCAGAGACTGTGAGAGGCAGATTTTCTGAGCGACAGAGTGTCTGAGAGGCAGAGTGGCTGAGAGGCAGTGTGTCTGAGATACAGAGTGTCTGAGAGGCAGAGAGTCTGAAAGACAGAATGTCTGAGAGGCAGTGTCTGAGCGACTGAGTGTCTGAGAGACAGAGGGTCTGAGAGGCAGATTGTCTGAGAGACAGAGTGTCTGAGAGGCAGAGAGTCTGAGAGACATTGTGTCTGAGAGACAGAGTGTCTGAGAGACAGAGTGTCTGAGAGGCATAGTGTCTGAGAGGCAGTGTCTGAGAGGCAGTGTCTGAGAGGCAGAGTGTCTGAGAGGCAGTGACTGAGTGACAGAATGTCTGAGAGTCAGAGTATCTGAGAGGCAGTGTCTGAGAGAGCGATTTTCTGAGAGGCAATGTCTCAGCGACAGAATGTCTGAGAGACAGAGTGTCTGAGATGCAGAGTGTCTGAGAGGCAGAGTGTCTGAGAGGCAGTGTCTGAGACGCAGATTGTCTGAGAGACAGAGTGTCTGAGAGGAAGTGTCTGAGAGACAGTGTCTGAGAGACAGCGTGTCTGAGAGGCAGTGTCTGATAGACAGAGTGTCTGAGAGGCAGAGAGTCTGAGAGGCAGAGAGTCTGAGAGGCAGAGAATCTGAGAGACAGAGTGTCTGACAGGCAGAGTGTCTGAGTGGCAGTGAGTCTGTGAGACAGAGTGTCTGAGAGGCAGAGTGTCTGAGAGACAGAGTCTCTGAGAGGCAGAGTGTCTGAGAGGAAGTGTCTGAGAGACAGAGTGTCTGAGAGGCAGTGTCTGAGAGGCAGAGTGTCTGAGAGACAGAGTGTCTGAGAGGAAGTGTCTGAGAGACATTGTCTGAGAGACAGCGTGTCTGAGAGGCAGCGAGTTTGAGAGGCAGAGAGTCTGAGAGGCAGAGAGTCTGAGAGACAGAGTGTCTGTGAGGCAGATTGTGTGAGAGGCAGAGAGTCTTAGAGGCAGAGAGTCTGAGAGGCAGTGTGTCTGAGAGACAGAGTGTCTGAGAGACAGAGTGTCTGAGAGGGAGAGTGTCTGAGAGACAGAGTATCTGAGATGCAGACTGTCTGAGAGGCAGATTGTCTGAGAGGCAGAGAGTCTGAAAGACAAATTGTCTGAGAGACAGTGTGTCTGAGAGGCAGTGTGTCTGAGAGGCAGATTGTCTGAGAGGCAGAGTATCTGAGAGACAGAGTTTCTGACTGGCAGAGTGTCTGAAAGTCAGTGAGTCGGAAAGGCAGAGTGTCTGAGAGGCAAAGTGTCTGAGAGGCAGAGTGTCTGATAGTCAGAGAGTCTGAGAGGCAGAGTGTCAGAGAGACAGAGTTTCTGAAAGTCATAGAATCTGAGAGGCAGAGAGTCTGAGAGGCAGAGAGTCTGAGAGGCAGCGTGTCTGAGAGGCAGAGAGTCTGAGAGTCAGAGTGTCTGAAAGACAGAGTGTCTGAGAAACAGTGTCTGAGAAACAGAGTGTCTGAGAGACAGAGAGTCTGAGAGACATTGTGTCTGAGAGACAGTGTGTCTCAGAGACAGAGTGTCTGAGAGACAGATTGTCTGAGAGGCAGAGTGTCTGAGAGTCAGTGTCTGAGAGACAGAGTGTCTGAGAGGCAGTGTCTGAGAGAGAGATTTTCTGAGAGGCAGTGTCTGAGCGACATACTTTCTGAGAGACAGAGTGTCTGAGAGGCAGAGTGTCTGAGAGGCAGAGTGTCTGAGAGGCAGTGTCTGAGAGACAGAGTGTCTGAGAGGCAGTGTCTGAGAGACAGTGTCTGAGAGACAGCGAGTCTGAGGGGCAGTGTCTGATAGAAAGAGTGTCTGAGAGGCAGAGTGTCTGAGATGCAGAGTGTCTGAGAGACAGAATGTCTGAGAGGCAGAGTGTCAGAGAGACAGAGTGTCTGAGAAACAGAGTGTCTGAGAAACAGAGTGTCTGAGAGACAGAGTTTCTGAGAGACAGAGTGTCTGAGAGGCAGAGAGTCTGAGAGATATTGCGTCTGAGAGACAGAGTGTCTGAGAGACAGAGTGTCTGAGAGGCATAGTGTCTGAGAGGCAGTGTCTGAGAGGCAGTGTCTGAGAGGCAGAGTGTCTGAGAGGCAGTGACTGAGTGACAGAATGTCTGAGAGTCAGAGTATCTGAGAGGCAGTGTCTGAGAGAGCGATTTTCTGAGAGGCAGTGTCTCAGCGACAGAATGTCTGAGAGACAGAGTGTCTGAGATGCAGAGTGTCTGAGAGGCAGAGTGTCTGAGAGGCAGTGTCTGAGACGCAGATTGTCTGAGAGACAGAGTGTCTGAGAGGAAGTGTCTGAGAGACAGTGTCTGAGAGACAGCGTGTCTGAGAGGCAGTGTCTGATAGACAGAGTGTCTGAGAGGCAGAGAGTCTGAGAGGCAGAGAGTCTGAGAGGCAGAGAATCTGAGAGGCAGAGTGTCTGACAGGCAGAGTGTCTGAGTGGCAGTGAGTCTGTGAGACAGATTGTCTGAGAGGCAGTGTGTCTGAGAGGCAAAGTGTCTGAGAGACAGTGTGTCTGAGAGGCAGAGTGTCTGAGAGGAAGTGTCTGAGAGACAGAGTGTCTGAGAGGCAGTGTCTGAGAGGCAGAGTGTCTGAGAGACAGAGTGTCTGAGAGGAAGTGTCTGAGAGACATTGTCTGAGAGACAGCGTGTCTGAGAGGCAGCGAGTTTGAGAGGCAGAGAGTCTGAGAGGCAGAGAGTCTGAGAGACAGAGTGTCTGTGAGGCAGATTGTGTGAGAGGCAGAGAGTCTTAGAGGCAGAGAGTCTGAGAGGCAGTGTGTCTGAGAGACAGAGTGTCTGAGTGACAGAGTGTCTGAGAGGGAGAGTGTCTGAGAGACAGAGTATCTGAGATGCAGACTGTCAGAGAGGCAGATTGTCTGAGAGGCAGAGAGTCTGAAACACAAATTGTCTGAGAGACAGTGTGTCTGAGAGGCAGTGTGTCTGAGAGGCAGATTGTCTGAGAGGCAGAGTATCTGAGAGACAGAGTTTCTGACTGGCAGAGTGTCTGAAAGTCAGTGAGTCGGAAAGGCAGAGTGTCTGAGAGGCAAAGTGTCTGAGAGGCAGAGTGTCTGATAGTCAGAGAGTCTGAGAGGCAGAGTGTCAGAGAGACAGAGTTTCTGAAAGTCATAGAATCTGAGAGGCAGAGAGTCTGAGAGGCAGAGAGTCTGAGAGGCAGCGTGTCTGAGAGGCAGAGAGTCTGAGAGTCAGAGTGTCTGAAAGACAGAGTGTCTGAGAGACAGAGTGTCTGATAGACAGAGTGTCTGAGAAACAGTGTCTGAGAAACAGAGTGTCTGAGAGACAGAGAGTCTGAGAGACATTGTGTCTGAGAGACAGTGTGTCTCAGAGACAGAGTGTCTGAGAGACAGATTGTCTGAGAGGCAGAGTGTCTGAGAGTCAGTGTCTGAGAGACAGAGTGTCTGAGAGGCAGTGTCTGAGAGGCAGAGTGTCTGAGAGACAGAGTGTCTGAGAGGAAGTGTCTGAGAGACATTGTCTGAGAGACAGCGTGTCTGAGAGGCAGCGAGTTTGAGAGGCAGAGAGTCTGAGAGGCAGAGAGTCTGAGAGACAGAGTGTCTGTGAGGCAGATTGTGTGAGAGGCAGAGAGTCTTAGAGGCAGAGAGTCTGAGAGGCAGTGTGTCTGAGAGACAGAGTGTCTGAGTGACAGAGTGTCTGAGAGGGAGAGTGTCTGAGAGACAGAGTATCTGAGATGCAGACTGTCTGAGAGGCAGATTGTCTGAGAGGCAGAGAGTCTGAAAGACAAATTGTCTGAGAGACAGTGTGTCTGAGAGGCAGTGTGTCTGAGAGGCAGATTGTCTGAGAGGCAGAGTATCTGAGAGACAGAGTTTCTGACTGGCAGAGTGTCTGAAAGTCAGTGAGTCGGAAAGGCAGAGTGTCTGAGAGGCAAAGTGTCTGAGAGGCAGAGTGTCTGATAGTCAGAGAGTCTGAGAGGCAGAGTGTCAGAGAGACAGAGTTTCTGAAAGTCATAGAATCTGAGAGGCAGAGAGTCTGAGAGGCAGAGAGTCTGAGAGGCAGCGTGTCTGAGAGGCAGAGAGTCTGAGAGTCAGAGTGTCTGAAAGACAGAGTGTCTGAGAGACAGAGTGTCTGATAGACAGAGTGTCTGAGAAACAGTGTCTGAGAAACAGAGTGTCTGAGAGACAGAGAGTCTGAGAGACATTGTGTCTGAGAGACAGTGTGTCTCAGAGACAGAGTGTCTGAGAGACAGATTGTCTGAGAGGCAGAGTGTCTGAGAGTCAGTGTCTGAGAGACAGAGTGTCTGAGAGGCAGTGTCTGAGAGAGAGATTTTCTGAGAGGCAGTGTCTGAGCGACATACTGTCTGAGAGACAGAGTGTCTGAGAGGCAGAGTGTCTGAGAGGCAGAGTGTCTGAGAGGCAGTGTCTGAGAGACAGAGTGCCTGAGAGGCAGTATCTGAGAGACAGTGTCTGAGAGACAGCGTGTCTGAGGGGCAGTGTCTGATAGAAAGAGTGTCTGAGAGGCAGAGTGTCTGAGATGCAGAGTGTCTGAGAGACAGAATGTCTGAGAGGCAGAGTGTCTGAGAGACAGAGTGTCTGAGAGGCGGATTGTCTGAGAGGCAGAGTATATGAGAGACAGATTGTCTGAGAGGCAGAGTGTCTGAAAGTCAGGGAGTCTGAGAGGCAGAGACTGTGAGAGGCAGATTTTCTGAGCGACAGAGTGTCTGAGAGGCAGAGTGGCTGAGAGGCAGTGTGTCTGAGATACAGAGTGTCTGAGAGGCAGAGAGTCTGAAAGACAGAATGTCTGAGAGGCAGTGTCTGAGCGACAGAGTGTCTGAGAGACAGAGGGTCTGAGAGGCAGATTGTCTGAGAGACAGAGTGTCTGAGAGGCAGAGAGTCTGAGAGACATTGTGTCTGAGAGACAGAGTGTCTGAGAGACAGAGTGTCTGAGAGGCATAGTGTCTGAGAGGCAGTGTCTGAGAGGCAGTGTCTGAGAGGCAGAGTGTCTGAGAGGCAGTGACTGAGTGACAGAATGTCTGAGAGTCAGAGTATCTGAGAGGCAGTGTCTGAGAGAGCGATTTTCTGAGAGGCAGTGTCTCAGCGACAGAATGTCTGAGAGACAGAGTGTCTGAGATGCAGAGTGTCTGAGAGGCAGAGTGTCTGAGAGGCAGTGTCTGAGACGCAGATTGTCTGAGAGACAGAGTGTCTGAGAGGAAGTGTCTGAGAGACAGTGTCTGAGAGACAGCGTGTCTGAGAGGCAGTGTCTGATAGACAGAGTGTCTGAGAGGCAGAGAGTCTGAGAGGCAGAGAGTCTGAGAGGCAGAGAATCTGAGAGACAGAGTGTCTGACAGGCAGAGTGTCTGAGTGGCAGTGAGTCTGTGAGACAGAGTGTCTGAGAGGCAGAGTGTCTGAGAGACAGAGTCTCTGAGAGGCAGAGTATCTGAGAGGAAGTGTCTGAGAGACAGAGTGTCTGAGAGGCAGTGTCTTAGAGGCAGAGTGTCTGAGAGACAGAGTGTCTGAGAGGAAGTGTCTGAGAGACATTGTCTGAGAGACAGCGTGTCTGAGAGGCAGCGAGTTTGAGAGGCAGAGAGTCTGAGAGGCAGAGAGTCTGAGAGACAGAGTGTCTGTGAGGCAGATTGTGTGAGAGGCAGAGAGTCTTAGAGGCAGAGAGTCTGAGAGGCAGTGTGTCTGAGAGACAGAGTGTCTGAGAGACAGAGTGTCTGAGAGGGAGAGTGTCTGAGAGACAGAGTATCTGAGATGCAGACTGTCTGAGAGGCAGATTGTCTGAGAGGCAGAGAGTCTGAAAGACAAATTGTCTGAGAGACAGTGTGTCTGAGAGGCAGTGTGTCTGAGAGGCAGATTGTCTGAGAGGCAGAGTATCTGAGAGACAGAGTTTCTGACTGGCAGAGTGTCTGAAAGTCAGTGAGTCGGAAAGGCAGAGTGTCTGAGAGGCAAAGTGTCTGAGAGGCAGAGTGTCTGATAGTCAGAGAGTCTGAGAGGCAGAGTGTCAGAGAGACAGAGTTTCTGAAAGTCATAGAATCTGAGAGGCAGAGAGTCTGAGAGGCAGAGAGTCTGAGAGGCAGCGTGTCTGAGAGGCAGAGAGTCTGAGAGTCAGAGTGTCTGAAAAACAGAGTGTCTGAGAAACAGTGTCTGAGAAACAGAGTGTCTGAGAGACAGAGAGTCTGAGAGACATTGTGTCTGAGAGACAGTGTGTCTCAGAGACAGAGTGTCTGAGAGACAGATTGTCTGAGAGGCAGAGTGTCTGAGAGTCAGTGTCTGAGAGACAGAGTGTCTGAGAGGCAGTGTCTGAGAGAGAGATATTCTGAGAGGCAGTGTCTGAGCGACATACTGTCTGAGAGACAGAGTGTCTGAGAGGCAGAATGTCTGAGAGGCAGAGTGTCTGAGAGGCAGTGTCTGAGAGACAGAGTGTCTGAGAGGCAGTGTCTGAGAGACAGTGTCTGAGAGACAGCGTGTCTGAGGGGCAGTGTCTGATAGAAAGAGTGTCTGAGAGGCAGAGTGTCTGAGATGCAGAGTGTCTGAGAGACAGAATGTCTGAGAGGCAGAGTGTCAGAGAGACAGAATGTCTGAGAGGCGGATTGTCTGAGAGGCAGAGTATATGAGAGACAGATTGTCTGAGAGGCAGAGTGTCTGAAAGTCAGGGAGTCTGAGAGGCAGAGACTGTGAGAGGCAGATTTTCTGAGCGACAGAGTGTCTGAGAGGCAGAGTGGCTGAGAGGCAGTGTGTCTGAGATACAGAGTGTCTGAGAGGCAGAGAGTCTGAAAGACAGAGTGTCTGAGAGGCAGTGTCTGAGCGACTGAGTGTCTGAGAGACAGAGGGTCTGAGAGGCAGATTGTCTGAGAGACAGAGTGTCTGAGAGGCAGAGTTTCTGAGAGGCAGAGTGTCTGAGAGACAGAGTGTCTGAAAGACAGAGTGTCTGAGAGACAGTGTCTGAGGGACAGAGTGTCTGAGAGGCAGAGTATCTGAGAGGCAGTGTCTGAGAGGCAGTGTCTGAGAGGCAGATTGTATGAGAGACAGACTGTCTCAGAGACAGAGGGTCTGAGAGGCAGAGTATCTGAGAGACAGAGTGTCTGAGATGCAGCGTGTCTGAGAGGCAGAGAGTCTCAGAGTCAGAGTGTCTGAGAAACAGAGTGTCTGAGAAACAGAGTGTCTGAGAGACAGAGTTTCTGAGAGACAGAGTGTCTGAGAGGCAGAGAGTCTGAGAGATATTGCGTCTGAGAGACAGAGTGTCTGAGAGACAGAGTGTCTGAGAGGCATAGTGTCTGAGAGGCAGTGTCTGAGAGGCAGTGTCTGAGAGGCAGAGTGTCTGAGAGGCAGTGACTGAGTGACAGAATGTCTGAGAGTCAGAGTATCTGAGAGGCAGTGTCTGAGAGAGCGATTTTCTGAGAGGCAGTGTCTCAGCGACAGAATGTCTGAGAGACAGAGTGTCTGAGATGCAGAGTGTCTGAGAGGCAGAGTGTCTGAGAGGCAGTGTCTGAGACGCAGATTGTCTGAGAGACAGAGTGTCTGAGAGGAAGTGTCTGAGAGACAGTGTCTGAGAGACAGCGTGTCTGAGAGGCAGTGTCTGATAGACAGAGTGTCTGAGAGGCAGAGAGTCTGAGAGGCAGAGAGTCTGAGAGGCAGAGAATCTGAGAGACAGAGTGTCTGACAGGCAGAGTGTCTGAGTGGCAGTGAGTCTGTGAGACAGAGTGTCTGAGAGGCAGAGTGTCTGAGAGACAGAGTCTCTGAGAGGCAGAGTGTCTGAGAGGAAGTGTCTGAGAGACAGAGTGTCTGAGAGGCAGTGTCTGAGAGGCAGAGTGTCTGAGAGACAGAGTGTCTGAGAGGAAGTGTCTGAGAGACATTGTCTGAGAGACAGCGTGTCTGAGAGGCAGCGAGTTTGAGAGGCAGAGAGTCTGAGAGGCAGAGAGTCTGAGAGACAGAGTGTCTGTGAGGCAGATTGTGTGAGAGGCAGAGAGTCTTAGAGGCAGAGAGTCTGAGAGGCAGTGTGTCTGAGAGACAGAGTGTCTGAGAGACAGAGTGTCTGAGAGGGAGAGTGTCTGAGAGACAGAGTATCTGAGATGCAGACTGTCTGAGAGGCAGATTGTCTGAGAGGCAGAGAGTCTGAAAGACAAATTGTCTGAGAGACAGTGTGTCTGAGAGGCAGTGTGTCTGAGAGGCAGATTGTCTGAGAGGCAGAGTATCTGAGAGACAGAGTTTCTGACTGGCAGAGTGTCTGAAAGTCAGTGAGTCGGAAAGGCAGAGTGTCTGAGAGGCAAAGTGTCTGAGAGGCAGAGTGTCTGATAGTCAGAGAGTCTGAGAGGCAGAGTGTCAGAGAGACAGAGTTTCTGAAAGTCATAGAATCTGAGAGGCAGAGAGTCTGAGAGGCAGAGAGTCTGAGAGGCAGCGTGTCTGAGAGGCAGAGAGTCTGAGAGTCAGAGTGTCTGAAAGACAGAGTGTCTGAGAAACAGTGTCTGAGAAACAGAGTGTCTGAGAGACAGAGAGTCTGAGAGACATTGTGTCTGAGAGACAGTGTGTCTCAGAGACAGAGTGTCTGAGAGACAGATTGTCTGAGAGGCAGAGTGTCTGAGAGTCAGTGTCTGAGAGACAGAGTGTCTGAGAGGCAGTGTCTGAGAGAGAGATTTTCTGAGAGGCAGTGTCTGAGCGACATACTTTCTGAGAGACAGAGTGTCTGAGAGGCAGAGTGTCTGAGAGGCAGAGTGTCTGAGAGGCAGTGTCTGAGAGACAGAGTGTCTGAGAGGCAGTGTCTGAGAGACAGTGTCTGAGAGACAGCGAGTCTGAGGGGCAGTGTCTGATAGAAAGAGTGTCTGAGAGGCAGAGTGTCTGAGATGCAGAGTGTCTGAGAGACAGAATGTCTGAGAGGCAGAGTGTCAGAGAGACAGAGTGTCTGAGAAACAGAGTGTCTGAGAAACAGAGTGTCTGAGAGACAGAGTTTCTGAGAGACAGAGTGTCTGAGAGGCAGAGAGTCTGAGAGATATTGCGTCTGAGAGACAGAGTGTCTGAGAGACAGAGTGTCTGAGAGGCATAGTGTCTGAGAGGCAGTGTCTGAGAGGCAGTGTCTGAGAGGCAGAGTGTCTGAGAGGCAGTGACTGAGTGACAGAATGTCTGAGAGTCAGAGTATCTGAGAGGCAGTGTCTGAGAGAGCGATTTTCTGAGAGGCAGTGTCTCAGCGACAGAATGTCTGAGAGACAGAGTGTCTGAGATGCAGAGTGTCTGAGAGGCAGAGTGTCTGAGAGGCAGTGTCTGAGACGCAGATTGTCTGAGAGACAGAGTGTCTGAGAGGAAGTGTCTGAGAGACAGTGTCTGAGAGACAGCGTGTCTGAGAGGCAGTGTCTGATAGACAGAGTGTCTGAGAGGCAGAGAGTCTGAGAGGCAGAGAGTCTGAGAGGCAGAGAATCTGAGAGGCAGAGTGTCTGACAGGCAGAGTGTCTGAGTGGCAGTGAGTCTGTGAGACAGATTGTCTGAGAGGCAGTGTGTCTGAGAGGCAAAGTGTCTGAGAGACAGTGTGTCTGAGAGGCAGAGTGTCTGAGAGGAAGTGTCTGAGAGACAGAGTGTCTGAGAGGCAGTGTCTGAGAGGCAGAGTGTCTGAGAGACAGAGTGTCTGAGAGGAAGTGTCTGAGAGACATTGTCTGAGAGACAGCGTGTCTGAGAGGCAGCGAGTTTGAGAGGCAGAGAGTCTGAGAGGCAGAGAGTCTGAGAGACAGAGTGTCTGTGAGGCAGATTGTGTGAGAGGCAGAGAGTCTTAGAGGCAGAGAGTCTGAGAGGCAGTGTGTCTGAGAGACAGAGTGTCTGAGTGACAGAGTGTCTGAGAGGGAGAGTGTCTGAGAGACAGAGTATCTGAGATGCAGACTGTCAGAGAGGCAGATTGTCTGAGAGGCAGAGAGTCTGAAACACAAATTGTCTGAGAGACAGTGTGTCTGAGAGGCAGTGTGTCTGAGAGGCAGATTGTCTGAGAGGCAGAGTATCTGAGAGACAGAGTTTCTGACTGGCAGAGTGTCTGAAAGTCAGTGAGTCGGAAAGGCAGAGTGTCTGAGAGGCAAAGTGTCTGAGAGGCAGAGTGTCTGATAGTCAGAGAGTCTGAGAGGCAGAGTGTCAGAGAGACAGAGTTTCTGAAAGTCATAGAATCTGAGAGGCAGAGAGTCTGAGAGGCAGAGAGTCTGAGAGGCAGCGTGTCTGAGAGGCAGAGAGTCTGAGAGTCAGAGTGTCTGAAAGACAGAGTGTCTGAGAGACAGAGTGTCTGATAGACAGAGTGTCTGAGAAACAGTGTCTGAGAAACAGAGTGTCTGAGAGACAGAGAGTCTGAGAGACATTGTGACTGAGAGACAGTGTGTCTCAGAGACAGAGTGTCTGAGAGACAGATTGTCTGAGAGGCAGAGTGTCTGAGAGTCAGTGTCTGAGAGACAGAGTGTCTGAGAGGCAGTGTCTGAGAGGCAGAGTGTCTGAGAGACAGAGTGTCTGAGAGGAAGTGTCTGAGAGACATTGTCTGAGAGACAGCGTGTCTGAGAGGCAGCGAGTTTGAGAGGCAGAGAGTCTGAGAGGCAGAGAGTCTGAGAGACAGAGTGTCTGTGAGGCAGATTGTGTGAGAGGCAGAGAGTCTTAGAGGCAGAGAGTCTGAGAGGCAGTGTGTCTGAGAGACAGAGTGTCTGAGTGACAGAGTGTCTGAGAGGGAGAGTGTCTGAGAGACAGAGTATCTGAGATGCAGACTGTCTGAGAGGCAGATTGTCTGAGAGGCAGAGAGTCTGAAAGACAAATTGTCTGAGAGACAGTGTGTCTGAGAGGCAGTGTGTCTGAGAGGCAGATTGTCTGAGAGGCAGAGTATCTGAGAGACAGAGTTTCTGACTGGCAGAGTGTCTGAAAGTCAGTGAGTCGGAAAGGCAGAGTGTCTGAGAGGCAAAGTGTCTGAGAGGCAGAGTGTCTGATAGTCAGAGAGTCTGAGAGGCAGAGTGTCAGAGAGACAGAGTTTCTGAAAGTCATAGAATCTGAGAGGCAGAGAGTCTGAGAGGCAGAGAGTCTGAGAGGCAGCGTGTCTGAGAGGCAGAGAGTCTGAGAGTCAGAGTGTCTGAAAGACAGAGTGTCTGAGAGACAGAGTGTCTGATAGACAGAGTGTCTGAGAAACAGTGTCTGAGAAACAGAGTGTCTGAGAGACAGAGAGTCTGAGAGACATTGTGTCTGAGAGACAGTGTGTCTCAGAGACAGAGTGTCTGAGAGACAGATTGTCTGAGAGGCAGAGTGTCTGAGAGTCAGTGTCTGAGAGACAGAGTGTCTGAGAGGCAGTGTCTGAGAGAGAGATTTTCTGAGAGGCAGTGTCTGAGCGACATACTGTCTGAGAGACAGAGTGTCTGAGAGGCAGAGTGTCTGAGAGGCAGAGTGTCTGAGAGGCAGTGTCTGAGAGACAGAGTGTCTGAGAGGCAGTATCTGAGAGACAGTGTCTGAGAGACAGCGTGTCTGAGGGGCAGTGTCTGATAGAAAGAGTGTCTGAGAGGCAGAGTGTCTGAGATGCAGAGTGTCTGAGAGACAGAATGTCTGAGAGGCAGAGTGTCTGAGAGACAGAGTGTCTGAGAGGCGGATTGTCTGAGAGGCAGAGTATATGAGAGACAGATTGTCTGAGAGGCAGAGTGTCTGAAAGTCAGGGAGTCTGAGAGGCAGAGACTGTGAGAGGCAGATTTTCTGAGCGACAGAGTGTCTGAGAGGCAGAGTGGCTGAGAGGCAGTGTGTCTGAGATACAGAGTGTCTGAGAGGCAGAGAGTCTGAAAGACAGAATGTCTGAGAGGCAGTGTCTGAGCGACAGAGTGTCTGAGAGACAGAGGGTCTGACAGGCAGATTGTCTGAGAGACAGAGTGTCTGAGAGGCAGAGAGTCTGAGAGACATTGTGTCTGAGAGACAGAGTGTCTGAGAGACAGAGTGTCTGAGAGGCATAGTGTCTGAGAGGCAGTGTCTGAGAGGCAGTGTCTGAGAGGCAGAGTGTCTGAGAGGCAGTGACTGAGTGACAGAATGTCTGAGAGTCAGAGTATCTGAGAGGCAGTGTCTGAGAGAGCGATTTTCTGAGAGGCAGTGTCTCAGCGACAGAATGTCTGAGAGACAGAGTGTCTGAGATGCAGAGTGTCTGAGAGGCAGAGTGTCTGAGAGGCAGTGTCTGAGACGCAGATTGTCTGAGAGACAGAGTGTCTGAGAGGAAGTGTCTGAGAGACAGTGTCTGAGAGACAGCGTGTCTGAGAGGCAGTGTCTGATAGACAGAGTGTCTGAGAGGCAGAGAGTCTGAGAGGCAGAGAGTCTGAGAGGCAGAGAATCTGAGAGACAGAGTGTCTGACAGGCAGAGTGTCTGAGTGGCAGTGAGTCTGTGAGACAGAGTGTCTGAGAGGCAGAGTGTCTGAGAGACAGAGTCTCTGAGAGGCAGAGTGTCTGAGAGGAAGTGTCTGAGAGACAGAGTGTCTGAGAGGCAGTGTCTTAGAGGCAGAGTGTCTGAGAGACAGAGTGTCTGAGAGGAAGTGTCTGAGAGACATTGTCTGAGAGACAGCGTGTCTGAGAGGCAGCGAGTTTGAGAGGCAGAGAGTCTGAGAGGCAGAGAGTCTGAGAGACAGAGTGTCTGTGAGGCAGATTGTGTGAGAGGCAGAGAGTCTTAGAGGCAGAGTGTCTGAGAGGCAGTGGGTCTGAGAGACAGAGTGTCTGAGAGACAGAGTGTCTGAGAGGGAGAGTGTCTGAGAGACAGAGTATCTGAGATGCAGACTGTCTGAGAGGCAGATTGTCTGAGAGGCAGAGAGTCTGAAAGACAAATTGTCTGAGAGACAGTGTGTCTGAGAGGCAGTGTGTCTGAGAGGCAGATTGTCTGAGAGGCAGAGTATCTGAGAGACAGAGTTTCTGACTGGCAGAGTGTCTGAAAGTCAGTGAGTCGGAAAGGCAGAGTGTCTGAGAGGCAAAGTGTCTGAGAGGCAGAGTGTCTGATAGTCAGAGAGTCTGAGAGGCAGAGTGTCAGAGAGACAGAGTTTCTGAAAGTCATAGAATCTGAGAGGCAGAGAGTCTGAGAGGCAGAGAGTCTGAGAGGCAGCGTGTCTGAGAGGCAGAGAGTCTGAGAGTCAGAGTGTCTGAAAAACAGAGTGTCTGAGAAACAGTGTCTGAGAAACAGAGTGTCTGAGAGACAGAGAGTCTGAGAGACATTGTGTCTGAGAGACAGTGTGTCTCAGAGACAGAGTGTCTGAGAGACAGATTGTCTGAGAGGCAGAGTGTCTGAGAGTCAGTGTCTGAGAGACAGAGTGTCTGAGAGGCAGTGTCTGAGAGAGAGATATTCTGAGAGGCAGTGTCTGAGCGACATACTGTCTGAGAGACAGAGTGTCTGAGAGGCAGAATGTCTGAGAGGCAGAGTGTCTGAGAGGCAGTGTCTGAGAGACAGAGTGTCTGAGAGGCAGTGTCTGAGAGACAGTGTCTGAGAGACAGCGTGTCTGAGGGGCAGTGTCTGATAGAAAGAGTGTCTGAGAGGCAGAGTGTCTGAGATGCAGAGTGTCTGAGAGACAGAATGTCTGAGAGGCAGAGTGTCAGAGAGACAGAGTGTCTGAGAGGCGGATTGTCTGAGAGGCAGAGTATATGAGAGACAGATTGTCTGAGAGGCAGAGTGTCTGAAAGTCAGGGAGTCTGAGAGGCAGAGACTGTGAGAGGCAGATTTTCTGAGCGACAGAGTGTCTGAGAGGCAGAGTGGCTGAGAGGCAGTGTGTCTGAGATACAGAGTGTCTGAGAGGCAGAGAGTCTGAAAGACAGAGTGTCTGAGAGGCAGTGTCTGAGCGACTGAGTGTCTGAGAGACAGAGGGTCTGAGAGGCAGATTGTCTGAGAGACAGAGTGTCTGAGAGGCAGAGTTTCTGAGAGGCAGAGTGTCTGAGAGACAGAGTGTCTGAAAGACAGAGTGTCTGAGAGACAGTGTCTGAGGGACAGAGTGTCTGAGAGGCAGAGTATCTGAGAGGCAGTGTCTGAGAGGCAGTGTCTGAGAGGCAGATTGTATGAGAGACAGACTGTCTCAGAGACAGAGGGTCTGAGAGGCAGAGTATCTGAGAGACAGAGTGTCTGAGATGCAGCGTGTCTGAGAGGCAGAGAGTCTCAGAGTCAGAGTGTCTGAGAAACAGAGTGTCTGAGAAACAGAGTGTCTGAGAGACAGAGTTTCTGAGAGACAGAGTGTCTGAGAGGCAGAGAGTCTGAGAGATATTGCGTCTGAGAGACAGAGTGTCTGAGAGACAGAGTGTCTGAGAGGCATAGTGTCTGAGAGGCAGTGTCTGAGAGGCAGTGTCTGAGAGGCAGAGTGTCTGAGAGGCAGTGACTGAGTGACAGAATGTCTGAGAGTCAGAGTATCTGAGAGGCAGTGTCTGAGAGAGCGATTTTCTGAGAGGCAGTGTCTCAGCGACAGAATGTCTGAGAGACAGAGTGTCTGAGATGCAGAGTGTCTGAGAGGCAGAGTGTCTGAGAGGCAGTGTCTGAGACGCAGATTGTCTGAGAGACAGAGTGTCTGAGAGGAAGTGTCTGAGAGACAGTGTCTGAGAGACAGCGTGTCTGAGAGGCAGTGTCTGATAGACAGAGTGTCTGAGAGGCAGAGAGTCTGAGAGGCAGAGAGTCTGAGAGGCAGAGAATCTGAGAGACAGAGTGTCTGACAGGCAGAGTGTCTGAGTGGCAGTGAGTCTGTGAGACAGATTGTCTGAGAGGCAGTGTGTCTGAGAGGCAAAGTGTCTGAGAGACAGTGTGTCTGAGAGGCAGAGTGTCTGAGAGGAAGTGTCTGAGAGACAGAGTGTCTGAGAGGCAGTGTCTGAGAGGCAGAGTGTCTGAGAGACAGAGTGTCTGAGAGGAAGTGTCTGAGAGACATTGTCTGAGAGACAGCGTGTCTGAGAGGCAGCGAGTTTGAGAGGCAGAGAGTCTGAGAGGCAGAGAGTCTGAGAGACAGAGTGTCTGTGAGGCAGATTGTGTGAGAGGCAGAGAGTCTTAGAGGCAGAGAGTCTGAGAGGCAGTGTGTCTGAGAGACAGAGTGTCTGAGTGACAGAGTGTCTGAGAGGGAGAGTGTCTGAGAGACAGAGTATCTGAGATGCAGACTGTCTGAGAGGCAGATTGTCTGAGAGGCAGAGAGTCTGAAAGACAAATTGTCTGAGAGACAGTGTGTCTGAGAGGCAGTGTGTCTGAGAGGCAGATTGTCTGAGAGGCAGAGTATCTGAGAGACAGAGTTTCTGACTGGCAGAGTGTCTGAAAGTCAGTGAGTCGGAAAGGCAGAGTGTCTGAGAGGCAAAGTGTCTGAGAGGCAGAGTGTCTGATAGTCAGAGAGTCTGAGAGGCAGAGTGTCAGAGAGACAGAGTTTCTGAAAGTCATAGAATCTGAGAGGCAGAGAGTCTGAGAGGCAGAGAGTCTGAGAGGCAGCGTGTCTGAGAGGCAGAGAGTCTGAGAGTCAGAGTGTCTGAAAGACAGAGTGTCTGAGAGACAGAGTGTCTGATAGACAGAGTGTCTGAGAAACAGTGTCTGAGAAACAGAGTGTCTGAGAGACAGAGAGTCTGAGAGACATTGTGTCTGAGAGACAGTGTGTCTCAGAGACAGAGTGTCTGAGAGACAGATTGTCTGAGAGGCAGAGTGTCTGAGAGTCAGTGTCTGAGAGACAGAGTGTCTGAGAGGCAGTGTCTGAGAGGCAGAGTGTCTGAGAGACAGAGTGTCTGAGAGGAAGTGTCTGAGAGACATTGTCTGAGAGACAGCGTGTCTGAGAGGCAGCGAGTTTGAGAGGCAGAGAGTCTGAGAGGCAGAGAGTCTGAGAGACAGAGTGTCTGTGAGGCAGATTGTGTGAGAGGCAGAGAGTCTTAGAGGCAGAGAGTCTGAGAGGCAGTGTGTCTGAGAGACAGAGTGTCTGAGTGACAGAGTGTCTGAGAGGGAGAGTGTCTGAGAGACAGAGTATCTGAGATGCAGACTGTCTGAGAGGCAGATTGTCTGAGAGGCAGAGAGTCTGAAAGACAAATTGTCTGAGAGACAGTGTGTCTGAGAGGCAGTGTGTCTGAGAGGCAGATTGTCTGAGAGGCAGAGTATCTGAGAGACAGAGTTTCTGACTGGCAGAGTGTCTGAAAGTCAGTGAGTCGGAAAGGCAGAGTGTCTGAGAGGCAAAGTGTCTGAGAGGCAGAGTGTCTGATAGTCAGAGAGTCTGAGAGGCAGAGTGTCAGAGAGACAGAGTTTCTGAAAGTCATAGAATCTGAGAGGCAGAGAGTCTGAGAGGCAGAGAGTCTGAGAGGCAGCGTGTCTGAGAGGCAGAGAGTCTGAGAGTCAGAGTGTCTGAAAGACAGAGTGTCTGAGAGACAGAGTGTCTGATAGACAGAGTGTCTGAGAAACAGTGTCTGAGAAACAGAGTGTCTGAGAGACAGAGAGTCTGAGAGACATTGTGTCTGAGAGACAGTGTGTCTGAGAGACAGAGTGTCTGAGAGACAGAGTGTCTGAGAGGCATAGTGTCTGAGAGGCAGTGTCTGAGAGGCAGTGTCTGAGAGGCAGAGTGTCTGAGAGGCAGTGACTGAGTGACAGAATGTCTGAGAGTCAGAGTATCTGAGAGGCAGTGTCTGAGAGAGCGATTTTCTGAGAGGCAGTGTCTCAGCGACAGAATGTCTGAGAGACAGAGTGTCTGAGATGCAGAGTGTCTGAGAGGCAGAGTGTCTGAGAGGCAGTGTCTGAGACGCAGATTGTCTGAGAGACAGAGTGTCTGAGAGGAAGTGTCTGAGAGACAGTGTCTGAGAGACAGCGTGTCTGAGAGGCAGTGTCTGATAGACAGAGTGTCTGAGAGGCAGAGAGTCTGAGAGGCAGAGAGTCTGAGAGGCAGAGAATCTGAGAGACAGAGTGTCTGACAGGCAGAGTGTCTGAGTGGCAGTGAGTCTGTGAGACAGAGTGTCTGAGAGGCAGAGTGTCTGAGAGACAGAGTCTCTGAGAGGCAGAGTGTCTGAGAGGAAGTGTCTGAGAGACAGAGTGTCTGAGAGGCAGTGTCTGAGAGGCAGAGTGTCAGAGAGACAGAGTGTCTGAGAGGAAGTGTCTGAGAGACATTGTCTGAGAGACAGCGTGTCTGAGAGGCAGCGAGTTTGAGAGGCAGAGAGTCTGAGAGGCAGAGAGTCTGAGAGACAGAGTGTCTGTGAGGCAGATTGTGTGAGAGGCAGAGAGTCTTAGAGGCAGAGAGTCTGAGAGGCAGTGTGTCTGAGAGACAGAGTGTCTGAGAGACAGAGTGTCTGAGATGCAGACTGTCTGAGAGGCAGATTGTCTGAGAGGCAGAGAGTCTGAAAGACAAATTGTCTGAGAGACAGTGTGTCTGAGAGGCAGTGTGTCTGAGAGGCAGATTGTCTGAGAGGCAGAGTATCTGAGAGACAGAGTTTCTGACTGGCAGAGTGTCTGAAAGTCAGTGAGTCGGAAAGGCAGAGTGTCTGAGAGGCAAAGTGTCTGAGAGGCAGAGTGTCTGATAGTCAGAGAGTCTGAGAGGCAGAGTGTCAGAGAGACAGAGTTTCTGAAAGTCATAGAATCTGAGAGGCAGAGAGTCTGAGAGGCAGAGAGTCTGAGAGGCAGCGTGTCTGAGAGGCAGAGAGTCTGAGAGTCAGAGTGTCTGAAAGACAGAGTGTCTGAGAAACAGTGTCTGAGAAACAGAGTGTCTGAGAGACAGAGAGTCTGAGAGACATTGTGTCTGAGAGACAGTGTGTCTCAGAGACAGAGTGTCTGAGAGACAGATTGTCTGAGAGGCAGAGTGTCTGAGAGTCAGTTTCTGAGAGACAGAGTGTCTGAGAGGCAGTGTCTGAGAGAGAGATTTTCTGAGAGGCAGTGTCTGAGCGACATACTGTCTGAGAGACAGAGTGTCTGAGAGGCAGAGTGTCTGAGAGGCAGAGTGTCTGAGAGGCAGTGTCTGAGAGACAGAGTGTCTGAGAGGCAGTGTCTGAGAGTCAGTGTCTGAGAGACAGCGTGTCTGAGCGGCAGTGTCTGATAGAAAGAGTGTCTGAGAGGCAGAGTGTCTGAGATGCAGAGTGTCTGAGAGACAGAATGTCTGAGAGGCAGAGTGTCAGAGAGACAGAGTGTCTGAGAGGCGGATTGTCTGAGAGGCAGAGTATATGAGAGACAGATTGTCTGAGAGGCAGAGTGTCTGAAAGTCAGGGAGTCTGAGAGGCAGAGACTGTGAGAGGCAGATTTTCTGAGCGACAGAGTGTCTGAGAGGCAGAGTGGCTGAGAGGCAGTGTGTCTGAGATACAGAGTGTCTGAGAGGCAGAGAGTCTGAAAGACAGAGTGTCTGAGAGGCAGTGTCTGAGCGACTGAGTGTCTGAGAGACAGAGGGTCTGAGAGGCAGATTGTCTGAGAGACAGAGTGTCTGAGAGGCAGAGTTTCTGAGAGGCAGAGTGTCTGAGAGACAGAGTGTCTGAAAGACAGAGTGTCTGAGAGACAGTGTCTGAGAGACAGAGTGTCTGAGAGGCAGAGTGTCTGAGAGGCAGAGTGTCTGAGAGGCAGTGTCTGAGAGGCAGTGTCTGAGAGGCAGTTTCTGAGAGGCAGTGTGTCTGTGAGGCAGATTGTATGAGAGACAGACTGTCTCAGAGACAGAGGGTCTGAGAGGCAGAGTATCTGAGAGACAGAGTGTCTGAGAGGCAGAGAGTCTGAGAGACATTGTGTCTGAGAGACAGAGTGTCTGAGATGCAGAGTGTCTGAGAGGCAGAGTGTCTGAGAGGCAGTGTCTGAGACGCAGAGTGTCTGAGAGACAGAGTGTCTGAGAGGAAGTGTCTGACAGGCAGTGTCTGATAGACAGAGTGTCTGAGAGGCAGAGAGTCTGAGAGGCAGAGAGTCTGAGAGGCAGAGAATCTGAGAGACAGAGTGTCTGACAGGCAGAGTGTCTGAGTGGCAGTGAGTCTGTGCGACAGAGTGTCTGAGAGGCAGTGTGTCTGAGAGGCAGAGTGTCTGAGAGACAGAGTGTCTGAGAGGCAGAGTGTCTGAGAGGAAGTGTCTGAGAGACAGAGTGTCTGAGAGGCAGTGTCTGAGAGGCAGAGTGTCTGAGAGACAGAGTGTCTGAGGGGCAGTGTCTGATAGAAAGAGTGTCTGAGAGACAGCGTGTCTGAGGGGCAGTGTCTGATAGAAAGAGTGTCTGAGAGGCAGAGTGTCTGAGATGCAGAGTGTCTGAGAGACAGAGTGTCTGAGAGGCAGAGTGTCTGAGAGACAGAATGTCTGAGAGGCGGATTGTCAGAGAGGCAGAGTATATGAGAGACAGATTGACTGAGAGGCAGAGTGTCTGAAAGTCAGGGAGTCTGAGAGGCAGAGACTGTGAGAGGCAGATTTTCTGAGCGACAGAGTGTCTGAGAGGCAGAGTGGCTGAGAGGCAGTGTGTCTGAGATACAGAGTGTCTGAGAGGCAGAGAGTCTGAAAGACAGAGTGTCTGAGAGGCAGTGTCTGAGGGACAGAGTGTCTGAGAGGCAGAGTATCTGAGAGGCAGTGTCTGAGAGGCAGTGTCTGAGAGGCAGATTGTATGAGAGACAGACTGTCTCAGAGACAGAGGGTCTGAGAGGCAGAGTATCTGAGAGACAGAGTGTCTGAGATGCAGCGTGTCTGAGAGGCAGAGAGTCTCAGAGTCAGAGTGTCTGAGAAACAGAGTGTCTGAGAAACAGAGTGTCTGAGAGACAGAGTTTCTGAGTGACAGAGTGTCTGAGAGGCAGAGAGTCTGAGAGATATTGCGTCTGAGAGACAGAGTGTCTGAGAGACAGAGTGTCTGAGAGGCATAGTGTCTGAGAGGCAGTGTCTGAGAGGCAGTGTCTGAGAGGCAGAGTGTCTGAGAGGCAGTGACTGAGTGACAGAATGTCTGAGAGACAGATTGTCTGAGATGCAGAGTGTCTGAGAGGCAGAGTGTCTGAGAGGCAGTGTCTGAGACGCAGATTGTCTGAGAGACAGAGTGTCTGAGAGGAAGTGTCTGAGAGACAGTGTCTGAGAGACAGCGTGTCTGAGAGGCAGTGTCTGATAGACAGAGTGTCTGAGAGGCAGAGAGTCTGAGAGGCAGAGAGTCTGAGAGGCAGAGAATCTGAGAGACAGAGTGTCTGACAGGCAGAGTGTCT
Organism: Isurus oxyrinchus; assembly: GCA_026770705.1. Lineage (NCBI taxonomy): Eukaryota > Metazoa > Chordata > Chondrichthyes > Lamniformes > Lamnidae > Isurus > Isurus oxyrinchus. The sequence continues at coordinate 374,867 of JANJGN010000499.1, forward strand.
GAGTGGCAGTGAGTCTGTGAGACAGATTGTCTGAGAGGCAGTGTGTCTGAGAGGCAAAGTGTCTGAGAGACAGTGTGTCTGAGAGGCAGAGTGTCTGAGAGGAAGTGTCTGAGAGACAGAGTGTCTGAGAGGCAGTGTCTGAGAGGCAGAGTGTCTGAGAGACAGAGTGTCTGAGAGGAAGTGTCTGAGAGACATTGTCTGAGAGACAGCGTGTCTGAGAGGCAGCGAGTTTGAGAGGCAGAGAGTCTGAGAGGCAGAGAGTCTGAGAGACAGAGTGTCTGTGAGGCAGATTGTGTGAGAGGCAGAGAGTCTTAGAGGCAGAGAGTCTGAGAGGCAGTGTGTCTGAGAGACAGAGTGTCTGAGTGACAGAGTGTCTGAGAGGGAGAGTGTCTGAGAGACAGAGTATCTGAGATGCAGACTGTCTGAGAGGCAGATTGTCTGAGAGGCAGAGAGTCTGAAAGACAAATTGTCTGAGAGACAGTGTGTCTGAGAGGCAGTGTGTCTGAGAGGCAGATTGTCTGAGAGGCAGAGTATCTGAGAGACAGAGTTTCTGACTGGCAGAGTGTCTGAAAGTCAGTGAGTCGGAAAGGCAGAGTGTCTGAGAGGCAAAGTGTCTGAGAGGCAGAGTGTCTGATAGTCAGAGAGTCTGAGAGGCAGAGTGTCAGAGAGACAGAGTTTCTGAAAGTCATAGAATCTGAGAGGCAGAGAGTCTGAGAGGCAGAGAGTCTGAGAGGCAGCGTGTCTGAGAGGCAGAGAGTCTGAGAGTCAGAGTGTCTGAAAGACAGAGTGTCTGAGAGACAGAGTGTCTGATAGACAGAGTGTCTGAGAAACAGTGTCTGAGAAACAGAGTGTCTGAGAGACAGAGAGTCTGAGAGACATTGTGTCTGAGAGACAGTGTGTCTCAGAGACAGAGTGTCTGAGAGACAGATTGTCTGAGAGGCAGAGTGTCTGAGAGTCAGTGTCTGAGAGACAGAGTGTCTGAGAGGCAGTGTCTGAGAGAGAGATTTTCTGAGAGGCAGTGTCTGAGCGACATACTGTCTGAGAGACAGAGTGTCTGAGAGGCAGAGTGTCTGAAAGGCAGAGTGTCTGAGAGGCAGTGTCTGAGAGACAGAGTGTCTGAGAGGCAGTATCTGAGAGACAGTGTCTGAGAGACAGCGTGTCTGAGGGGCAGTGTCTGATAGAAAGAGTGTCTGAGAGGCAGAGTGTCTGAGATGCAGAGTGTCTGAGAGACAGAATGTCTGAGAGGCAGAGTGTCTGAGAGACAGAGTGTCTGAGAGGCGGATTGTCTGAGAGGCAGAGTATATGAGAGACAGATTGTCTGAGAGGCAGAGTGTCTGAAATTCAGGGAGTCTGAGAGGCAGAGACTGTGAGAGGCAGATTTTCTGAGCGACAGAGTGTCTGAGAGGCAGAGTGGCTGAGAGGCAGTGTGTCTGAGATACAGAGTGTCTGAGAGGCAGAGAGTCTGAAAGACAGAATGTCTGAGAGGCAGTGTCTGAGCGACTGAGTGTCTGAGAGACAGAGGGTCTGAGAGACAGAGTTTCTGAGAGACAGAATGTCTGAGAGGCAGAGAGTCTGAGAGACATTGTGTCTGAGAGACAGAGTGTCTGAGAGACAGAGTGTCTGAGAGGCATAGTGTCTGAGAGGCAGTGTCTGAGAGGCAGTGTCTGAGAGGCAGAGTGTCTGAGAGGCAGTGACTGAGTGACAGAATGTCTGAGAGTCAGAGTATCTGAGAGGCAGTGTCTGAGAGAGCGATTTTCTGAGAGGCAGTGTCTCAGCGACAGAATGTCTGAGAGACAGAGTGTCTGAGATGCAGAGTGTCTGAGAGGCAGAGTGTCTGAGAGGCAGTGTCTGAGACGCAGATTGTCTGAGAGACAGAGTGTCTGAGAGGAAGTGTCTGAGAGACAGTGTCTGAGAGACAGCGTGTCTGAGAGGCTGTGTCTGATAGACAGAGTGTCTGAGAGGCAGAGAGTCAGAGAGGCAGAGAGTCTGAGAGGCAGAGAATCTGAGAGACAGAGTGTCTGACAGGCAGAGTGTCTGAGTGGCAGTGAGTCTGTGAGACAGAGTGTCTGAGAGGCAGAGTGTCTGAGAGACAGAGTCTCTGAGAGGCAGAGTGTCTGAGAGGAAGTGTCTGAGAGACAGAGTGTCTGAGAGGCAGTGTCTGAGAGGCAGAGTGTCTGAGAGACAGAGTGTCTGAGAGGAAGTGTCTGAGAGACATTGTCTGAGAGACAGCGTGTCTGAGAGGCAGCGAGTTTGAGAGGCAGAGAGTCTGAGAGGCAGAGAGTCTGAGAGACAGAGTGTCTGTGAGGCAGATTGTGTGAGAGGCAGAGAGTCTTAGAGGCAGAGAGTCTGAGAGGCAGTGTGTCTGAGAGACAGAGTGTCTGAGAGACAGAGTGTCTGAGAGGGAGAGTGTCTGAGAGACAGAGTATCTGAGATGCAGACTGTCTGAGAGGCAGATTGTCTGAGAGGCAGAGAGTCTGAAAGACAAATTGTCTGAGAGACAGTGTGTCTGAGAGGCAGTGTGTCTGAGAGGCAGATTGTCTGAGAGGCAGAGTATCTGAGAGACAGAGTTTCTGACTGGCAGAGTGTCTGAAAGTCAGTGAGTCGGAAAGGCAGAGTGTCTGAGAGGCAAAGTGTCTGAGAGGCAGAGTGTCTGATAGTCAGAGAGTCTGAGAGGCAGAGTGTCAGAGAGACAGAGTTTCTGAAAGTCATAGAATCTGAGAGGCAGAGAGTCTGAGAGGCAGAGAGTCTGAGAGGCAGCGTGTCTGAGAGGCAGAGAGTCTGAGAGTCAGAGTGTCTGAAAGACAGAGTGTCTGAGAAACAGTGTCTGAGAAACAGAGTGTCTGAGAGACAGAGAGTCTGAGAGACATTGTGTCTGAGAGACAGTGTGTCTCAGAGACAGAGTGTCTGAGAGACAGATTGTCTGAGAGGCAGAGTGTCTGAGAGTCAGTTTCTGAGAGACAGAGTGTCTGAGAGGCAGTGTCTGAGAGAGAGATTTTCTGAGAGGCAGTGTCTGAGCGACATATTGTCTGAGAGACAGAGTGTCTGAGAGGCAGAGTGTCTGAGAGGCAGAGTGTCTGAGAGGCAGTGTCTGAGAGACAGAGTGTCTGAGAGGCAGTGTCTGAGAGTCAGTGTCTGAGAGACAGCGTGTCTGAGGGGCAGTGTCTGATAGAAAGAGTGTCTGAGAGGCAGAGTGTCTGAGATGCAGAGTGTCTGAGAGACAGAATGTCTGAGAGGCAGAGTGTCAGAGAGACAGAGTGTCTGAGAGGCGGATTGTCTGAGAGGCAGAGTATATGAGAGACAGATTGTCTGAGAGGCAGAGTGTCTGAAAGTCAGGGAGTCTGAGAGGCAGAGACTGTGAGAGGCAGATTTTCTGAGCGACAGAGTGTCTGAGAGGCAGAGTGGCTGAGAGGCAGTGTGTCTGAGATACAGAGTGTCTGAGAGGCAGAGAGTCTGAAAGACAGAGTGTCTGAGAGGCAGTGTCTGAGCGACTGAGTGTCTGAGAGACAGAGGGTCTGAGAGGCAGATTGTCTGAGAGACAGAGTGTCTGAGAGGCAGAGTTTCTGAGAGGCAGAGTGTCTGAGAGACAGAGTGTCTGAAAGACAGAGTGTCTGAGAGACAGTGTCTGAGAGACAGAGTGTCTGAGAGGCAGAGTGTCTGAGAGGCAGAGTGTCTGAGAGGCAGTGTCTGAGAGGCAGTGTCTGAGAGGCAGTTTCTGAGAGGCAGAGTGTCTGAGCGACAGAGTGTCTGAGGGACAGAGTATCTGAGAGGCAGTGTCTGAGAGGCAGAGTTTCTGAGAGACAGAGTATCTGAGAGGCAGTGTGTCTGTGAGGCAGATTGTATGAGAGACAGACTGTCTCAGAGACAGAGTGTCTGAGAGGAAGTGTCTGAGAGACAGAGTGTCTGAGAGGCAGAGTGTCTGAGAGACAGAGTGTCTGAGAGGCTGTGTCTGAGAGACAGAGTGTCTGAGGGGCAGTGTCTGATAGAAAGAGTGTCTGAGAGACAGCGTGTCTGAGGGGCAGTGTCTGATAGAAAGAGTGTCTGAGAGGCAGAGTGTCTGAGATGCAGAGTGTCTGAGAGACAGAGTGTCTGAGAAGCAGAGTGTCTGAGAGACAGAGTGTCTGAGAGGCGGATTGTCAGAGAGGCAGAGTATATGAGAGACAGATTGTCTGAGAGGCAGAGTGTCTGAAAGTCAGGGAGTCTGAGAGGCAGAGACTGTGAGAGGCAGATTTTCTGAGCGACAGAGTGTCTGAGAGGCAGAGTGGCTGAGAGGCAGTGTGTCTGAGATACAGAGTGTCTGAGAGGCAGAGAGTCTGAAAGACAGAGTGTCTGAGAGGCAGTGTCTGAGCGACTGAGTGTCTGAGAGACAGAGGGTCTGAGAGGCAGATTGTCTGAGAGACAGAGTGTCTGAGAGGCAGAGTTTCTGAGAGGCAGAGTGTCTGAGAGACAGAGTGTCTGAGAGACAGAGTGTCTGAGAGTCAGTGTCTGAGAGGCAGAGTGCCTGAGAGGCAGTGTCTGAGAGGTAGGTCTGAGAGGCAGTTTCTGAGAGGCAGAGTGTCTGAGCGACAGAGTGTCTGAGGGACAGAGTGTCTGAGAGGCAGAGTATCTGAGAGGCAGTGTCTGAGAGGCAGTGTCTGAGAGGCAGATTGTATGAGAGACAGACTGTCTCAGAGACAGAGGGTCTGAGAGGCAGAGTATCTGAGAGACAGAGTGTCTGAGATGCAGCGTGTCTGAGAGGCAGAGAGTCTCAGAGTCAGAGTGTCTGAGAAACAGAGTGTCTGAGAAACAGAGTGTCTGAGAGACAGAGTTTCTGAGAGACAGAGTGTCTGAGAGACAGAGTGTCTGAGTGGCAGTGAGTCTGTGAGACAGAGTGTCTGAGAGGCAGAGTGTCTGAGAGACAGAGTCTCTGAGAGGCAGAGTGTCTGAGAGGAAGTGTCTGAGAGACAGAGTGTCTGAGAGGCAGTGTCTGAGAGGCAGAGTGTCAGAGAGACAGAGTGTCTGAGAGGAAGTGTCTGAGAGACATTGTCTGAGAGACAGCGTGTCTGAGAGGCAGCGAGTTTGAGAGGCAGAGAGTCTGAGAGGCAGAGAGTCTGAGAGACAGAGTGTCTGTGAGGCAGATTGTGTGAGAGGCAGAGAGTCTTAGAGGCAGAGAGTCTGAGAGGCAGTGTGTCTGAGAGACAGAGTGTCTGAGAGACAGAGTGTCTGAGAGGGAGAGTGTCTGAGAGACAGAGTATCTGAGATGCAGACTGTCTGAGAGGCAGATTGTCTGAGAGGCAGAGAGTCTGAAAGACAAATTGTCTGAGAGACAGTGTGTCTGAGAGGCAGTGTGTCTGAGAGGCAGATTGTCTGAGAGGCAGAGTATCTGAGAGACAGAGTTTCTGACTGGCAGAGTGTCTGAAAGTCAGTGAGTCGGAAAGGCAGAGTGTCTGAGAGGCAAAGTGTCTGAGAGGCAGAGTGTCTGATAGTCAGAGAGTCTGAGAGGCAGAGTGTCAGAGAGACAGAGTTTCTGAAAGTCATAGAATCTGAGAGGCAGAGAGTCTGAGAGGCAGAGAGTCTGAGAGGCAGCGTGTCTGAGAGGCAGAGAGTCTGAGAGTCAGAGTGTCTGAAAGACAGAGTGTCTGAGAAACAGTGTCTGAGAAACAGAGTGTCTGAGAGACAGAGAGTCTGAGAGACATTGTGTCTGAGAGACAGTGTGTCTCAGAGAGACAGAGTGTCTGAGAGACAGATTGTCTGAGAGGCAGAGTGTCTGAGAGTCAGTTTCTGAGAGACAGAGTGTCTGAGAGGCAGTGTCTGTTAGAGAGATTTTCTGAGAGGCAGTGTCTGAGCGACATACTGTCTGAGACACAGAGTGTCTGAGAGGCAGAGTGTCTGAGAGGCAGAGTGTCTGAGAGGCAGTGTCTGAGAGACAGAGTGTCTGAGAGGCAGTGTCTGAGAGTCAGTGTCTGAGAGACAGCGTGTCTGAGGGGCAGTGTCTGATAGAAAGAGTGTCTGAGAGGCAGAGTGTCTGAGATGCAGAGTGTCTGAGTGACAGAATGTCTGAGAGGCAGAGTGTCAGAGAGACAGAGTGTCTGAGAGGCGGATTGTCTGAGAGGCAGAGTATATGAGAGACAGATTGTCTGAGAGGCAGAGTGTCTGAAAGTCAGGGAGTCTGAGAGGCAGAGACTGTGAGAGGCAGATTTTCTGAGCGACAGAGTGTCTGAGAGGCAGAGTGGCTGAGAGGCAGTGTGTCTGAGATACAGAGTGTCTGAGAGGCAGAGAGTCTGAAAGACAGAGTGTCTGAGAGGCAGTGTCTGAGCGACTGAGTGTCTGAGAGACAGAGGGTCTGAGAGGCAGATTGTCTGAGAGACAGAGTGTCTGAGAGGCAGAGTTTCTGAGAGGCAGAGTGTCTGAGAGACAGAGTGTCTGAAAGACAGAGTGTCTGAGAGACAGTGTCTGAGAGACAGAGTGTCTGAGAGGCAGAGTGTCTGAGAGGCAGAGTGTCTGAGAGGCAGTGTCTGAGAGGCAGTGTCTGAGAGGCAGTTTCTGAGAGGCAGAGTGTCTGAGCGACAGAGTGTCTGAGGGACAGAGTGTCTGAGAGGCAGAGTATCTGAGAGGCAGTGTCTGAGAGGCAGAGTTTCTGAGAGACAGAGTATCTGAGAGGCAGTGTGTCTGTGAGGCAGATTGTATGAGAGACAGACTGTCTCAGAGACAGAGTGTCTGAGAGGAAGTGTCTGAGAGACAGAGTGTCTGAGAGGCAGAGTGTCTGAGAGACAGAGTGTCTGAGAGGCAGTGTCTGAGAGACAGAGTGTCTGAGGGGCAGTGTCTGATAGAAAGAGTGTCTGAGAGACAGCGTGTCTGAGGGGCAGTGTCTGATAGAAAGAGTGTCTGAGAGGCAGAGTGTCTGAGATGCAGAGTGTCTGAGAGACAGAGTGTCTGAGAGGCAGAGTGTCTGAGAGACAGAATGTCTGAGAGGCGGAGTGTCAGAGAGGCAGAGTATATGAGAGACAGATTGTCTGAGAGGCAGAGTGTCTGAAAGTCAGGGAGTCTGAGAGGCAGAGACTGTGAGAGGCAGATTTTCTGAGCGACAGAGTGTCTGAGAGGCAGAGTGGCTGAGAGGCAGTGTGTCTGAGATACAGAGTGTCTGAGAGGCAGAGAGTCTGAAAGACAGAGTGTCTGAGAGGCAGTGTCTGAGCGACTGAGTGTCTGAGAGACAGAGGGTCTGAGAGGCAGATTGTCTGAGAGACAGAGTGTCTGAGAGGCAGAGTTTCTGAGAGGCAGAGTGTCTGAGAGACAGAGTGTCTGAGAGACAGAGTGTCTGAGAGTCAGTGTCTGAGAGGCAGAGTGCCTGAGAGGCAGTGTCTGAGAGGTAGGTCTGAGAGGCAGTTTCTGAGAGGCAGAGTGTCTGAGCGACAGAGTGTCTGAGGGACAGAGTGTCTGAGAGGCAGAGTATCTGAGAGGCAGTGTCTGAGAGGCAGTGTCTGAGAGGCAGATTGTATGAGAGACAGACTGTCTCAGAGACAGAGGGTCTGAGAGGCAGAGTATCTGAGAGACAGAGTGTCTGAGATGCAGCGTGTCTGAGAGGCAGAGAGTCTCAGAGTCAGAGTGTCTGAGAAACAGAGTGTCTGAGAAACAGAGTGTCTGAGAGACAGAGTTTCTGAGAGACAGAGTGTCTGAGAGACAGAGTGTCTGAGAGGCATAGTGTCTGAGAGGCAGTGTCTGAGAGGCAGTGTCTGAGAGGCAGAGTGTCTGAGAGGCAGTGACTGAGTGACAGAATGTCTGAGAGTCAGATTATCTGAGAGGCAGTGTCTGAGAGAGCGATTTTCTGAGAGGCAGTGTCTGAGCGACAGAATGTCTGAGAGACAGAGTGTCTGAGATGCAGAGTGTCTGAGAGGCAGAGTGTCTGAGAGGCAGTGTCTGAGACGCAGATTGTCTGAGAGACAGAGTGTCTGAGAGGAAGTGTCTGAGAGACAGTGTCTGAGAGACAGCGTGTCTGAGAGGCAGTGTCTGATAGACAGAGTGTGTGAGAGGCAGAGAGTCTGAGAGGCAGAGAGTCTGAGAGGCAGAGAATCTGAGAGACAGAGTGTCTGACAGGCAGAGTGTCTGAGTGGCAGTGAGTCTGTGAGACAGATTGTCTGAGAGGCAGTGTGTCTGAGAGGCAAAGTGTCTGAGAGACAGTGTGTCTGAGAGGCAGTGTCTGAGAGGAAGTGTCTGAGAGACAGAGTGTCTGAGAGGCAGTGTCTGAGAGGCAGAGTGTCTGAGAGACAGAGTGTCTGAGAGGAAGTGTCTGAGAGACATTGTCTGAGAGACAGCGTATCTGAGAGGCAGCGAGTTTGAGAGGCAGAGAGTCTGAGAGGCAGAGAGTCTGAGAGACAGAGTGTCTGTGAGGCAGATTGTGTGAGAGGCAGAGAGTCTTAGAGGCAGAGAGTCTGAGAGGCAGTGTGTCTGAGAGACAGAGTGTCTGAGAGACAGAGTGTCTGAGAGGGAGAGTGTCTGTGAGACAGAGTATCTGAGATGCAGACTGTCTGAGAGGCAGATTGTCTGAGAGGCAGAGAGTCTGAAAGTCAAATTGTCTGAGAGACAGTGTGTCTGAGAGGCAGTGTGTCTGAGAGGCAGATTGTCTGAGAGGCAGAGTATCTGAGAGACAGAGTTTCTGACTGGCAGAGTGTCTGAAAGTCAGTGAGTCGGAAAGGCAGAGTGTCTGAGAGGCAGAGTGTCTGAGAGACAGAGTGACTGAGAGGCGGATTGTCTGAGAGGCAGAGTATATGAGAGACAGATTGTCTGAGAGGCAGAGTGTCTGAAAGTCAGGGAGTCAGAGAGGCAGAGACTGTGAGAGGCAGATTTTCTGAGCGACAGAGTGTCTGAGAGGCAGAGTGGCTGAGAGGCAGTGTGTCTGAGATACAGAGTGTCTGAGAGGCAGAGAGTCTGAAATACAGAGTGTCTGAGAGGCCGTGTCTGAGCGACTGAGTGTCTGAGAGACAGAGGGTCTGAGAGGCAGATTGTCTGAGAGACAGAGATTCTGAGAGGCAGAGTTTCTGAGAGGCAGAGTGTCTGAGAGACAGAGTGTCTGAAAGACAGAGTGTCTGAGAGACAGTGTCTGAGAGACAGAGTGTCTGAGAGGCAGAGTGTCTGAGAGGCAGAGTGTCTGAGAAGCAGAGTGTCTGAGAGGCAGTGTCTGAGAGGCAGTGTCTGAGAGGCAGTTTCTGAGAGGCAGAGTGTCTGAGCGACAGCGTGTCTGAGGGACAGAGTGTCTGAGAGGCAGAGTATCTGAGAGGCAGTGTCTGAGAGGCAGAGTTTCTGAGAGACAGAGTATCTGAGAGGCAGTGTGTCTGTGAGGCAGATTGTATGAGAGACAGACTGTCTCAGAGACAGAGGGTCTGAGAGGCAGAGTATCTGAGAGACAGAGTGTCTGAGATGCAGTGTGTCTGAGAGGCAGAGAGTCTCAGAGTCAGAGTGTCTGAGAAACAGAGTTTCTGAGAGACAGAGTGTCTGAGAGGCAGTGACTGAGTTGCAGAATGTCTGAGAGTCAGAGTACCTGAAAGGCAGTGTCTGAGAGAGAGATTTTCTGAGAGGCAGTGTCTGAGCGACAGAATGTCTGAGAGACAGAGTGTCTGAGATGCAGAGTGTCTGAGAGGCAGAGTGTCTGAGAGGCAGTGTCTGAGACGCAGAGTGTCTGAGAGACAGAGTGTCTGAGAGGAAGTGTCTGAGAGACAGTGTCTGAGAGACAGCGTGTCTGAGAGGCAGTGTCTGATAGACAGAGTGTCTGAGAGGCAGAGAGTCTGAGAGGCAGAGAGTCTGAGAGGCAGAGAAACTGAGAGACAGAGTGTCTGACAGGCAGAGTGTCTGAGTGGCAGTGAGTCTGTGAGACAGAGTGTCTGAGAGGCAGTGTGTCTGAGAGACAGAGTGTCTGAGAGACAGAGTGTCTGAGAGGCAGAGTGTCTGAGAGGAAGTGTCTGAGAGACAGAGTGTCTGAGAGGCAGTGTCTGAGAGGCAGAGTGTCTGAGAGACAGTGTGTCTGAGAGGCAGTGTCTGAGAGGCAGAGTGTCTGAGATGCAGAGTGTCTGAGAGACAGAGTGTCTGAGAGGCAGAGTGTCTGAGAGACAGAGTGTCTGAGAGGCGGATTGTCTGAGAGGCAGAGTATATGAGAGACAGATTGTCTGAGAGGCAGAGTGTCTGAAAGTCAGGGAGTCTGAGAGGCAGAGACTGTGAGAGGCAGATTTTCTGAGCGACAGAGTGTCTGAGAGGCAGAGTGGCTGAGAGGCAGTGTGTCTGAGATACAGAGTGTCTGAGAGGCAGAGAGTCTGAAAGGCAGAGTGTCTCAGAGGCAGTGTCTGAGCGACTGAGTGTCTGAGAGACAGAGGGTCTGAGAGGCAGATTGTCTGAGAGACAGAGTGTCTGAGAGGCAGAGTTTCTGAGAGGCAGAGTGTCTGAGAGACAGAGTGTCTGAGAGACAGAGTGTCTGAGAGACAGTGTCTGAGAGACAGAGTGTCTGTGAGGCAGAGTGTCTGAGAGGCAGAGTGTCTGAGAGGCAGATTGCCTGAGAGGCAGTTTCTGAGAGGTAGTGTCAGAGAGGCAGTTTCTGAGAGGCAGAGTGTCTGAGCGACAGAGTGTCTGAGGGACAGAGTGTCTGAGAGGCAGAGTATCTGAGAGGCAGTGTCTGAGAGGCAGTGTCTGAGAGGCAGATTGTATGAGAGACAGACTGTCTCAGCGACAGAGGGTCTGAGAGGCAGAGTATCTGAGAAACAGAGTGTCTGAGAGACAGAGTTTCTGAGAGACAGAGTGTCTGAGAGGCAGAGAATCTGAGAGACATTGTGTCTGAGAGACAGAGTGTCTGAGAGACAGAGTGTCTGAGAGGCATAGTGTCTGAGAGGCAGTTTCTGAGAGGCAGTGTCTGAGAGGCAGAGTGTCTGAGAGGCAGTGACTGAGTGACAGAATGTCTGAGAGTCAGAGTATCTGAGAGGCAGTGTCTGAGAGAGCGATTTTCTGAGAGGCAGTGTCTCAGCGACAGAATGTCTGAGAGACAGAGTGTCTGAGATGCAGAGTGTCTGAGAGGCAGAGTGTCTGAGAGGCAGTGTCTGAGACGCAGATTGTCTGAGAGACAGAGTGTCTGAGAGGAAGTGTCTGAGAGACAGTGTCTGAGAGACAGCGTGTCTGAGAGGCAGTGTCTGAAAGACAGAGTGTCTGAGAGGCAGAGATTCTGAGAGGCAGAGAGTCTGAGAGGCAGAGAATCTGAGAGACAGAGTGTCTGACAGGCAGAGTGTCTGAGTGGCAGTGAGTCTGTGCGACAGAGTGTCTGAGAGGCAGTGTGTCTGAGAGGCAGAGTGTCTGAGAGACAGAGTCTCTGAGAGGCAGAGTGTCTGAGAGGAAGTGTCTGAGAGACAGAATGTCTGAGAGGCAGTGTCTGAGAGGCAGAGTGTCTGAGAGACAGAGTGTCTGAGAGGAAGTGTCTGAGAGACATTGTCTGAGAGACAGCGTGTCTGAGAGGCAGCGAGTTTGAGAGGCAGAGAGTCTGAGAGGCAGAGAGTCTGAGAGACAGAGTGTCTGTGAGGCAGATTGTGTGAGAGGCAGAGAGTCTTAGAGGCAGAGAGTCTGAGAGGCAGTGTGTCTGAGAGACAGAGTGTCTGAGAGACAGAGTGTCTGAGAGGGAGAGTGTCTGAGAGACAGAGTATCTGAGATGCAGACTGTCTGAGAGGCAGATTGTCTGAGAGGCAGAGAGTCTGAAAGACAAATTGTCTGAGAGACAGTGTGTTGAGAGGCAGTGTGTCTGAGAGGCAGATTGTCTGAGAGGCAGATTATCTGAGAGACAGAGTTTCTGACTGGCAGAGTGTCTGAAAGTCAGTGAGTCGGAAAGGCAGAGTGTCTGAGAGGCAAAGTGTCTGAGAGACAGAGTGACTGAGAGGCGGATTGTCTGAGAGGCAGAGTATATGAGAGACAGATTGTCTGAGAGGCAGAGTGTCTGAAAGTCAGGGAGTCTGAGAGGCAGAGACTGTGAGAGGCAGATTTTCTGAGCGACAGAGTGTCTGAGAGGCAGAGTGGCTGAGAGGCAGTGTGTCTGAGATACAGAGTGTCTGAGAGGCAGAGAGTCTAAAATACAGAGTGTCTGAGAGGCCGTGTCTGAGCGACTGAGTGTCTGAGAGACAGAGGGTCTGAGAGGCAGATTGTCTGAGAGACAGAGTGTCTGAGAGGCAGAGTTTCTGAGAGGCAGAGTGTCTGAGAGACAGAGTGTCTGAAAGACAGAGTGTCTGAGAGACAGTGTCTGAGAGACAGAGTGTCTGAGAGGCAGAGTGTCTGAGACGCAGAGTGTCTGAGAGGCAGTGTCTGAGAGGCAGTGTCTGAGAGGCAGTTTCTGAGAGGCAGAGTGTCTGAGCGACAGCGAGTCTGAGGGACAGAGTGTCTGAGAGGCAGAGTATCTGAGAGGCAGTGTCTGAGAGGCAGAGTTTCTGAGAGACAGAGTATCTGAGAGGCAGTGTGTCTGTGAGGCAGATTGTATGAGAGACAGACTGTCTCAGAGACAGAGGGTCTGAGAGGCAGAGTATCTGAGAGACAGAGTGTCTGAGATGCAGCGTGTCTGAGAGGCAGAGAGTCTCAGAGTCAGAGTGTCTGAGAAACAGAGTTTCTGAGAGACAGAGTGTCTGAGAGGCAGTGACTGAGTGGCAGAATGTCTGAGAGTCCGAGTACCTGAAAGGCAGTGTCTGAGAGAGCGATTTTCTGAGAGGCAGTGTCTCAGCGACAGAATGTCTGAGAGACAGAGTGTCTGAGATGCAGAGTGTCTGAGAGGCAGAGTGTCTGAGAGGCAGTGTCTGAGACGCAGAGTGTCTGAGAGACAGAGTGTCTGAGAGGAAGTGTCTGAGAGACAGTGTCTGAGAGACAGCGTGTCTGAGAGGCAGTGTCTGATAGACAGAGTGTCTGAGAGGCACAGAGTCTGAGAGGCAGAGAGTCTGAGAGGCAGAGAAACTGAGAGACAGATTGTCTGACAGGCAGAGTGTCTGAGTGGCAGTGAGTCTGTGAGACAGAGTGTCTGAGAGGCAGTGTGTCTGAGAGACAGAGTGTCTGAGAAACAGAGTGTCTGAGAGGCAGAGTGTCTGAGAGGAAGTGTCTGAGAGACAGAGTGTCTGAGAGGCAGTGTCTGAGAGGCAGAGTGTCTGAGAGACAGAGTGTCTGAGAGGCAGTGTCTGAGAGACAGAGTGTCTGAGAGGCAGTGTCTGAGAGACAGTGTCTGAGAGACAGCGTGTCTGAGGGGCAGTGTCTGATAGAAAGAGTGTCTGAGAGGCAGAGTGTCTGAGATGCAGAGTGTCTGAGAGACAGAGTGTCTGAGAGGCAGAGTGTCAGAGAGACAGAGTGTCTGAGAGGCGGATTGTCTGAGAGGCAGAGTATATGAGAGACAGATTGTCTGAGAGGCAGAGTGTCTGAAAGTCAGGGAGTCTGAGAGGCAGAGACTGTGAGAGGCAGATTTTCTGAGCGACAGAGTGTCTGAGAGGCAGAGTGGCTGAGAGGCAGTGTGTCTGAGATACAGAGTGTCTGAGAGGCAGAGAGTCTGAAAGGCAGAGTGTCTCAGAGGCAGTGTCTGAGCGACTGAGTGTCTGAGAGACAGAGGGTCTGAGAGGCAGATTGTCTGAGAGACAGAGTGTCTGAGAGGCAGAGTTTCTGAGAGGCAGAGTGTCTGAGAGACAGAGTGTCTGAGAGACAGAGTGTCTGAGAGACAGTGTCTGAGAGACAGAGTGTCTGTGAGGCAGAGTGTCTGAGAGGCAGAGTGTCTGAGAGGCAGATTGCCTGAGAGGCAGTTTCTGAGAGGTAGTGTCAGAGAGGCAGTTTCTGAGAGGCAGAGTGTCTGAGCGACAGAGTGTCTGAGGGACAGAGTGTCTGAGAGGCAGAGTATCTGAGAGGCAGTGTCTGAGAGGCAGTGTCTGAGAGGCAGATTGTATGAGAGACAGACTGTCTCAGCGACAGAGGGTCTGAGAGGCAGAGTATCTGAGAAACAGAGTGTCTGAGAGACAGAGTTTCTGAGAGACAGAGTGTCTGAGAGGCAGAGAATCTGAGAGACATTGTGTCTGAGAGACAGAGTGTCTGAGAGACAGAGTGTCTGAGAGGCATAGTGTCTGAGAGGCAGAGTGCCTGAGAGGCAGTGTCTGAGAGGTAGGTCTGAGAGGCAGTTTCTGAGAGGCAGAGTGTCTGAGCGACAGAGTGTCTGAGGGACAGAGTGTCTGAGAGGCAGAGTATCTGAGAGGCAGTGTCTGAGAGGCAGTGTCTGAGAGGCAGATTGTATGAGAGACAGACTGTCTCAGAGACAGAGGGTCTGAGAGGCAGAGTATCTGAGAGACAGAGTGTCTGAGATGCAGCGTGTCTGAGAGGCAGAGAGTCTCAGAGTCAGAGTGTCTGAGAAACAGAGTGTCTGAGAAACAGAGTGTCTGAGAGACAGAGTTTCTGAGAGACAGAGTGTCTGAGAGACAGAGTGTCTGAGTGGCAGTGAGTCTGTGAGACAGAGTGTCTGAGAGGCAGAGTGTCTGAGAGACAGAGTCTCTGAGAGGCAGAGTGTCTGAGAGGAAGTGTCTGAGAGACAGAGTGTCTGAGAGGCAGTGTCTGAGAGGCAGAGTGTCAGAGAGACAGAGTGTCTGAGAGGAAGTGTCTGAGAGACATTGTCTGAGAGACAGCGTGTCTGAGAGGCAGCGAGTTTGAGAGGCAGAGAGTCTGAGAGGCAGAGAGTCTGAGAGACAGAGTGTCTGTGAGGCAGATTGTGTGAGAGGCAGAGAGTCTTAGAGGCAGAGAGTCTGAGAGGCAGTGTGTCTGAGAGACAGAGTGTCTGAGAGACAGAGTGTCTGAGAGGGAGAGTGTCTGAGAGACAGAGTATCTGAGATGCAGACTGTCTGAGAGGCAGATTGTCTGAGAGGCAGAGAGTCTGAAAGACAAATTGTCTGAGAGACAGTGTGTCTGAGAGGCAGTGTGTCTGAGAGGCAGATTGTCTGAGAGGCAGAGTATCTGAGAGACAGAGTTTCTGACTGGCAGAGTGTCTGAAAGTCAGTGAGTCGGAAAGGCAGAGTGTCTGAGAGGCAAAGTGTCTGAGAGGCAGAGTGTCTGATAGTCAGAGAGTCTGAGAGGCAGAGTGTCAGAGAGACAGAGTTTCTGAAAGTCATAGAATCTGAGAGGCAGAGAGTCTGAGAGGCAGAGAGTCTGAGAGGCAGCGTGTCTGAGAGGCAGAGAGTCTGAGAGTCAGAGTGTCTGAAAGACAGAGTGTCTGAGAAACAGTGTCTGAGAAACAGAGTGTCTGAGAGACAGAGAGTCTGAGAGACATTGTGTCTGAGAGACAGTGTGTCTCAGAGAGACAGAGTGTCTGAGAGACAGATTGTCTGAGAGGCAGAGTGTCTGAGAGTCAGTTTCTGAGAGACAGAGTGTCTGAGAGGCAGTGTCTGTTAGAGAGATTTTCTGAGAGGCAGTGTCTGAGTGACATACTGTCTGAGAGACAGAGTGTCTGAGAGGCAGAGTGTCTGAGAGGCAGAGTGTCTGAGAGGCAGTGTCTGAGAGACAGAGTGTCTGAGAGGCAGTGTCTGAGAGTCAGTGTCTGAGAGACAGCGTGTCTGAGGGGCAGTGTCTGATAGAAAGAGTGTCTGAGAGGCAGAGTGTCTGAGATGCAGAGTGTCTGAGTGACAGAATGTCTGAGAGGCAGAGTGTCAGAGAGACAGAGTGTCTGAGAGGCGGATTGTCTGAGAGGCAGAGTATATGAGAGACAGATTGTCTGAGAGGCAGAGTGTCTGAAAGTCAGGGAGTCTGAGAGGCAGAGACTGTGAGAGGCAGATTTTCTGAGCGACAGAGTGTCTGAGAGGCAGAGTGGCTGAGAGGCAGTGTGTCTGAGATACAGAGTGTCTGAGAGGCAGAGAGTCTGAAAGACAGAGTGTCTGAGAGGCAGTGTCTGAGCGACTGAGTGTCTGAGAGACAGAGGGTCTGAGAGGCAGATTGTCTGAGAGACAGAGTGTCTGAGAGGCAGAGTTTCTGAGAGGCAGAGTGTCTGAGAGACAGAGTGTCTGAAAGACAGAGTGTCTGAGAGACAGTGTCTGAGAGACAGAGTGTCTGAGAGGCAGAGTGTCTGAGAGGCAGAGTGTCTGAGAGGCAGTGTCTGAGAGGCAGTGTCTGAGAGGCAGTTTCTGAGAGGCAGAGTGTCTGAGCGACAGAGTGTCTGAGGGACAGAGTGTCTGAGAGGCAGAGTATCTGAGAGGCAGTGTCTGAGAGGCAGAGTTTCTGAGAGACAGAGTATCTGAGAGGCAGTGTGTCTGTGAGGCAGATTGTATGAGAGACAGACTGTCTCAGAGACAGAGTGTCTGAGAGGAAGTGTCTGAGAGACAGAGTGTCTGAGAGGCAGAGTGTCTGAGAGACAGAGTGTCTGAGAGGCAGTGTCTGAGAGACAGAGTGTCTGAGGGGCAGTGTCTGATAGAAAGAGTGTCTGAGAGACAGCGTGTCTGAGGGGCAGTGTCTGATAGAAAGAGTGTCTGAGAGGCAGAGTGTCTGAGATGCAGAGTGTCTGAGAGACAGAGTGTCTGAGAGGCAGAGTGTCTGAGAGACAGAATGTCTGAGAGGCGGAGTGTCAGAGAGGCTGAGTATATGAGAGACAGATTGTCTGAGAGGCAGAGTGTCTGAAAGTCAGGGAGTCTGAGAGGCAGAGACTGTGAGAGGCAGATTTTCTGAGCGACAGAGTGTCTGAGAGGCAGAGTGGCTGAGAGGCAGTGTGTCTGAGATACAGAGTGTCTGAGAGGCAGAGAGTCTGAAAGACAGAGTGTCTGAGAGGCAGTGTCTGAGCGACTGAGTGTCTGAGAGACAGAGGGTCTGAGAGGCAGATTGTCTGAGAGACAGAGTGTCTGAGAGGCAGAGTTTCTGAGAGGCAGAGTGTCTGAGAGACAGAGTGTCTGAGAGACAGAGTGTCTGAGAGTCAGTGTCTGAGAGGCAGAGTGCCTGAGAGGCAGTGTCTGAGAGGTAGGTCTGAGAGGCAGTTTCTGAGAGGCAGAGTGTCTGAGCGACAGAGTGTCTGAGGGACAGAGTGTCTGAGAGGCAGAGTATCTGAGAGGCAGTGTCTGAGAGGCAGTGTCTGAGAGGCAGATTGTATGAGAGACAGACTGTCTCAGAGACAGAGGGTCTGAGAGGCAGAGTATCTGAGAGACAGAGTGTCTGAGATGCAGCGTGTCTGAGAGGCAGAGAGTCTCAGAGTCAGAGTGTCTGAGAAACAGAGTGTCTGAGAAACAGAGTGTTGAAGAGACAGAGTTTCTGAGAGACAGAGTGTCTGAGAGACAGAGTGTCTGAGAGGCATAGTGTCTGAGAGGCAGTGTCTGAGAGGCAGTGTCTGAGAGGCAGAGTGGCTGAGAGGCAGTGACTGAGTGACAGAATGTCTGAGAGTCAGATTATCTGAGAGGCAGTGTCTGAGAGAGCGATTTTCTGAGAGGCAGTGTCTGAGCGACAGAATGTCTGAGAGACAGAGTGTCTGAGATGCAGAGTGTCTGAGAGGCAGAGTGTCTGAGAGGCAGTGTCTGAGACGCAGATTGTCTGAGAGACAGAGTGTCTGAGAGGAAGTGTCTGAGAGACAGTGTCTGAGAGACAGCGTGTCTGAGAGGCAGTGTCTGATAGACAGAGTGTCTGAGAGGCAGAGAGTCTGAGAGGCAGAGAGTCTGAGAGGCAGAGAATCTGAGAGACAGAGTGTCTGACAGGCAGAGTGTCTGAGTGGCAGTGAGTCTGTGAGACAGATTGTCTGAGAGGCAGTGTGTCTGAGAGGCAAAGTGTCTGAGAGACAGTGTGTCTGAGAGGCAGTGTCTGAGAGGAAGTGTCTGAGAGACAGAGTGTCTGAGAGGCAGTGTCTGAGAGGCAGAGTGTCTGAGAGACAGAGTGTCTGAGAGGAAGTGTCTGAGAGACATTGTCTGAGAGACAGCGTATCTGAGAGGCAGCGAGTTTGAGAGGCAGAGAGTCTGAGAGGCAGAGAGTCTGAGAGACAGAGTGTCTGTGAGGCAGAGTGTCTGAGAGGCAGAGAGTCTTAGAGGCAGAGAGTCTGAGAGGCAGTGTGTCTGAGAGACAGAGTGTCTGAGAGACAGAGTGTCTGAGAGGGAGAGTGTCTGTGAGACAGAGTATCTGAGATGCAGACTGTCTGAGAGGCAGATTGTCTGAGAGGCAGAGAGTCTGAAAGTCAAATTGTCTGAGAGACAGTGTGTCTGAGAGGCAGTGTGTCTGAGAGGCAGATTGTCTGAGAGGCAGAGTATCTGAGAGACAGAGTTTCTGACTGGCAGAGTGTCTGAAAGTCAGTGAGTCGGAAAGGCAGAGTGTCTGAGAGGCAGAGTGTCTGAGAGACAGAGTGACTGAGAGGCGGATTGTCTGAGAGGCAGAGTATATGAGAGACAGATTGTCTGAGAGGCAGAGTGTCTGAAAGTCAGGGAGTCAGAGAGGCAGAGACTGTGAGAGGCAGATTTTCTGAGCGACAGAGTGTCTGAGAGGCAGAGTGGCTGAGAGGCAGTGTGTCTGAGATACAGAGTGTCTGAGAGGCAGAGAGTCTGAAATACAGAGTGTCTGAGAGGCCGTGTCTGAGCGACTGAGTGTCTGAGAGACAGAGGGTCTGAGAGGCAGTGTCTGAGAGGCAGAGTGTCTGAGAGACAGAGTGTCTGAGAGGAAGTGTCTGAGAGACATTGTCTGAGAGACAGCGTATCTGAGAGGCAGCGAGTTTGAGAGGCAGAGAGTCTGAGAGGCAGAGAGTCTGAGAGACAGAGTGTCTGTGAGGCAGAGTGTCTGAGAGGCAGAGAGTCTTAGAGGCAGAGAGTCTGAGAGGCAGTGTGTCTGAGAGACAGAGTGTCTGAGAGACAGAGTGTCTGAGAGGGAGAGTGTCTGTGAGACAGAGTATCTGAGATGCAGACTGTCTGAGAGGCAGATTGTCTGAGAGGCAGAGAGTCTGAAAGTCAAATTGTCTGAGAGACAGTGTGTCTGAGAGGCAGTGTGTCTGAGAGGCAGATTGTCTGAGAGGCAGAGTATCTGAGAGACAGAGTTTCTGACTGGCAGAGTGTCTGAAAGTCAGTGAGTCGGAAAGGCAGAGTGTCTGAGAGGCAGAGTGTCTGAGAGACAGAGTGACTGAGAGGCGGATTGTCTGAGAGGCAGAGTATATGAGAGACAGATTGTCTGAGAGGCAGAGTGTCTGAAAGTCAGGGAGTCAGAGAGGCAGAGACTGTGAGAGGCAGATTTTCTGAGCGACAGAGTGTCTGAGAGGCAGAGTGGCTGAGAGGCAGTGTGTCTGAGATACAGAGTGTCTGAGAGGCAGAGAGTCTGAAATACAGAGTGTCTGAGAGGCCGTGTCTGAGCGACTGAGTGTCTGAGAGACAGAGGGTCTGAGAGGCAGATTGTCTGAGAGACAGAGATTCTGAGAGGCAGAGTTTCTGAGAGGCAGAGTGTCTGAGAGACAGAGTGTCTGAAAGACAGAGTGTCTGAGAGACAGTGTCTGAGAGACAGAGTGTCTGAGAGGCAGAGTGTCTGAGAGGCAGAGTGTCTGAGAAGCAGAGTGTCTGAGAGGCAGTGTCTGAGAGGCAGTGTCTGAGAGGCAGTTTCTGAGAGGCAGAGTGTCTGAGCGACAGCGTGTCTGAGGGACAGAGTGTCTGAGAGGCAGAGTATCTGAGAGGCAGTGTCTGAGAGGCAGAGTTTCTGAGAGACAGAGTATCTGAGAGGCAGTGTGTCTGTGAGGCAGATTGTATGAGAGACAGACTGTCTCAGAGACAGAGGGTCTGAGAGGCAGAGTATCTGAGAGACAGAGTGTCTGAGATGCAGTGTGTCTGAGAGGCAGAGAGTCTCAGAGTCAGAGTGTCTGAGAAACAGAGTTTCTGAGAGACAGAGTGTCTGAGAGGCAGTGACTGAGTTGCAGAATGTCTGAGAGTCAGAGTACCTGAAAGGCAGTGTCTGAGAGAGAGATTTTCTGAGAGGCAGTGTCTGAGCGACAGAATGTCTGAGAGACAGAGTGTCTGAGATGCAGAGTGTCTGAGAGGCAGAGTGTCTGAGAGGCAGTGTCTGAGACGCAGAGTGTCTGAGAGACAGAGTGTCTGAGAGGAAGTGTCTGAGAGACAGTGTCTGAGAGACAGCGTGTCTGAGAGGCAGTGTCTGATAGACAGAGTGTCTGAGAGGCAGAGAGTCTGAGAGGCAGAGAGTCTGAGAGGCAGAGAAACTGAGAGACAGAGTGTCTGACAGGCAGAGTGTCTGAGTGGCAGTGAGTCTGTGAGACAGAGTGTCTGAGAGGCAGTGTGTCTGAGAGACAGAGTGTCTGAGAGACAGAGTGTCTGAGAGGCAGAGTGTCTGAGAGGAAGTGTCTGAGAGACAGAGTGTCTGAGAGGCAGTGTCTGAGAGGCAGAGTGTCTGAGAGACAGTGTGTCTGAGAGGCAGTGTCTGAGAGGCAGAGTGTCTGAGATGCAGAGTGTCTGAGAGACAGAGTGTCTGAGAGGCAGAGTGTCTGAGAGACAGAGTGTCTGAGAGGCGGATTGTCTGAGAGGCAGAGTATATGAGAGACAGATTGTCTGAGAGGCAGAGTGTCTGAAAGTCAGGGAGTCTGAGAGGCAGAGACTGTGAGAGGCAGATTTTCTGAGCGACAGAGTGTCTGAGAGGCAGAGTGGCTGAGAGGCAGTGTGTCTGAGATACAGAGTGTCTGAGAGGCAGAGAGTCTGAAAGGCAGAGTGTCTCAGAGGCAGTGTCTGAGCGACTGAGTGTCTGAGAGACAGAGGGTCTGAGAGGCAGATTGTCTGAGAGACAGAGTGTCTGAGAGGCAGAGTTTCTGAGAGGCAGAGTGTCTGAGAGACAGAGTGTCTGAGAGACAGAGTGTCTGAGAGACAGTGTCTGAGAGACAGAGTGTCTGTGAGGCAGAGTGTCTGAGAGGCAGAGTGTCTGAGAGGCAGATTGCCTGAGAGGCAGTTTCTGAGAGGTAGTGTCAGAGAGGCAGTTTCTGAGAGGCAGAGTGTCTGAGCGACAGAGTGTCTGAGGGACAGAGTGTCTGAGAGGCAGAGTATCTGAGAGGCAGTGTCTGAGAGGCAGTGTCTGAGAGGCAGATTGTATGAGAGACAGACTGTCTCAGTGACAGAGGGTCTGAGAGGCAGAGTATCTGAGAAACAGAGTGTCTGAGAGACAGAGTTTCTGAGAGACAGAGTGTCTGAGAGGCAGAGAATCTGAGAGACATTGTGTCTGAGAGACAGAGTGTCTGAGAGACAGAGTGTCTGAGAGGCATAGTGTCTGAGAGGCAGTTTCTGAGAGGCAGTGTCTGAGAGGCAGAGTGTCTGAGAGGCAGTGACTGAGTGACAGAATGTCTGAGAGTCAGAGTATCTGAGAGGCAGTGTCTGAGAGAGCGATTTTCTGAGAGGCAGTGTCTCAGCGACAGAATGTCTGAGAGACAGAGTGTCTGAGATGCAGAGTGTCTGAGAGGCAGAGTGTCTGAGAGGCAGTGTCTGAGACGCAGATTGTCTGAGAGACAGAGTGTCTGAGAGGAAGTGTCTGAGAGACAGTGTCTGAGAGACAGCGTGTCTGAGAGGCAGTGTCTGAAAGACAGAGTGTGTGAGAGGCAGAGATTCTGAGAGGCAGAGAGTCTGAGAGGCAGAGAATCTGAGAGACAGAGTGTCTGACAGGCAGAGTGTCTGAGTGGCAGTGAGTCTGTGCGACAGAGTGTCTGAGAGGCAGTGTGTCTGAGAGGCAGAGTGTCTGAGAGACAGAGTCTCTGAGAGGCAGAGTGTCTGAGAGGAAGTGTCTGAGAGACAGAATGTCTGAGAGGCAGTGTCTGAGAGGCAGAGTGTCTGAGAGACAGAGTGTCTGAGAGGAAGTGTCTGAGAGACATTGTCTGAGAGACAGCGTGTCTGAGAGGCAGCGAGTTTGAGAGGCAGAGAGTCTGAGAGGCAGAGAGTCTGAGAGACAGAGTGTCTGTGAGGCAGATTGTGTGAGAGGCAGAGAGTCTTAGAGGCAGAGAGTCTGAGAGGCAGTGTGTCTGAGAGACAGAGTGTCTGAGAGACAGAGTGTCTGAGAGGGAGAGTGTCTGAGAGACAGAGTATCTGAGATGCAGACTGTCTGAGAGGCAGATTGTCTGAGAGGCAGAGAGTCTGAAAGACAAATTGTCTGAGAGACAGTGTGTTGAGAGGCAGTGTGTCTGAGAGGCAGATTGTCTGAGAGGCAGATTATCTGAGAGACAGAGTTTCTGACTGGCAGAGTGTCTGAAAGTCAGTGAGTCGGAAAGGCAGAGTGTCTGAGAGGCAAAGTGTCTGAGAGACAGAGTGACTGAGAGGCGGATTGTCTGAGAGGCAGAGTATATGAGAGACAGATTGTCTGAGAGGCAGAGTGTCTGAAAGTCAGGGAGTCTGAGAGGCAGAGACTGTGAGAGGCAGATTTTCTGAGCGACAGAGTGTCTGAGAGGCAGAGTGGCTGAGAGGCAGTGTGTCTGAGATACAGAGTGTCTGAGAGGCAGAGAGTCTAAAATACAGAGTGTCTGAGAGGCCGTGTCTGAGCGACTGAGTGTCTGAGAGACAGAGGGTCTGAGAGGCAGATTGTCTGAGAGACAGAGTGTCTGAGAGGCAGAGTTTCTGAGAGGCAGAGTGTCTGAGAGACAGAGTGTCTGAAAGACAGAGTGTCTGAGAGACAGTGTCTGAGAGACAGAGTGTCTGAGAGGCAGAGTGTCTGAGACGCAGAGTGTCTGAGAGGCAGTGTCTGAGAGGCAGTGTCTGAGAGGCAGTTTCTGAGAGGCAGAGTGTCTGAGCGACAGCGAGTCTGAGGGACAGAGTGTCTGAGAGGCAGAGTATCTGAGAGGCAGTGTCTGAGAGGCAGAGTTTCTGAGAGACAGAGTATCTGAGAGGCAGTGTGTCTGTGAGGCAGATTGTATGAGAGACAGACTGTCTCAGAGACAGAGGGTCTGAGAGGCAGAGTATCTGAGAGACAGAGTGTCTGAGATGCAGCGTGTCTGAGAGGCAGAGAGTCTCAGAGTCAGAGTGTCTGAGAAACAGAGTTTCTGAGAGACAGAGTGTCTGAGAGGCAGTGACTGAGTGGCAGAATGTCTGAGAGTCCGAGTACCTGAAAGGCAGTGTCTGAGAGAGCGATTTTCTGAGAGGCAGTGTCTCAGCGACAGAATGTCTGAGAGACAGAGTGTCTGAGATGCAGAGTGTCTGAGAGGCAGAGTGTCTGAGAGGCAGTGTCTGAGACGCAGAGTGTCTGAGAGACAGAGTGTCTGAGAGGAAGTGTCTGAGAGACAGTGTCTGAGAGACAGCGTGTCTGAGAGGCAGTGTCTGATAGACAGAGTGTCTGAGAGGCAGAGAGTCTGAGAGGCAGAGAGTCTGAGAGGCAGAGAAACTGAGAGACAGATTGTCTGACAGGCAGAGTGTCTGAGTGGCAGTGAGTCTGTGAGACAGAGTGTCTGAGAGGCAGTGTGTCTGAGAGACAGAGTGTCTGAGAAACAGAGTGTCTGAGAGGCAGAGTGTCTGAGAGGAAGTGTCTGAGAGACAGAGTGTCTGAGAGGCAGTGTCTGAGAGGCAGAGTGTCTGAGAGACAGAGTGTCTGAGAGGCAGTGTCTGAGAGACAGAGTGTCTGAGAGGCAGTGTCTGAGAGACAGTGTCTGAGAGACAGCGTGTCTGAGGGGCAGTGTCTGATAGAAAGAGTGTCTGAGAGGCAGAGTGTCTGAGATGCAGAGTGTCTGAGAGACAGAGTGTCTGAGAGGCAGAGTGTCAGAGAGACAGAGTGTCTGAGAGGCGGATTGTCTGAGAGGCAGAGTATATGAGAGACAGATTGTCTGAGAGGCAGAGTGTCTGAAAGTCAGGGAGTCTGAGAGGCAGAGACTGTGAGAGGCAGATTTTCTGAGCGACAGAGTGTCTGAGAGGCAGAGTGGCTGAGAGGCAGTGTGTCTGAGATACAGAGTGTCTGAGAGGCAGAGAGTCTGAAAGGCAGAGTGTCTGAGAGGCAGTGTCTGAGCGACTGAGTGTCTGAGAGACAGAGGTTCTGAGAGGCAGATTGTCTGAGAGACAGAGTGTCTGAGAGGCAGAGTTTCTGAGAGGCAGAGTGTCTGAGAGACAGAGTGTCTGAGAGACAGAGTGTCTGAGAGACAGTGTCTGAGAGACAGAGTGTCTGTGAGGCAGAGTGTCTGAGAGGCAGAGTGTCTGAGAGGCAGATTGCCTGAGAGGCAGTTTCTGAGAGGTAGTGTCAGAGAGGCAGTTTCTGAGAGGCAGAGTGTCTGAGCGACAGAGTGTCTGAGGGACAGAGTGTCTGAGAGGCAGAGTATCTGAGAGGCAGTGTCTGAGAGGCAGTGTCTGAGAGGCAGATTGTATGAGAGACAGACTGTCTCAGCGACAGAGGGTCTGAGAGGCAGAGTATCTGAGAAACAGAGTGTCTGAGAGACAGAGTTTCTGAGAGACAGAGTGTCTGAGAGGCAGAGAATCTGAGAGACATTGTGTCTGAGAGACAGAGTGTCTGAGAGACAGAGTGTCTGAGAGGCATAGTGTCTGAGAGGCAGTTTCTGAGAGGCAGTGTCTGAGAGGCAGAGTGTCTGAGAGGCAGTGACTGAGTGACAGAATGTCTGAGAGTCAGAGTATCTGAGAGGCAGTGTCTGAGAGAGCGATTTTCTGAGAGGCAGTGTCTCAGCGACAGAATGTCTGAGAGACAGAGTGTCTGAGATGCAGAGTGTCTGAGAGGCAGAGTGTCTGAGAGGAAGTGTCTGAGACGCAGATTGTCTGAGAGACAGAGTGTCTGAGAGGAAGTGTCTGAGAGACAGTGTCTGAGAGACAGCGTGTCTGAGAGGCAGTGTCTGAAAGACAGAGTGTCTGAGAGGCAGAGATTCTGAGAGGCAGAGAGTCTGAGAGGCAGAGAATCTGAGAGACAGAGTGTCTGACAGGCAGAGTGTCTGAGTGGCAGTGAGTCTGTGCGACAGAGTGTCTGAGAGGCAGTGTGTCTGAGAGGCAGAGTGTCTGAGAGACAGAGTCTCTGAGAGGCAGAGTGTCTGAGAGGAAGTGTCTGAGAGACAGAATGTCTGAGAGGCAGTGTCTGAGAGGCAGAGTGTCTGAGAGACAGAGTGTCTGAGAGGAAGTGTCTGAGAGACATTGTCTGAGAGACAGCGTGTCTGAGAGGCAGCGAGTTTGAGAGGCAGAGAGTCTGAGAGGCAGAGAGTCTGAGAGACAGAGTGTCTGTGAGGCAGATTGTGTGAGAGGCAGAGAGTCTTAGAGGCAGAGAGTCTGAGAGGCAGTGTGTCTGAGAGACAGAGTGTCTGAGAGACAGAGTGTCTGAGAGGGAGAGTGTCTGAGAGACAGAGTATCTTAGATGCAGACTGTCTGAGAGGCAGATTGTCTGAGAGGCAGAGAGTCTGAAAGACAAATTGTCTGAGAGACAGTGTGTTGAGAGGCAGTGTGTCTGAGAGGCAGATTGTCTGAGAGGCAGATTATCTGAGAGACAGAGTTTCTGACTGGCAGAGTGTCTGAAAGTCATTGAGTCGGAAAGGCAGAGTGTCTGAGAGGCAAAGTGTCTGAGAGACAGAGTGACTGAGAGGCGGATTGTCTGAGAGGCAGAGTATATGAGAGACAGATTGTCTGAGAGGCAGAGTGTCTGAAAGTCAGGGAGTCTGAGAGGCAGAGACTGTGAGAGGCAGATTTTCTGAGCGACAGAGTGTCTGAGAGGCAGAGTGGCTGAGAGGCAGTGTGTCTGAGATACAGAGTGTCTGAGAGGCAGAGAGTCTAAAATACAGAGTGTCTGAGAGGCCGTGTCTGAGCGACTGAGTGTCTGAGAGACAGAGGGTCTGAGAGGCAGATTGTCTGAGAGACAGAGTGTCTGAGAGGCAGAGTTTCTGAGAGGCAGAGTGTCTGAGAGACAGAGTGTCTGAAAGACAGAGTGTCTGAGAGACAGTGTCTGAGAGACAGAGTGTCTGAGAGGCAGAGTGTCTGAGACGCAGAGTGTCTGAGAGGCAGTGTCTGAGAGGCAGTGTCTGAGAGGCAGTTTCTGAGAGGCAGAGTGTCTGAGCGACAGCGAGTCTGAGGGACAGAGTGTCTGAGAGGCAGAGTATCTGAGAGGCAGTGTCTGAGAGGCAGAGTTTCTGAGAGACAGAGTATCTGAGAGGCAGTGTGTCTGTGAGGCAGATTGTATGAGAGACAGACTGTCTCAGAGACAGAGGGTCTGAGAGGCAGAGTATCTGAGAGACAGAGTGTCTGAGATGCAGCGTGTCTGAGAGGCAGAGAGTCTCAGAGTCAGAGTGTCTGAGAAACAGAGTTTCTGAGAGACAGAGTGTCTGAGAGGCAGTGACTGAGTGGCAGAATGTCTGAGAGTCAGAGTACCTGAAAGGCAGTGTCTGAGAGAGCGATTTTCTGAGAGGCAGTGTCTCAGCGACAGAATGTCTGAGAGACAGAGTGTCTGAGATGCAGAGTGTCTGAGAGGCAGAGTGTCTGAGAGGCAGTGTCTGAGACGCAGAGTGTCTGAGAGACAGAGTGTCTGAGAGGAAGTGTCTGAGAGACAGTGTCTGAGAGACAGCGTGTCTGAGAGGCAGTGTCTGATAGAGAGAGTGTCTGAGAGGCAGAGAGTCTGAGAGGCAGAGAGTCTGAGAGGCAGAGAAACTGAGAGACAGATTGTCTGACAGGCAGAGTGTCTGAGTGGCAGTGAGTCTGTGAGACAGAGTGTCTGAGAGGCAGTGTGTCTGAGAGACAGAGTGTCTGAGAAACAGAGTGTCTGAGAGGCAGAGTGTCTGAGAGGAAGTGTCTGAGAGACAGAGTGTCTGAGAGGCAGTGTCTGAGAGGCAGAGTGTCTGAGAGACAGAGTGTCTGAGAGGCAGTGTCTGAGAGACAGAGTGTCTGAGAGGCAGTGTCTGAGAGACAGTGTCTGAGAGACAGCGTGTCTGAGGGGCAGTGTCTGATAGAAAGAGTGTCTGAGAGGCAGAGTTTCTGAGATGCAGAGTGTCTGAGAGACAGAGTGTCTGAGAGGCAGAGTGTCAGAGAGACAGAGTGTCTGAGAGGCGGATTGTCTGAGAGGCAGAGTATATGAGAGACAGATTGTCTGAGAGGCAGAGTGTCTGAAAGTCAGGGAGTCTGAGAGGCAGAGACTGTGAGAGGCAGATTTTCTGAGCGACAGAGTGTCTGAGAGGCAGAGTGGCTGAGAGGCAGTGTGTCTGAGATACAGAGTGTCTGAGAGGCAGAGAGTCTGAAAGGCAGAGTGTCTGAGAGGCAGTGTCTGAGCGACTGAGTGTCTGAGAGACAGAGGTTCTGAGAGGCAGATTGTCTGAGAGACAGAGTGTCTGAGAGGCAGAGTTTCTGAGAGGCAGAGTGTCTGAGAGACAGAGTGTCTGAGAGACAGAGTGTCTGAGAGACAGTGTCTGAGAGACAGAGTGTCCGTGAGGCAGAGTGTCTGAGAGGCAGAGTGTCTGAGAGGCAGAGTGCCTGAGAGGCAGTGTCTGAGAGGTAGTGTCTGAGAGGCAGTTTCTGAGAGGCAGAGTTTCTGAGCGACAGAGTGTCTGAGGGACAGAGTGTCTGAGAGGCAGAGTATCTGAGAGGCAGTGTCTGAGAGGCAGTGTCTGAGAGGCAGATTGTATGAGAGACAGACTGTCTCAGCGACAGAGGGTCTGAGAGGCAGAGTATCTGAGAAACAGAGTGTCTGAGAGACAGAGTTTCTGAGAGACAGAGTGTCTGAGAGGCAGAGAGTCTGAGAGACATTGTGTCTGAGAGACAGAGTGTCTGAGAGACAGAGTGTCTGAGAGGCATAGTGTCTGAGAGGCAGTTTCTGAGAGGCAGTGTCTGAGAGGCAGAGTGTCTGAGAGGCAGTGACTGAGTG
This sequence comes from Isurus oxyrinchus, assembly GCA_026770705.1. Classification (NCBI taxonomy): domain Eukaryota; kingdom Metazoa; phylum Chordata; class Chondrichthyes; order Lamniformes; family Lamnidae; genus Isurus; species Isurus oxyrinchus. Next base: position 402,581 of record JANJGN010000499.1, read on the forward strand.
ACAGAATGTCTGAGAGTCAGAGTATCTGAGAGGCAGTGTCTGAGAGAGCGATTTTCTGAGAGGCAGTGTCTCAGCGACAGAATGTCTGAGAGACAGAGTGTCTGAGATGCAGAGTGTCTGAGAGGCAGAGTGTCTGAGAGGCAGTGTCTGAGACGCAGATTGTCTGAGAGACAGAGTGTCTGAGAGGAAGTGTCTGAGAGACAGTGTCTGAGAGACAGCGTGTCTGAGAGGCAGTGTCTGATAGACAGAGTGTCTGAGAGGCAGAGAGTCTGAGAGGCAGAGAGTCTGAGAGGCAGAGAATCTGAGAGACAGAGTGTCTGACAGGCAGAGTGTCTGAGTGGCAGTGAGTCTGTGCGACAGAGTGTCTGAGAGGCAGTGTGTCTGAGAGGCAGAGTGTCTGAGAGACAGAGTCTCTGAGAGGCAGAGTGTCTGAGAGGAAGTGTCTGAGAGACAGAATGTCTGAGAGGCAGTGTCTGAGAGGCAGAGTGTCTGAGAGACAGAGTGTCTGAGAGGAAGTGTCTGAGAGACATTGTCTGAGAGACAGCGTGTCTGAGAGGCAGCGAGTTTGAGAGGCAGAGAGTCTGAGAGGCAGAGAGTCTGAGAGACAGAGTGTCTGTGAGGCAGATTGTGTGAGAGGCAGAGAGTCTTAGAGGCAGAGAGTCTGAGAGGCAGTGTGTCTGAGAGACAGAGTGTCTGAGAGACAGAGTGTCTGAGAGGGAGAGTGTCTGAGAGACAGAGTATCTGAGATGCAGACTGTCTGAGAGGCAGATTGTCTGAGAGGCAGAGAGTCTGAAAGACAAATTGTCTGAGAGACAGTGTGTTGAGAGGCAGATTGTCTGAGAGGCAGATTGTCTGAGAGGCAGAGTATCTGAGAGACAGAGTTTCTGACTGGCAGAGTGTCTGAAAGTCAGTGAGTCGGAAAGGCAGAGTGTCTGAGAGGCAAAGTGTCTGAGAGACAGAGTGACTGAGAGGCGGATTGTCTGAGAGGCAGAGTATATGAGAGACAGATTGTCTGAGAGGCAGAGTGTCTGAAAGTCAGGGAGTCAGAGAGGCAGAGACTGTGAGAGGCAGATTTTCTGAGCGACAGAGTGTCTGAGAGGCAGAGTGGCTGAGAGGCAGTGTGTCTGAGATACAGAGTGTCTGAGAGGCAGAGAGTCTGAAATACAGAGTGTCTGAGAGGCCGTGTCTGAGCGACTGAGTGTCTGAGAGACAGAGGGTCTGAGAGGCAGATTGTCTGAGAGACAGAGTTTCTGAGAGGCAGAGTTTCTGAGAGGCAGAGTGTCTGAGAGACAGAGTGTCTGAAAGACAGAGTGTCGGAGAGACAGTGTCTGAGAGACAGAGTGTCTGAGAGGCAGAGTGTCTGAGAGGCAGAGTGTCTGAGAAGCAGAGTGTCTGAGAGGCAGTGTCTGAGAGGCAGTGTCTGAGAGGCAGTTTCTGAGAGGCAGAGTGTCTGAGCGACAGCGAGTCTGAGGGACAGAGTGTCTGAGAGGCAGAGTATCTGAGAGGCAGTGTCTGAGAGGCAGAGTTTCTGAGAGACAGAGTATCTGAGAGGCAGTGTGTCTGTGAGGCAGATTGTATGAGAGACAGACTGTCTCAGAGACAGAGGGTCTGAGAGGCAGAGTGTCTGAGAGACAGAGTGTCTGAGATGCAGCGTGTCTGAGAGGCAGAGAGTCTCAGAGTCAGAGTGTCTGAGAAACAGAGTTTCTGAGAGACAGAGTGTCTGAGAGGCAGTGACTGAGTGGCAGAATGTCTGAGAGTCAGAGTACCTGAAAGGCAGTGTCTGAGAGAGCGATTTTCTGAGAGGCAGTGTCAGAGCGACAGAATGTCTGAGAGACAGAGTGTCTGAGATGCAGAGTGTCTGAGAGGCAGAGTGTCTGAGAGGCAGTGTCTGAGACGCAGAGTGTCTGAGTGACAGAGTGTCTGAGAGGAAGTGTCTGAGAGACAGTGTCTGAGAGACAGCGTGTCTGAGAGGCAGTGTCTGATAGACAGAGTGTCTGAGAGGCAGAGAGTCTGAGAGGCAGAGAGTCTGAGAGGCAGAGAAACTGAGAGACAGAGTGTCTGACAGGCAGAGTGTCTGAGTGGCAGTGAGTCTGTGAGACAGAGTGTCTGAGAGGCAGTGTGTCTGAGAGACAGAGTGTCTGAGAGACAGAGTGTCTGAGAGGCAGAGTGTCTGAGAGGAAGTGTCTGAGAGACAGAGTGTCTGAGAGGCAGTGTCTGAGAGGCAGAGTGTCTGAGAGACAGAGTGTCTGAGAGGCAGTGTCTGAGAGACAGAGTGTCTGAGATGCAGTGTCTGAGAGACAGTGTCTGAGAGACAGCGTGTCTGAGGGGCAGTGTCTGATAGAAAGAGTGTCTGAGAGGCAGAGTGTCTGAGATGCAGAGTGTCTGAGAGACAGATTGTCTGAGAGGCAGAGTGTCTGAGAGACAGAGTGTCTGAGAGGCGGATTGTCTGAGAGGCAGAGTATATGAGAGACAGATTGTCTGAGAGGCAGAGTGTCTGAAAGTCAGGGAGTCTGAGAGGCAGAGACTGTGAGAGGCAGATTTTCTGAGCGACAGAGTGTCTGAGAGGCAGAGTGGCTGAGAGGCAGTGTGTCTGAGATACAGAGTGTCTGAGAGGCAGAGAGTCTGAAAGGCAGAGTGTCTGAGAGGCAGTGTCTGAGCGACTGAGTGTCTGAGAGACAGAGGGTCTGAGAGGCAGATTGTCTGAGAGACAGAGTGTCTGAGAGGCAGAGTTTCTGAGAGGCAGAGTGTCTGAGAGACAGAGTGTCTGAGAGACAGAGTGTCTGAGAGACAGTGTCTGAGAGACAGAGTGTCTGTGAGGCAGAGTGTCTGAGAGGCAGAGTGTCTGAGAGGCAGAGTGCCTGAGAGGCAGTGTCTGAGAGGTAGTGTCTGAGAGGCAGTTTCTGAGAGGCAGAGTGTCTGAGCGACAGAGTGTCTGAGGGACAGAGTGTCTGAGAGGCAGAGTATCTGAGAGGCAGTGTCTGAGAGGCAGTGTCTGAGAGGCAGATTGTATGAGAGACAGACTGTCTCAGCGACAGAGGGTCTGAGAGGCAGAGTATCTGAGAAACAGAGTGTCTGAGAGACAGAGTTTCTGAGAGACAGAGTGTCTGAGAGGCAGAGAGTCTGAGAGACATTGTGTCTGAGAGACAGAGTGTCTGAGAGACAGAGTGTCTGAGAGGCATAGTGTCTGAGAGGCAGTTTCTGAGAGGCAGTGTCTGAGAGGCAGAGTGTCTGAGAGGCAGTGACTGAGTGACAGAATGTCTGAGAGTCAGAGTATCTGAGAGGCAGTGTCTGAGAGAACGATTTTCTGAGAGGCAGTGTCTCAGCGACAGAATGTCTGAGAGACAGAGTGTCTGAGAGGCAGAGAGTCTGAGAGGCAGAGAGTCTGAGAGGCAGAGAATCTGAGAGACAGAGTGTCTGACAGGCAGAGTGTCTGAGTGGCAGTGAGTCTGTGCGACAGAGTGTCTGAGAGGCAGTGTGTCTGAGAGGCAGAGTGTCTGAGAGACAGAGTCTCTGAGAGGCAGAGTGTCTGAGAGGAAGTGTCTGAGAGACAGAATGTCTGAGAGGCAGTGTCTGAGAGGCAGAGTGTCTGAGAGACAGAGTGTCTGAGAGGAAGTGTCTGAGAGACATTGTCTGAGAGACAGCGTGTCTGAGAGGCAGCGAGTTTGAGAGGCAGAGAGTCTGAGAGGCAGAGAGTCTGAGAGACAGAGTGTCTGTGAGGCAGATTGTGTGAGAGGCAGAGAGTCTTAGAGGCAGAGAGTCTGAGAGGCAGTGTGTCTGAGAGACAGAGTGTCTGAGGGACAGAGTATCTGAGATGCAGACTGTCTGAGAGGCAGATTGTCTGAGAGGCAGAGAGTCTGAAAGACAAATTGTCTGAGAGACAGTGTGTCTGAGAGGCAGTGTGTCTGAGAGGCAGATTGTCTGAGAGGCAGAGTATCTGAGAGACAGAGTTTCTGACTGGCAGAGTGTCTGAAAGTCAGTGAGTCGGAAAGGCAGAGTGTCTGAGAGGCAAAGTGTCTGAGAGGCAGAGTGTCTGATAGTCAGAGAATCTGAGAGGCAGAGTGTCAGAGAGACAGAGTTTCTGAAAGTCATAGAATCTGAGAGGCAGAGAGTCTGAGAGGCAGAGAGTCTGAGAGGCAGCGTGTCTGAGAGGCAGAGAGTCTGAGAGTCAGAGTGTCTGAGAGACATTGTGTCTGAGAGACAGAGTGTCTGAGAGACAGAGTGTCTGAGAGGCAGAGTGTCTGAGAGGCAGTGTCTGAGAGGCAGTGTCTGAGAGGCAGATTGTCTGAGAGGCAGTGACTGAGTGACAGAATGTCTGAGAGTCAGAGTATCTTAAAGGCAGTGTCTGAGAGAGCGATTTTCTGAGAGGCAGTGTCTGAGCGACAGAATGTCTGAGAGACAGAGTGTCTGAGATGCAGAGTGTCTGAGAGGCAGAGTGTCTGAGAGGCAGTGTCTGAGACGCAGAGTGTCTGAGAGACAGAGTGTCTGAGAGGAAGTGTCTGAGAGACAGTGTCTGAGAGACAGCGTGTCTGAGAGGCAGTGTCTGATAGACAGAGTGTCTGAGAGGCAGAGAGTCTGAGAGGCAGAGAGTCTGAGAGGCAGAGAATCTGAGAGACAGAGTGTCTGACAGGCAGAGTGTCTGAGTGGCAGTGAGTCTGTGAGACAGATTGTCTGAGAGGCAGTGTGTCTGAGAGGCAGAGTGTCTGAGAGACAGAGTGTCTGAGAGGAAGAGTGTCTGAGAGGAAGTGTCTGAGATACAGAGTGTCTGAGAGGCAGTGTCTGAGAGGCAGAGTGTCTGAGAGACAGAGTTTCTGAGAGGCAGTGTCTGAGAGACAGAGTGTCTGAGAGGCAGTGTCTGAGAGACAGTGTCTGAGAGACAGCGTGTCTGAGGGGCAGTGTCTGATAGAAAGAGTGTCTGAGAGGCAGAGTGTCTGAGATGCAGAGTGTCTGAGAGACAGAGTGTCTGAGAGGCAGAGTGTCTTAGAGACAGAGTGTCTGAGAGGCGGATTGTCTGAGAGGCAGAGTATATGAGAGACAGATTGTCTGAGAGGCAGAGTGTCTGAAAGTCAGGGAGTCAGAGAGGCAGAGACTGTGAGAGGCAGATTTTCTGAGCGACAGAGTGTCTGAGAGGCAGAGTGGCTGAGAGGCAGTGTGTCTGAGATACAGAGTGTCTGAGAGGCAGAGAGTCTGAAAGACAGAGTGTCTGAGAGGCAGTGTCTGAGCGACTGAGTGTCTGAGAGACAGAGGGTCTGAGAGGCAGATTGTCTGAGAGACAGAGTGTCTGAGAGGCAGTGTGTCTGAGAGGCAGAGTGTCTGAGAGACAGAGTCTCTGAGAGGCAGAGTGTCTGAGAGGAAGTGTCTGAGAGACAGAATGTCTGAGAGGCAGTGTCTGAGAGGCAGAGTGTCTGAGAGACAGAGTGTCTGAGAGGAAGTGTCTGAGAGACATTGTCTGAGAGACAGCGTGTCTGAGAGGCAGCGAGTTTGAGAGGCAGAGAGTCTGAGAGGCAGAGAGTCTGAGAGACAGAGTGTCTGTGAGGCAGATTGTGTGAGAGGCAGAGAGTCTTAGAGGCAGAGAGTCTGAGAGGCAGTGTGTCTGAGAGACAGAGTGTCTGAGAGACAGAGTATCTGAGATGCAGACTGTCTGAGAGGCAGATTGTCTGAGAGGCAGAGAGTCTGAAAGACAAATTGTCTGAGAGACAGTGTGTCTGAGAGGCAGTGTGTCTGAGAGGCAGATTGTCTGAGAGGCAGAGTATCTGAGAGACAGAGTTTCTGACTGGCAGAGTGTCTGAAAGTCAGTGAGTCGGAAAGGCAGAGTGTCTGAGAGGCAAAGTGTCTGAGAGGCAGAGTGTCTGATAGTCAGAGAGTCTGAGAGGCAGAGTGTCAGAGAGACAGAGTTTCTGAAAGTCATAGAATCTGAGAGGCAGAGAGTCTGAGAGGCAGAGAGTCTGAGAGGCAGCGTGTCTGAGAGGCAGAGAGTCTGAGAGGCAGAGTGTCTGAGAGACATTGTGTCTGAGAGACAGAGTGTCTGAGAGACAGAGTGTCTGAGAGGCAGAGTGTCTGAGAGGCAGTGTCTGAGAGGCAGTGTCTGAGAGGCAGATTGTCTGAGAGGCAGTGACTGAGTGACAGAATGTCTGAGAGTCAGAGTATCTTAAAGGCAGTGTCTGAGAGAGCGATTTTCTGAGAGGCAGTGTCTGAGCGACAGAATGTCTGAGAGACAGAGTGTCTGAGATGCAGAGTGTCTGAGAGGCAGAGTGTCTGAGAGGCAGTGTCTGAGACGCAGAGTGTCTGAGAGACAGAGTGTCTGAGAGGAAGTGTCTGAGAGACAGTGTCTGAGAGACAGAGTGTCTGAGAGGCAGAGAGTCTGAGAGGCAGAGAGTCTGAGAGGCAGAGAAACTGAGAGACAGAGTGTCTGACAGGCAGAGTGTCTGAGTGGCAGTGAGTCTGTGAGACAGAGTGTCTGAGAGGCAGTGTGTCTGAGAGGCAGAGTGTCTGAGAGACAGAGTGTCTGAGAGGAAGAGTGTCTGAGAGGAAGTGTCTGAGATACAGAGTGTCTGAGAGGCAGTGTCTGAGAGGCAGAGTGTCTGAGAGACAGAGTTTCTGAGAGGCAGTGTCTGAGAGACAGAGTGTCTGAGAGGCAGTGTCTGAGAGACAGTGTCTGAGAGACAGCGTGTCTGAGGGGCAGTGTCTGATAGAAAGAGTGTCTGAGAGGCAGAGTGTCTGAGATGCAGAGTGTCTGAGAGACAGAGTGTCTGAGAGGCAGAGTGTCTGAGAGACAGAGTGACTGAGAGGCGGATTGTCTGAGAGGCAGAGTGTATGAGAGACAGATTGTCTGAGAGGCAGAGTGTCTGAAAGTCAGGGAGTCTGAGAGGCAGAGACTGTGAGAGGCAGATTTTCTGAGCGACAGAGTGTCTGAGAGGCAGAGTGGCTGAGAGGCAGTGTGTCTGAGATACAGAGTGTCTGAGAGGCAGAGAGTCTGAAAGACAGAGTGTCTGAGAGGCAGTGTCTGAGCGACTGAGTGTCTGAGAGACAGAGGGTCTGAGAGGCAGATTGTCTGAGAGACAGAGTGTCTGAGAGGCAGAGTTTCTGAGAGGCAGAGTGTCTGAGAGACAGAGTGTCTGAGAGACAGAGTGTCTGAGAGACAGTGTCTGAGAGACAGAGTGTCTGTGAGGCAGAGTGTCTGAGAGTCAGAGTGTCTGAGAGGCAGAGTGCCTGAGAGGCAGTGTCTGAGAGGTAGTGTCTGAGAGGCAGTTTCTGAGAGGCAGAGTGTCTGAGCGACAGAGTGTCTGAGGGACAGAGTGTCTGAGAGGCAGAGTATTTGAGAGGCATTGTCTGAGAGGCAGTGTCTGAGAGGCAGATTGTATGAGAGACAGACTGTCTCAGAGACAGAGGGTCTGAGAGGCAGAGTATCTGAGAGACAGAGTGTCGGAGATGCAGCGTGTCTGAGAGGCAGAGAGTCTCAGAGTCAGAGTGTCTGAGAAACAGACTGTCTGAGAGACAGAGTTTCTGAGAGACAGAGTGTCTGAGAGGCAGAGAGTCTGAGAGACATTGTGTCTGAGAGACAGAGTGTCTGAGAGACAGAGTGTCTGAGAGGCATAGTGTCTGAGAGGCAGTTTCTGAGGGGCAGTGTCTGAGAGGCAGAGTGTCTGAGAGGCAGTGACTGAGTGACAGAATGTCTGAGAGTCAGAGTATCTGAGAGGCAGTGTCTGAGAGAGCGATTTTCTGAGAGGCAGTGTCTGAGCGACAGAATGTCTGAGAGACAGAGTGTCTGAGATGCAGAGTGTCTGAGAGGCAGAGTGTCTGAGAGGCAGTGTCTGAGACGCAGATAGTCTGAGAGACAGAGTGTCTGAGAGGAAGTGTCTGAGAGACAGTGTCTGAGAGACAGCGTGTCTGAGAGGCAGTGTCTGATAGACAGAGTGTCTGAGAGGCATAGAGTCTGAGAGGCAGAGAGTCTGAGAGGCAGAGAATCTGAGAGACAGAGTGTCTGACAGGCAGAGTGTCTGAGTGGCAGTGAGTCTGTGAGACAGAGTGTCTGAGAGGCAGTGTGTCTGAGAGGCAGAGTGTCTGAGAGACAGAGTCTCTGAGAGGCAGAGTGTCTGAGAGGAAGTGTCTGAGAGACAGAGTGTCTGAGAGGCAGTGTCTGAGAGGCAGAGTGTCTGAGAGACAGAGTGTCTGAGAGGAAGTGTCTTAGAGACATTGTCTGAGAGACAGCGTGTCTGAGAGGCAGCGAGTTTGAGAGGCAGAGAGCCTGAGAGGCAGTGTGTCTGAGAGACAGAGTGTCTGAGAGACAGAGTATCTGAGATGCAGACTGTCTGAGAGGCAGATTGTCTGAGAGGCAGAGAGTCTGAAAGACAAATTGTCTGAGAGACAGTGTGTCTGAGAGGCAGTGTGTCTGAGAGGCAGGTTGTCTGAGAGGCAGAGTGTCTGATAGTCAGAGAGTCTGAGAGGCAGAGTGTCAGAGAGACAGAGTTTCTGAAAGTCATAGAATCTGAGAGGCAGAGAGTCTGAGAGGCAGAGAGTCTGAGAGGCAGCGTGTCTGAGAGGCAGAGAGTCTGAGAGGCAGAGTGTCTGAGAGACATTGTGTCTGAGAGACAGAGTGTCTGAGAGACAGAGTGTCTGAGAGGCAGAGTGTCTGAGAGGCAGTGTCTGAGAGGCAGTGTCTGAGAGGCAGATTGTCTGAGAGGCAGTGACTGAGTGACAGAATGTCTGAGAGTCAGAGTATCTTAAAGGCAGTGTCTGAGAGAGCGATTTTCTGAGAGGCAGTGTCTGAGCGACAGAATGTCTGAGAGACAGAGTGTCTGAGATGCAGAGTGTCTGAGAGGCAGAGTGTCTGAGAGGCAGTGTCTGAGACGCAGAGTGTCTGAGAGACAGAGTGTCTGAGAGGAAGTGTCTGAGAGACAGTGTCTGAGAGACAGAGTGTCTGAGAGGCAGAGAGTCTGAGAGGCAGAGAGTCTGAGAGGCAGAGAAACTGAGAGACAGAGTGTCTGACAGGCAGAGTGTCTGAGTGGCAGTGAGTCTGTGAGACAGAGTGTCTGAGAGGCAGTGTGTCTGAGAGGCAGAGTGTCTGAGAGACAGAGTGTCTGAGAGGAAGAGTGTCTGAGAGGAAGTGTCTGAGATACAGAGTGTCTGAGAGGCAGTGTCTGAGAGGCAGAGTGTCTGAGAGACAGAGTTTCTGAGAGGCAGTGTCTGAGAGACAGAGTGTCTGAGAGGCAGTGTCTGAGAGACAGTGTCTGAGAGACAGCGTGTCTGAGGGGCAGTGTCTGATAGAAAGAGTGTCTGAGAGGCAGAGTGTCTGAGATGCAGAGTGTCTGAGAGACAGAGTGTCTGAGAGGCAGAGTGTCTGAGAGACAGAGTGACTGAGAGGCGGATTGTCTGAGAGGCAGAGTGTATGAGAGACAGATTGTCTGAGAGGCAGAGTGTCTGAAAGTCAGGGAGTCTGAGAGGCAGAGACTGTGAGAGGCAGATTTTCTGAGCGACAGAGTGTCTGAGAGGCAGAGTGGCTGAGAGGCAGTGTGTCTGAGATACAGAGTGTCTGAGAGGCAGAGAGTCTGAAAGACAGAGTGTCTGAGAGGCAGTGTCTGAGCGACTGAGTGTCTGAGAGACAGAGGGTCTGAGAGGCAGATTGTCTGAGAGACAGAGTGTCTGAGAGGCAGAGTTTCTGAGAGGCAGAGTGTCTGAGAGACAGAGTGTCTGAGAGACAGAGTGTCTGAGAGACAGTGTCTGAGAGACAGAGTGTCTGTGAGGCAGAGTGTCTGAGAGTCAGAGTGTCTGAGAGGCAGAGTGCCTGAGAGGCAGTGTCTGAGAGGTAGTGTCTGAGAGGCAGTTTCTGAGAGGCAGAGTGTCTGAGCGACAGAGTGTCTGAGGGACAGAGTGTCTGAGAGGCAGAGTATTTGAGAGGCATTGTCTGAGAGGCAGTGTCTGAGAGGCAGATTGTATGAGAGACAGACTGTCTCAGAGACAGAGGGTCTGAGAGGCAGAGTATCTGAGAGACAGAGTGTCGGAGATGCAGCGTGTCTGAGAGGCAGAGAGTCTCAGAGTCAGAGTGTCTGAGAAACAGACTGTCTGAGAGACAGAGTTTCTGAGAGACAGAGTGTCTGAGAGGCAGAGAGTCTGAGAGACATTGTGTCTGAGAGACAGAGTGTCTGAGAGACAGAGTGTCTGAGAGGCATAGTGTCTGAGAGGCAGTTTCTGAGGGGCAGTGTCTGAGAGGCAGAGTGTCTGAGAGGCAGTGACTGAGTGACAGAATGTCTGAGAGTCAGAGTATCTGAGAGGCAGTGTCTGAGAGAGCGATTTTCTGAGAGGCAGTGTCTGAGCGACAGAATGTCTGAGAGACAGAGTGTCTGAGATGCAGAGTGTCTGAGAGGCAGAGTGTCTGAGAGGCAGTGTCTGAGACGCAGATAGTCTGAGAGACAGAGTGTCTGAGAGGAAGTGTCTGAGAGACAGTGTCTGAGAGACAGCGTGTCTGAGAGGCAGTGTCTGATAGACAGAGTGTCTGAGAGGCATAGAGTCTGAGAGGCAGAGAGTCTGAGAGGCAGAGAATCTGAGAGACAGAGTGTCTGACAGGCAGAGTGTCTGAGTGGCAGTGAGTCTGTGAGACAGAGTGTCTGAGAGGCAGTGTGTCTGAGAGGCAGAGTGTCTGAGAGACAGAGTCTCTGAGAGGCAGAGTGTCTGAGAGGCAGTGTCTGAGAGGCAGAGTGTCTGAGAGACAGAGTGTCTGAGAGGAAGTGTCTTAGAGACATTGTCTGAGAGACAGCGTGTCTGAGAGGCAGCGAGTTTGAGAGGCAGAGAGCCTGAGAGGCAGAGAGTCTGAGAGACAGAGTGTCTGTGAGGCAGATTGTGTGAGAGGCAGAGAGTCTTAGAGGCAGAGAGTCTGAGAGGCAGTGTGTCTGAGAGACAGAGTGTCTGAGAGACAGAGTATCTGAGATGCAGACTGTCTGAGAGGCAGATTGTCTGAGAGGCAGAGAGTCTGAAAGACAAATTGTCTGAGAGACAGTGTGTCTGAGAGGCAGTGTGTCTGAGAGGCAGGTTGTCTGAGAGGCAGAGTATCTGAGAGACAGAGTTTCTGACTGGCAGAGTGTCTGAAAGTCAGTGAGTCGGAAAGGCAGAGTGTCTGAGAGGCAAAGTGTCTGAGAGGCAGAGTGTCTGATAGTCAGAGAGTCTGAGAGGCAGAGTGTCAGAGAGACAGAGTTTCTGAAAGTCATAGAATCTGAGAGGCAGAGAGTCTGAGAGGCAGAGAGTCTGAGAGGCAGCGTGTCTGAAAGACAGAGTGTCTGAGAGACAGAGTGTCTGATAGGCAGAGTGTCTGAGAAACAGTGTCTGAGAAACAGAGTGTCTGAGAGACAGAGAGTCTGAGAGACATTGTGTCTGAGAGACAGTGTGTCTCAGAGACAGAGTGTCTGAGAGACAGATTGTCTGAGAGGCAGAGTGTCTGAGAGTCAGTGTCTGAGAGACAGAGTGTCTGAGAGGCAGTGTCTGAGAGAGAGATTTTCTGAGAGGCAGTGTCTGAGCGACATAATGTCTGAGAGACAGAGTGTCTGAGAGGCAGAGTGTCTGAGAGGCAGAGTGTCTGAGAGGCAGTGTTTGAGAGACAGAGTGTCTGAGAGGCAGTGTCTGAGAGACAGCGTGTCTGAGGGGCAGTGTCTGATAGAAAGAGTGTCTGAGAGGCAGAGTGTCTGAGATGCAGAGTGTCTGAGAGACAGAGTGTCTGAGAGACAGAGTGTCTGAGAGACAGAGTGTCTGAGAGGCGGATTGTCTGAGAGGCAGAGTATATGAGAGACAGATTGTCTGAGAGTCAGAGTGTCTGAAAGTCAGGGAGTCTGAGAGGCAGAGACTGTGAGAGGCAGATTTTCTGAGCGACAGAGTGTCTGAGAGGCAGAGTGGCTGAGAGGCAGTGTGTCTGAGATACAGAGTGTCTGAGAGGCAGAGAGTCTGAAAGACAGAGTGTCTGAGAGGCAGTGTCTGAGCGACTGAGTGTCTGAGAGACAGAGGGTCTGAGAGGCAGATTGTCTGATAGACAGAGTGTCTGAGAGGCAGAGTTTCTGAGAGGCAGAGTGTCTGAGAGACAGAATATCTGAGAGACAGAGTGTCTGAGAGACAGTGTCTGAGAGACAGAGTGTCTGAGAGGCAGAGTGTCTGAGAGGCAGAGTGTCTGGAGGCAGTGTCTGAGAGGCAGTGTCTGAGAGGCAGTTTCTGAGAGGCAGAGTGTCTGAGCGACAGAGTGTCTGAGGGACAGAGTGTCTGAGAGGCCGAGTATCTGAGAGGCAGTGTCTGAGAGGCAGAGTTTCTGAGAGACAGAGTATCTGTGAGGCAGTGTGTCTGTGAGGCAGATTGTATGAGAGACAGACTGTCTCAGAGACAGAGGGTCTGAGAGGCAGTGTATCTGAGAGACAGAGTGTCTGAGATGCAGCGTGTCTGAGAGGCAGAGAGTCTCAGAGTCAGTGTGTCTGAGAAACAGAGTTTCTGAGAGACAGAGTGTCTGAGAGGCAGATAGTCTGAGAGACATTGTGTCTGAGAGACAGATTGTCTGAGAGACAGAGTGTCTGAGAGGCAGAGTGTCTGAGGGGCAGTGTCTGAGAGGCAGTGTCTGAGAGGCAGAGTGTCTGAGAGGCAGTGACTGAGTGACAGAATGTCTGAGTGTCAGAGTATCTGAAAGGCAGTGTCTGAGAGAGCGATTTTCTGAGAGGCAGTGTCTGAGCGACAGAATGTCTGAGAGACAGAGTGTCTGAGATGCAGAGTGTCTGAGAGGCAGAGTGTCTGAGAGGCAGTGTCTGAGACGCAGAGTGTCTGAGAGACAGAGTGTCTGAGAGGAAGTGTCTGAGAGACAGTGTCTGAGAGACAGCGTTTCTGAGAGGCAGTGTCTGATAGACAGAGTGTCTGAGAGGCAGAGAGTCTGAGAGGCAGAGAGTCTGAGAGGCAGAGAATCTGAGAGACAGAGTGTCTGACAGGCAGAGTGTCTGAGTGGCAGTGAGTCTGTGAGACAGAGTGTCTGAGAGGCAGTGTGTCTGAGAGGCAGAGTGTCTGAGAGACAGAGTGTCTGAGAGGCAGAGTGTCTGAGAGAAAGTGTCTGAGAGACAGAGTGTCTGAGAGGCAGTGTCTGAGAGGCAGAGTGTCTGAGAGACAGAGTGTCTGAGAGGAAGTGTCTGAGAGACATTGTCTGAGAGACAGCGTGTCTGAGAGGCAGCGAGTTTGAGAGGCAGAGAGTCTGAGAGGCAGAGAGTCTGAGAGACAGAGTGTCTGTGAGGCAGATTGTGTGAGAGGCAGAGAGTCTTAGAGGCAGAGAGTCTGAGAGGCAGTGTGTCTGAGAGGCAGAGTGTCTGATAGGCAGAGTGTCTGAGAGACAGACTGTCTGAGAGGCAGAGGCTCTGAGTGAGACTGTCAGATCTGGGGGACACCAGGGTCCTCTAAGAGACGCTATGGGGGATTGGGATTTGCAGAAAGTTCTGGGTTCTGAGTGACTTCTCTATCATCACAGGTTTAGAAAATTGGAATCTACTCCAAAAGGCGTGAAACTTGTAAATATGGATGTTCAGACAGACGTGGGTTTCAAGGAACACAGACAGTTAACATGCAGGCTCGGCAAGCAATTAGAAAAGCAAATGGCCTGTTGGCCTTTTTTGCAAGGGGACTGGAGTACAAGAATAAAGAAATCATCCAGGGTTTTGTTGAGACTGCATGTGGAGTACTGTGTGCAGTTTTGGTCTCCTTGTCTGAGGAAGGATATACTTGGATTGGAGTTGGTACAGTGAAGGTTCACTGGGTTGGTCGCTGGGATGGGAGGCTGAGTAAGTTGGACTGGTACTCTCTGGGATTTCGCAGGATGAGAGGCAATTGTAGTGTTCTGTGTTTGATTAGTGAGTCTGGTAACTGATCTATGCTCACCGTGCTTGATTGGTTAAGCCTGGATGCAGACTCAGCGAAAAGTAAACAAAGCTGTTGGAAGAACCAAATGATCGAGCGGAAACATGGAGCAGACATTTCAGAGCAGTGTAAGTGAGAGCTGTGACTAGGGACTTGTGCCATCTCTACATTGCTCTGAGGAGAATCAAATATATAACAGTCACCTCATTGAAACACACAGATTCTGAATGGGCTTGACAGGGTAGGCACTGAAAAGTTGTTACCCCTGGCTGGGGAATCTAAAACACGGGGGCACAGTCTCAGGATAAGGGGGTCGATCATCTCGGACTGAGATGAGGGGGGATTTCTTCACTCACTGGGGTTGTGGATCTTTGGAATTCTCTGACCCCAGAGAGTTGTGGTTCCCCCTCAGTGAATATGTTTAAGGCCGGGATAGACGGGATTCTTGGTCTCTCGGGGAGTTGAGGGATGTGGGGAGCAGGCGGGAAAGCGGAGCTGAAGCCCAGGAACCAGCCGCGATTGCATTGGATGGGCCGAATGGCCTTCTCAAGCTCCTGCTCCTTGTCTTTGTATCCAAGACTGCAGAAGCATAGGTACAGACAGCGAGCTGGGGAGTATGAATGGCACCCACTGCTTCAGTCTGGGGTTGGGAGAGACACCAGCCGGAGTGAATCAATGGAAAGGCATTCAGAGAGTATGAGCGAGGAGTGGTGGTGGTGGGGGAGGAGCTGAGCATCAGCAAGGTCGCTGGTCTCCCATTGGCACCGACCACCAGGGCGAGACAACCAAGCAAGTGATCACTCCCTTTGGCAGAACCATGCAAGGTATGTAAACTTGGGACAGAGTGTGTCGGGAATGCTGGAGGTAAACAAACCTGGCCCCAGCGATAACCCAGCAGCACTCCTCACGGAATTCCAGGCATTGCGGAGAAGAGTTTAATCACAGGACAAACCTGCTACAGGCTGTGACTGGGAGGCAGAGAATCTCCAGCTCCCAATCTCACCCACAGCCGTTCCACCCTGCTCCTTCCCTGACCGCCAGGACTTGCATTTATATAGCGCCCTGAGCACAGGCGAACATCCCGCAGCGCTTCGGAGGGGCGAGTATCCCTACTAAACTTTGGCCTCCCAAACCCACGTGAGGAGGTAATAGGGACAGGTGACCAGAAGCCCAGTCACAGAGGTCAGCTTTTTGAGGAGTGTCTTAAAGGAGGGGAGAGAGAGAGAGAGATAGGTGGAGAGGTTTAGGGAGGGAGTTCCAGAGCTAAGGGCCCCCAGGCAGCTGAAGGCACTGCTGCCAATGGTGGAGCGATGGGAATGGAGGGATCATCAAGAGGCTGGAATTGGAGGAGAGCAGTGATCTCGGAGGGTTGTAGGGGCTGAAGGAGGTTACAGAGATAGGGAGTGTTGTAGGGGCTGGAGGAGGTTACAGAAATAGGGAGGGTTGTAGGGGCTGGAGGAGGTTACAGAGATAGGGAGGGTTGTAGGGGCTGGAGGAGGTTACAGAGATAGGAAGGGTTGTAGGGGCTGGAGGAGTTTACAGAGATAGAGAGAGTTGTCAGAGCTGGAGGAGTTTACAGAGATAGGGAGGGTTGTAGGGGCTGGAGGAGGTTACAGAGATAGGGAGGGTTGTAGGGGCTGGAGGAGTTTACAGAGATAGGGAGGGTTGTCAGAGCTGGAGGAGGTTACAGAGATAGGGAGGGTTGTAGGGGCTGGAGGAGGTTACAGAGATAGGGAGGGTTGTAGGGGCTGGAGGAGTTTACAGAGATAGAGAGGGTTGTCAGAGCTGGAGGAGTTTACAGAGACAGGGAGGGTTGTAGGGGCTGGAGGAGTTTACAGAGATAGAGAGGGTTGTCAGAGCTGGAGGAGTTTACAGAGATAGGGAGGGTTGTAGGGGCTGGAGTAGGTTACAGAGATAGGGAGGGTTGTAGGGGCTGGAGGAGGTTACAGAGATAGGGAGGGTTGTCAGAGCTGGAGGAGTTTACAGAGATAGGGAGGGTTGTCAGAGCTGGAGGAGGTTACAGAGATAGGGAGGGTTGTAGGGGCTGGAGTAGGTTACAGAGATAGGGAGGGTTGTAGGGGCTGGAGGAGTTTACAGAGATAGGGAGGGTTGTCAGAGCTGGAGGAGTTTACAGAGATAGGGAGGGTTGTCAGAGCTGGAGGAGTTTACAGAGATAGGGAGGGTTGTAGGGGCTGGAGGAGGTTACAGAGATGGGGAGGGTTGTCAGAGCTGGAGGAGGTTACAGAGATAGGGAGGGTTGTAGGGGCTGGAGGAGTTTACAGAGATAGGGAGGATGGTACGGGGGCTGGAGGAGTTTACAGAGATAGGGAGGGTTGTCAGAGCTGGAGGAGTTTACAGAGATAGGGAGGGTTGTAGGGGCTGGAGGAGTTTACAGAGATAGGGAGGGTTGTCAGAGCTGGAGGAGGTTACAGAGATCGAGAGGGTTGTCAGAGCTGGAGGAGTTTACAGAGATAGGGAGGGTTGTCAGAGCTGGAGGAGGTTACAGAGATAGAGAGGGTTGTCAGAGCTGGAGGAGTTTACAGAGATAGGGAGGGTTGTAGGGGCTGGAGGAGTTTACAGAGATAGGGAGGGTTGTAGGGGCTGGAGGAGGTTACAGAGATGGGGAGGGTTGTCAGAGCTGGAGGAGGTTACAGAGATAGGGAGGGTTGTAGGGGCTGGAGGAGGTTACAGAGATAGGGAGGGTTGTCAGAGCTGGAGGAGGTTACAGAGATAGGGAGGGTTGTAGGGGCTGGAGGAGGTTACAGAGATAGGGAGGGTTGTCAGAGCTGGAGGAGGTTACAGAGATAGGGAGGGTTGTCAGAGCTGGAGGAGGTTACAGAGATGGGGAGGGTTGTAGGGGCTGGAGGAGGTTACAGAGATAGGGAGGGTTGTAGGGGCTGGAGGAGGTTACAGAGATGGGGAGGGTTGTAGGGGCTGGAGGAGGTTACAGAGATGGGGAGGGTTGTAGGGGCTGGAGGAGGTTACAGAGATAGGGAGGGTTGTAGGGGCTGGAGGAGGTTACAGAGATGGGGAGGGTTGTAGGGGCTGGAGGAGGTTACAGAGATAGGGAGGGTTGTAGGGCCTGGAGGAGATTACAGAGATAGGGAGGGTTGTAGGGGCTGGAGGAGGTTACAGAGATAGGGAGGGTTGTAGGGGCTGGAGGAGGTTACAGGGATAGGGTGTGTTGTAGGGGCTGGAGGAGGTTACAGAGATAGGGTGTGTTGTAGGGGCTGGAGGAGGTTACAGAGATAGGGAGGGTTGTAGTGGCTGGAGGAGGTGACAGAGAAAGGGAGGGTTGTAGGGGCTGGAGGAGGTGACAGAGATAGGGAGGGTTGTAGGGGCTGGAGGAGGTTACAGAGATAGAGAGGGTTGTCAGGACTGGAGGAGGTGGCAGAGATAGGGAGGGGTGTAGGGTCTGGAGGAGGTGACAGAGATAGGGAGGAGTGTAGGGGCTGGAGGAGGTTACAGAGATAGGGAGGGGTGTAGGGGCTGGAGGAGGTTACAGAGATAGGGAGGGTTGTAGGTGCTGGAGGAGGTTACAGAGATAGGGAGGGTTGTAGGGGCTGGAGGAGGTGACAGAGATAGTGAGGGGTGTAGGGGCTGGAGGAGGTGACAGAGATAGGGAGGGTTGTAGGTGCTGGAGGAGGTTACAGAGATAGGGAGGGTTGTAGGGGCTGGAGGAGGTGACAGAGATAGGGAGGGTTGTAGGGGCTGGAGGAGGTTACAGAAATGGGGTGTATGAGGCCATGGAAACAGTTGAAAACAATGAAGAGAAGTTGAAATTTGAGGTGTTGCTGGACCAAGAGTCAGAGTGTGTCAGTGAGCAACAGGGAACTGGACCTGGTGTGAGTTAGGACAGAGGGCAGCCGAGCTTTTGCATATGTATTGGGGATCGTTGGGAGTGATAGGTGATTGAAGTGGGTGGGAGCATCCTGTAAGGGAATACTGAGCCCGGACAGGGGAATCCCCGGGAAGTACGGACCATGACCTTTCGAGGTGAGGGTCCAATGAGAAGCTTCCTTCCGAAAAGCCCAGCTAATAACTCCACAATCCTCACTTGCAAATGGAGGAGCAGGCCATGTTAACTCAGGTAGCCGGGGAGATGGACATCTTTTTAATACTCTTCTTTTCCCACCTATTTCCATTGTTATTTTTAAAAATTATTTCCATCCATTGTTTTACCTCCACCTTTTAGCCTTTGTTATCCCTTTCCCCCAGCCCACCCCCACTAGGGCTATCTGTACCTTGCTTGTCCTGCTTTCTACCCTTAATGTCCCCATTAGCACATTCCTCTGTGAATATCACCACTGTCGACACCCCTTTGTCCTTTTGTCTATGACATCTTTGGCAATCTCTTCTTTGCCTCCACCAGTTCTATCTAGTTCTACCTGTCCCACCCCCAACCCCCCCACCCCCTCCAACACCCCCCCTCTCTCCCCCCACCCCCACCGCCCCCACCCCCCCCCCCCCCCCCCCCCCAAACTCAACCAGCTTATATTTCACCTTTCAACTCTTTCTTGGACTCGAACTCAAGTTCTGTCGAAGGGTCATGAGGATTCGAAACGTCAACTCTTTTCTTCTCCGCCGATGCTGCCAGACCTGCTGAGTTTTTCCAGGTAATTCTGTTTTTGTTTTATATTTCACCTCTCTCCTATTTTTCCTTAGATCTGTTGAAGGGTCTTACGGACTTGACACGTTAACTGTGCCCCTCTCCCGCCGATGCTTTCAGACCTGCTGAGTTTTTCCAGCTACTTTTGTCTTTGCTTAGAATTTCATCAACCACTTTGACACGCTTGTGCCGAGCGTTGTGTCCCTGTGTCGCGTCCCCCAAGACCGATTCGCCAAGGTATTGGCTCCCATCATGGAATCGGCTCCCAGTGTGGGGAGCCGGTGTTGTCGTGGTAATATTGCTGTAGTAGTAAATCAACTAATGCCCTGGGCTTATGGGTTCAAATCTCACTGTGGCAGCTAATTAATTACTTAATTAATTTCAGAACAGTTTGGAATATACAGTAATGGTGACCCTGAAACCATCACTGATAGTCGGAAAAAGTATTTGCTTCACTAAATGTCTTTGAAAGAGGAAAGCTGCTACCCAGATCTCTCGGGCCTACAGTCCCACAGCAATGCAGCTGAGCCTTAACTGTCCTCACTCAGTTTGAGGGCAAGGGCAGTTAGGGCTGGGCACCAAACGCTGGCCTTGCCCTCGATGCCCACGTCTGTGAAAGGATGAAAATTAACTGTTAATGTCTCCCAGGAGAAAATATTTAGCTCGGTTGATAAGGCAATAACTGTGTCCACGTATACATAATCAAATCCAATTCTCTGTGTGTGGGTCGTGCAGTCTGGACACCTTGTCGCTCACAATCCTTATGGGATGCACTTCTTCCGGTTTTTTTTTTAATTCATTCGTGGGATGTGGGCTTCACTGTCTGGGCCCAGCATTTACTGCCCCTCCCTAATTGCCCCCTTGAGAAGGTGGCGGTGAGCTGCCTTCTTGAACCGCTGCAGTCCCTGTGGTGTAGGTACACCCACAGCGCTGTTAGGGAGGGAGCTCCAGGATTTTGACCCAGCGACAGTGAAGGAACGGCCAGATCATCTTACCGAGCCGGACTGCTTTCTAAGAGGCACCGCCTCTCCTTGTCCTCTTAGTTACCCGGGGGCCGCCAGTGAGGCCCATTAACCCCTCGCTCCCTCCATGACACTCAACGCCTTTGAGGGGAAGCTAGATAAGTACATGAGGGAGAAAGGAACGTGAAAGATTCGGCATGAGGGTTAAGGGAAGGAGGGTGGAAATTGGTTTGGAGCATAAGCGCTAGTACTGACCAAGTGAGCTGAATGGCCTATTCTGTGAACTCACGGTCCCTCTACACTTCCCAGAGATATGAATTAAATGATTCAATTTTAAACAGGTTGACGGGTTGGAGAAAGAGGGTGTACATATGCGAACCTTTGAAGACGGCAAGGTAAGTTGAGACAGCTGTTGAAAAAACACATGGTGTCCTGGCCTTCAGTAATAGAGGATAGAGTCCAAAACATGGGAGTTTAGGTAAATCCTTTAGAAATCACTGGTTAGGCCGCAGCTGGGAGATTGTGTCCAAATCTGGGCACTCGCACTTCAGGAAGGATGTCAAGGTCTTGGAGGGGGTGCGGAGGAGATTTACCAGAGTTTTCCCAGTGATCAGGGACTTCAGTTCATGTGGAGAGACTGGAGAAGCTGGGATTGTTCTCCTTGGAGCAGAGAAGGTTAAGGGGGAGATTGAATCGAGGCGTTCAGAACCATGAGGGGTTTGGATAGAGTCAATAAGGAGAAAGTGTTTCTCCCAGCGACAGGAGGGTCGGTGGCCAGAGGGACTCAGATTGAAGAGAATTGGGAAAAGACCCAGAGAGGGAGATGAGGAGAATTTTATTTTGACACAGCGAGTTGTTGTGATCTGGAAGGCGCTGCCTGAAAGGGCGGTGGAAGCAGATTCAATAGGAACGTTCAAAAGAGGGGGAATTGGATAAATACTGGAAGGGGAAAGATTTACAGGGCTATGGGGGCAAGAGCAGGGGAGAGAGTGGGGACTAATTGGATAGACCTTTCAAAGAGCCAGCACAGGCACGATGGGCCGAATGGCCTCCTCTTGCGCTGTGTGAGTCTATGATGTTGCGATTCTAAGTGACACTGATTCCTCAGTCTATAATCAATACAGCCAACATTACCAGGAAAAGCTCAGCAGTGAGTGGAGATGACAGTAAATTGTCCCTGGTCTAACTGACTCAATGCTTGACAATGTGATTAGAGACAGAAAGCAGGAAACAAATGAACCAAGGCTTTGGTTCTTAATCAAATCGATGAGATTATTGCTGTCAGGTCCATGATGCATCTTTCTTGGCGGAGTCCAGATAAAGGACCTTGGACTAGAATGAAGTGGATGATAAAATTTGAAGCAGGGAACAGAGAGACCAACTGTATTAACACATAGGGCCAAGCAAACAGGTGGCTGGAGTTTTCAATGTCTGTGGATTTGAAGAGGAGGGGGAGATTGAAGGGCGGGGTGGGGGGGTGGTGGAGGGGAGCAATAGCCTAGTAGCCTAGGGACAGGAAGGGTTGGGTGGAGAGACAGTGCAAAGGGGCTAGAGTTTAAGACGGTTAGGATCGAGCGCTGTGTGTGTGGGACAGGGGAGGGGACACTGTGCCTCGGAGATGCAAGGGAGGAGGATGGGGGCGGGGAGATTGTAAGACAGGGGAGGGGGGTTGTGGGTCTGAGAGAGGGGGGAGTTTGGGATAGGACATTGGGGATCCACTCTGCAATATTTGGAGTGAATGGGAAGGGGTTTGATCTATTGGGATTGTGTACAGTGGGAGTGAATGGGAAGGGGTTTGATCCATTGGGTTTGTGGACAGTGGGAGTGAATGGGAAGCGTTTGGATCCATTAGGATTGTGTACAGTGGGAGTGAATGGGAAGGGGTTTGATCCATTGGGATTGTGTACAGTGGGAGTGAATGGGAAGAGGTTTGATCCATTGGGATTGTGGAGAAGGGAGTGAATGGGAAGCGTTTGGATCCATTGGGATTCTGTATAGTGTGAGTGAATGGGAAGGGGTTTGATCCATTAGGATTGTGGAGAAGGGAGTGAATGGGAAGGGGTTTGATCCACTGGGATTGTGTACAATGGCAGTGGATGGGAAGGGGTTTGGGTCCATTGGGATTGTGGATAGTGGGAGTGAATGGGAAAGGGTTTGGGTCCATTAGGATTGTGTACCGTGGGAGTGAATGGGAAGGGGTTTGGATCCATTGGGATTGTGGACAGTGGGAGTGAATGGGAAGGGGTTTCATCCATTAGGATTGTGGAAAATGAGAGTGAATGGGAAGGGGTTTGGGTCCATTGGGATTGTGTAGAGTGGGAGTGAATGGGAAGGGGTTTGGGTCCATTGGGATTGTGTGCCATGGGAGTGAATGGGAAGGGGTTTGGATCCATTGGGATTGTGGACAGTGGGAGTGAATGGGAAGAGTTTGGATCCATTGGGATTGTGTACAGTGGGAGTGAATGGGAAGAGTTTGGATCCATTGGGATTGTGTTGAATGAGAGTGAATAGGAAGAGGTTTTATCCATTGGGAATATGTAAAAAGGAAGTGAATTGTTTTCAGTCATCTGAATAATATATATAGAACTTCAATTCAAAGCCCCTGCTTATGAATCCCGGTGAATTCCCTCGGATAGGTGGAGCTTCCTGAATGGGATAATTTGAATGCTCAGCTCTCTCAAGTACATTCCTCAGGAACTGACTTTACACAAGGCTTTTCAAATCCATCATTGAAGCAGCGATGAGGCACTTATCGGACTGGCTACATTATGTATCATGTGCAAAACTGATTTACTGGGATGGTGGGTGGGGAGGGGTGGAATGAGATGGGAAGGAATCTGTGTTTCATTAGGATTTTTAGCTGTGGAATGCCACATTCTGGAATGTCCTTACCTTTCGGAAATAGTTCCTGAGGGCGATTCCTGAAATGGATCTGGACAGCAAATGGCCAGAGCTATTCTCATCTATTGGTAACAATGATCTGAGCATTTCCCCCTCCTTCAACTGTTTTCTGTGTCATTGCAGTTTACCATATCTCAAATTCACTGACAATTACTGAGTGTGTGTATGAGCGAGAGTTTGTGTGTGTGTGTGTATCAGTATGTGTGCGAGTCTGTGTGTGAGCGTGTGTGTGTGCATGTCAGTGTGAGCGTGTGTGTGTTCTGTGTGAGTTTGAGTGTGTGTGTGTGAGACCGTCTGTGTGTGTGTGTGAGAACGTGTGTGAGAGATTGTGTGTGTGTGTGTGAGAACATGTGTGAAAGAGTATGTGTGTGTGTGTGTCTGCGTGTGTGAGACTGTATGGGTGCGTGTGGGAGTGCGTGTGTGTGAGAGTGTGTGTGAGAGACTGTGTGTGTGTGCGTGTCTGCATGTGTGAGACTGTGTATGCGTGCGTATGGGAGTGCGTGTGTGTGAGAGACTGTGTGTGTGTGTGTGTATGTGTGTGTGAGACTGTGTATGTGCGTGTGTGTGAGAGTGTATGTGAGAGACTGTGTGTGTGTCTGCATGTGTGAGACTGTGTATGCGTGCGTGTGGGAGTGCGTGTGTGTGAGAGACTGTGTGTGTGTGTGTGTGTGTGTGTGTGTGTGTGTGTGTGTGTGAGACTGTGTATGTGTGCGTGTGTGAGAGTGTGTATGAGAGACTGTGTGTGTGAGACTGTGTATGTGTGCGTGTGGGAGTGCATGTGTATGAGTGTGTGTGTCTGCGTGTGTGAGACTGTGTATATGTGCGTGTGGGAGTGCGTGTGTGTGAGAATGTGTGTGAGAGACTGTGTGTGTATGTGTGTGTCTGCGTGTGTGAGACTGTGTATGTGTGTGTGTGGGAGTGCGTGTGTGTGAGAATGTGTGTGAGAGACTGTGTGTGTATGTGTGTGTCTGCGTGTGTGAGACTGTGTATGTGTGCGTGTGGGAGTGCGTGTGTGTGAGAATGTGTGTGAGAGACTGTGTGTGTGTGTGTTTGTGTGCGTGTGTGTCTGCGTGTGTGTGCGTGTGGGACTGTGTGTGGGAGTGCGTGTGTGTGAGACCGTGTGTGTGTGTTTCTCCAGCCCCTCCCACCGGTGGGATCTTGCAGTCCCATCGAGGTCCATGGGTGTTTGAAAGGCTTGCTGCCTGTACCACTGTGGCCAGTTGGAGAATTGCAGCCAGTGTGTGAGTGTGTGAATATATGCCCCTGTGAGAATGCACTCCCTGCTGTTTTTAAACAGCTAACAGCTCCATTACTCGCAGAGCATCCATCACATCACATCACATCATCATCACATTAAATATCTCCTTCACTCGGCCTAACTCTCTTTCCCACTCTGCTTTCTCATTCCTGCTCTCTCTCTCTTCTAGCACACACACTCCTGTCCTCACACTCTCTCCCTCTCTCTCCTCTCTGCCCCAGCTCTTCTTCAATTTTCTAGGTGTTTATTTGTCTCTCTCCCCCTCTCGCTCTGTCACCCTCTTTCTTGCTGATTCTTCAATCCACCTTTTGTTCCCTCTATCCAGAACCAGAGGGCACAGCTTTTAAAGTGTTTCGCAAAACAAGCAAATGCCAGGTGAGAAAAAAGCTTTTCACACACCGAGAGTGGTTAGGGTTTGGAATGCACTGCCTGGAGTGTGGTGGAGGCAGGTTCAATTGAGACATTCAAGAGAGCATTGGATGATGATATAAATGGAATCAACGTGCAGGATTACAGGGCAAAGGCAGGAGATTGGCTCTAAGTTAAAATGCTCAGAGAGCCAGTGCAGACACGATGGGCCGAATGGCCTCCTTCTACACGGTAACAATTCTACGATTCTGTGATATCCTCCCTCCATCTCCCCTCTGCCCCCACAACACCCCTCTTTTCCCCCATCTCCAACACTGTCTCCCCTCTCTCTACCTCTCCCTTTCACCACAGTGAATTGAACACACAGAAACGGCTGGAATGATGCACGATTAGTAAATTGAAAACGTTTCCCCGTAAATTATGCTCCAAGAAATTACTCATTAATGACATTTTTGATTCAAAGTGTTTTGAATGAACTTTTCATGCGAAACTGCCTCTGGCCCTTTCATGAGTCATCCCTTTGAATTAACGTCACTCCTGGCCCATCAAAATATACCAGATAGGTTTCTTCAGGTATCTCGCAAAGATTTTCAAACTACTCAAACAGATTTTTAATAATTGGAGCGAGTTACAGACTGGAATCTAATCGAGGGGTTCGGGGGGTGGGGTTTATATATAGAATAACAGATACCCGGGAGTGAGTTACAGACTGGAATCTAATCGAGGGCTTCAGGGTGGTTTATATATAGAATAACAGATACCCGGGAGTGAGTTACAGACTGGAATCTAATCGAGGGGTTCAGGGTGGTTTATATATAGAATAACAAATACCCGGGAGTGAGTTACAGACTGGAATCTAATCGAGGGGTTCAGGAGGTTTATATATAGAATTACAGATATCCGGGAGTGAGTTACAGACTGGAATCTAATCGAGGGGTTCGGGGTGGTTTATATATAGCATAACAGATACCCGGGAGTGAGTTACAGACTGGAATCTAATCGAGGGGTTCACGGTGTTTATATATAGAATAACAGATACCCGGGAGTGAGTTACAGACTGGAATCTAATCGAGGGGTTCGGGATGGTTTACATAGAGAATAACAGATACCCGGGAGTGAATTACATGCTGGAATCTAATCGAGGGTTTCGGGAGGTTTATATATGGAATAACAGATACCAGGGAGTGAGTTACGGACTGGAATCTAATTGAGGGGTTCGGGGTTGCTTTATATATAAAATAACAGATACCAGAGAGTGAATCACAGGCTGGAACCTAATCGACGGGTTCCGGGTGTATATGTAGAACAGAACATATCTGGGAATGAATTCCAGGCTGGAATCTAATTGAATGGTCCAGGGTGGTTTATGTATAGAATAAAAAATATCAGGATTTGAGTTACAGACTGGAATCTAATCGAGGTGTTCGGGTGGTTTATATATAGAATAACAGATACCCGGGAGTGAGTTACAGACTGGAATCTAATCGAGGGGTTCAGGGGGTTTATATATAGAATAACAGATACCCGGGAGTGAGTTACAGACTGGAATCTAATTGAGGGGTTCGGGGTGGTTTATATATAGAATAACAGATACCTGGGAGTGAGTTACAGACTGGAATCTAATCGAGGGGTTCGGGGTGGTTTATATATAGTATAACAGATACCCGGGGGTGAGTTATGGACTGGAATCTAATCAAGGGGTTTGGGGTGGTTTATATATAGAATAACAGATACCCGGGAGTGAGTTACAGACTGGAATCTAATCGAGGGGTTTAGGGGTAGTTTATAAATAGAATAACAGATACTCGAGAGTGAGTTACAGACTGGAATCTAATCGAGGGGTTCGGGGTAGTTTATATATAGAATAACAGATACCCGGGAGTGAGTTACAGACTGGAATCTAATCGAGGGGTTTGGGGGGCTTTATATATAGAACAACAGATACCCGGGAGTGAGTTACAGGCTGGAATCTGATCGAGGGGTTTGGGGGGGTTTATATATAGCATAACAGATACCCGGGAAACAAATGGAGCCAGCGGTAGACAGGGGGTGATGGGGGCATCCTGTGGGGGAGTGGGGGGGGGTGATTGGGTGATGGTGGGAGTGTGGTAGTCTGTGGAAGGGAATGGGAGGAGTTGAGTGATCCAGAGGCCCCTGTGAGGACTGGGGGTTGGGGAAGGCGGAGAGAGTCTGGGGCGTGAGGGTAATTTGGGAAGCCAGAGAGATCAGGGAAAATTCAAGGGGGACGGGGCTGGGGGAGGCCGGAATGAGAATAACAATGGAAAGTGCTGGAACGCTGCATTGCCCTCTGTCCCCTGTATCAGATTTCCAGTGCTGATCTGCGGAAGGGAAGGTTATGGGCTGTGGCTTTCCACAGATGGTGGAGCTTGGAGTGGGAGAGACACCATTAAGTGATAGAAGTGGAGGTGATAATTTGGGGAGAGAGAAACGAGGGGATGGGACACAGAGAAAGAGGGACCGTGAGTTGCAGTGCGATTACTGTGGTGTTACTGTCCGGGCATTGGAGCTGGGGTTGATTCCCGTCACATTGGAGCCCCTGTCCAGCACTGGTTTACCCTGGGAGCCGTTGGGCTTTGCTGTCCTCACTGGCACTCCCTTGCTTCCCACTGTGGGTGAGACTCCGGCTCAATAGCGGCACGTGCCACACTGACCCAGCTCTCTCCTCATATCCCGAGACTCCCTGTCGCAAGTCCCACTCCGGAGAAATGGGCACAAGATCCAGGCTGGCCTTGAGGGGGTGCTGCACTGTCAATGGCGCCTTCTTCCCGATGAGACCTGAAACCCAGGACACCAGCCGCTCTGTCGGGTGGATATGAAAGATCCCGTGGGCACTCGTTGGAGGAAGAGCAGGGGAGGCGGTGGGGGGGGTGGGGTGGGTGGGAGGGGGGTAATTCTCCCCGGTGTCCTGGGGCCCATAGTTATCCCTCAACTAACATCACCAGAACAGATTATTGGGTCATTAGTCATGTTGCTGATTATGGGATCTGACTGTGCGCAAATCCCTTCAAAAATTACTTTAGCTGTAAAGTGCTTTGCGACACCCTGGGGTTGTGAAAGGCGCTATACAAATGCAAGACTTTCTTTTTATGTTATCCAGCTCCTCTTGTGAAAGTTTTTGTTGAATCTGCTTCCCCGGCTCTCACACGTGTGTGAGCGTGAATGAACCACACGGCTTTGAGGGGCGGGGTGGACTGGCCCTTTAAAACGCACCTCTCAGTGACGCCAAGGGCCCAGCAAGGAAAGAGCCCCGGACGATATAGCGTGGGAAGAGCTGCCCCTTATGGAGTAAACCGCTGGGCCAATCCGATTGTCTGTCAGCCTCTGCCAAGTAGGAAAGCTGAGACATCGCGAGGCGCCTCTCAGTGCAGCTCAAGGGGCCTCTGTAATCGCAGAGCCTCTACACTCCTGGTCCTTCCTGAGTTGGAGAGAGCCACGGACTTGGTGAGAGGCGCTCTTTGGTCTGCCTGAGACTCGTTGGTCTTCCAACGCAAAGAGTTGTCCCCGACCGAGTGTAGCAGACTGGCACATTCCAAGGTCCAGGACTACGTGCTGAGGGACGCACTAAAGCTTGGGGTGGCCGCCTCAGAGGGTCAATGGGGGAAAGGTCGCTGTCTAAGGCCCCCCCCACCTCCCCCCTCAGCCCCCGCCATAGCGCACCGAGGGGCTGGAAACCGTCTACCACCCCTTCGACTGTACGCGCCAGGGAATGTTTGACATGAAATGTAACTGGACCTTACCCCGGCCACCACTGGGAATCGCCCGCTCCCACCCAAAGCCAATGGACTTTTTGGCTGAGCTGTTGAACCTCTGCCGGAAGGTCCTCCCTCAACAGGACCGGAAGGTCCCGGTCATCGTAAATATAACCTGTGAGGACAAACGTACTGAGGCACCTCATGTACTGCACTGAGAGAAGCTATTCCGCATTGGACTTTACGTGGCACCCAATTGGAACTTTGATGCGGTGTAATTTTACAGAGCTTACGAACATAGTATATTCTCGGGAAGAATAACCTCCTAATCTAGGCGGCATTTGCACCCATCCCCTCCGCTAACCCAGCCACTGACCTTGCCTCTTGCGGGTTTTAAGATGGCCTCAGGGCGAAAGGTCACGACCCCCCAGGGGAAGGGCGATGCCAAGGTTCACAATGGAAGCGGGAGCAAGGTCGGCTGGCGGTGACCTTGCGACATGAGGCTCCTGCCCGTCAGGCATTGGGAGGGCCAAGGCGGGGGGAGATGAGATCCATCGTTGGCCTTCATCAGTTCCCCGACAACGCCTCAATTTTTAAGATTCTCATCCCTGTTTTCAAGATCCTCTGTGCCCCACCCCCCTCACCACCGCAACACCACTGCAACACCCATCCCCCCCACAGACCCACCCACCCACCTCCTCCCAAAAAATTGGGCTTCTGTTTCCGATGTCTAAATTGGCGATGTAAATTGGGAGCAGCCCTAGACCCAGTCACTGATCCTTGTGGAGCAGCAGCTCCCACCTTCTCACCGCTCCTATAGCTGCTGTCTGATTTCTTGGAGAGAGGTTATCCGGACCGCGTGGGTCTTAAGAGCTGCTGTTCTTCGCGAGATGACATTCCTGCCTGTCTTGAGGTTTGATGATGTTATTTTCACAGCTGCTGTCAGTGAATGACTCCCAGGAGTGCAGGCAAAATAAACCACTAAACAGCTCTGTCATAACCTGAGAATATGTTTCAATCTGATTGTACACTGCCCTTCAGAGGCCCTCAGCCCTCTTTAACACTCGCGCTGTAGCCGGAATCACTTTTGCTGTTATTACTGCAATTTTCACCATCTCCTCTTCCAAAGATCCCTCCAGTGCTTGTCTCTGCTCTCCCAGTCAGCCCAGCTTTTGAAATCTGCAGAATGCCCACAGATTAAATCCGTTTTGACTTTTTAAAAATTATTTTCACGATCTTCAGCATTCATGAAAGGCCAGCAATTTTATTGCCTATCCCTAACTGCCCCCTTGAGAAGGTGGAGGTGAGCTGCCTTCTTGAACCGCTGCAGCCCATGTGGTGTAGGTACACCCACAGTGCTGTTAGGGAGGGAGCTCCAGGATTTTGACCCAGCGACAGTGAAGGAACGGCCGATATATTTCCAAGTCAGGATGGTGAGTGACTTGGAGAGGAACATCCAAGTGGTGGTGTTCCCATCTATCTGTAACTTCCTCCAGACCCTACAACCCTTCCTATCTCTTTAACGCACTCCAGCCCCTCCAAATCTCCCTATCTCTGTAACCTCCTCCAACCCCTACAACCCTCCCTATCTCTGTAACCCCCTCCAGTCCCTACAGCCCTCCCTATCTCTGTAAACTCCTCCAACCCCTACAACCCTCCCTATCGCTGTAACGTCCTCCAGTCCCTACAACATTCCCTATCTCTGTAATTCCCTCCAGCTCCTACAACCCTCCCTATCTCTGTAACCCCCCCCAGCCCCTACAACCCTCCCTATCTCTGTAACCTCCTCCAGTCGCTACAAACCTCCCGGTAACCTCCTCCAGTCCCTACAATCCTCCCTATCTCTGTAACCTCCTGTAGCCCCTATAACCCTCCCTATCTCTGTAAGTTCCTCCAGCCCCTCCAACCCTCTGAGGTCTCTGCGCTCCTCCAGTTCTAGTCTCCTGTGCCTCCTCGAAGACGGTGCCGCTGGCCATTTTTCAGTGCTTCGTAGTGTGGGCTGTGGGCCATCGTGTATAGGGGGCGCAGGAGCCATTGTTCCCTGCTAAAGTCTCAGGTTTGAGAGAGTACACTTCCCACTGCAGCACTCAGATGTTCGGTTGATGTTGACTGGTTGATGTTGGGTGGTTGATTTTGGGAGGTTGATGTTGGCTGGTTGATGTTGGGAGGTTGATGTTGGGAGGTTGATGTTCGGTGGTTGATGTTGGGAGGTTGATGTTCGGTGGTTGATGTTGGGTGGTTGATGTTGGGTGGTTGATGTTGGGAGGTTGATGTTGGCTGGTTGATGTTGGGTGGTTGATGTTGGGTGGTTGATGTTGGGAGGTTGATGTTGGCTGGTTGATGTTGGCTGGTTGATATTGGGTGGTTGATGTTGGGAGGTTGATGTTGGGAGGTTGATGTTGGGAGGTTGATGTTGGGAGGTTGATGTTCGGTGGTTGATGTTGGGTGGTTGATGTTGGGTGGTTGATGTTGGGAGGTTGATGTTGGCTGGTTGATGTTGGGAGGTTGATGTTAGCTGGTTGATGTTGGGAGGTTGATGTTGGGAGGTTGATGTTCGGTGGTTGATGTTGGGAGGTTGATGTTCGGTAGTTGATGTTGGGTGGTTGATGTTGGGTGGTTGATGTTGGGAGGTTGATGTTGGGAGGTTGATGTTGGGTGGTTGATGTTGGGTGGTTGATGCTGGGTGGTTGATGTTGGGAGGTTGATGTTGGGTGGTTGATGTTGGGTGGTTGATGTTGGGTGGTTGATGTTGGGTGGTTGATGTTGGGTGGTTGATGTTGGGTGGTTGATGTTGGGTGGTTGGTGTTGGGTGGTTGGTGTTGGGTGGTTGATGTTGGGTGGTTGATGTTGGGTGGTTGATGTTGGGTGGTTGATGTTGGGTGGTTGATGTTGGGTGGTTGATGTTGGGTGGTTGATGTTGGGTGGTTGGTGTTGGGTGGTTGATGGTGCAATGGATGTTCAGACACTGGCCATTCCACACAATCGTAACTGGGTCCACAAGTGTTCTTATGGAGTTGGCCACCTCTTCCGCCCTGATAAGTCTGACTCCCAAGCAAAGCCCTTTGCCAAGTTGAAGCCAGATTCCTCAACTCTCTTAGACTTCACAATGCTCCAAGTATTTGGTTATGAATTATCCATCAGCCTTTGGCTGGAGCCTGACCCTACCAATGGCCAATCTGAGTTGCCTGGGGCAGAACCCATGAATGAATCTACCCTTCGGCAACGTGACACCTAGGCTGTCATTCCCATTGCCATGGCTGCAGGCCGAATGCCCCCAGCATCACAATACAGATATATCCTGCCTGTTTCATTCTACTGACCGACTGCAACCTGTCTTAAGAACTTGATTCCCCAGCTGTGTATCCCTGTGACTGTGATTTCCTGCGACTGTGAATCCCTGTGCATGTGATTCCCTATGACTGTGATTCCATGTGACTGTGAACCCCTGTGACCATGATTCCCTGTGTCTATGATTCACTGTGACTGTGGATCCCTGTGACTGGGAATCCTTGCTACTGGGAATCCTTGTGATTGTGAATCCCTATTACAGTGAATCCCTGTGACTATGATTCCCTGCAGCTATAAATCCCCATGATTGTGAATCCCCATGATTGTGAATCCCTGTGACAGTGAATCCCTGCAACTGTGTTTCCCTCTGATGGTGAATCCCTGTGACTGTTAATCGCTGTGACTGTAAATTCCTGTGACTGTGATTCCCTGCGACTGTGAATTCCTGCGACTGTGGTTCCCTGTGACTGTGATTCCCTGCAGCTGTAAATCCCTGTAACTGTGAATCCCTGTGGCAGTGAATCCCTGCAACTGTGATTCCCTGCAACTGTGATTCCCTATGACTGTGAATTCCTGTAACTGTGATTCCCTGTGACTACTAATCGCTATGACTGTGAATCCCTGTGATAGTGATTATCTGTGGCTGTGATTCCCTGTGACTGTGATTCCCTGTGACAGTGAATCCCTTGACTGTGATTCCTTGTGAATGTGATTTCCAATGACTGCAATTCCTTGTGATTGTGAATCCCTGTGACTGTGAATCCCTATGTCAATGATTCCCTGTGACTGTGATTCCCTGTGACTGTGATTCCCTGAGACTGTGATTCCCTGTGACTGTGGTTTCCTGTGACTGTGGTTTCCTGTGACTGTGATTCCCTGTGACTGTGATTAACCTGTGACTGTGATATACTGTAAGTGTGGTTCCCTGTGCCAATGAATCCCTGTGACTGTGATTCCCTGCAGCTGTAAATCCCTGTGACTGTGAATCCCTTTGACTGTGATTCCCTGTGACTGTTAATTGCTGTGACTGTGAATCCCTATGACTGTGGTTCCCTGTGACTATGACTCCTTGTGACAGTGAATTTCTATGACTGTGATTCCCTGTGATTATGAATCCCTATGGCTGTGATTCCCTGTGACTATAATCCCTGTGACTGTGATTCCTTGTGAATTTGATTCCCTGTGACTGTGAATCCCTGTGACTGTGAATCCCTGTGACTGTGATTTCTCTGTGAGTGCAGAGCCCTGTGACAGTGACTCCCTGTGACTGTGAGTAGCTGTATTAATTGGCAGCAGTCTGCTGAGTTAATTTGACTGTGCCTGTGCCTTTGTGCTGAGCTGCAGACAGCCCATCAGTCGGGTGCGCTGATGGGGCATCTGTCCCTGTCCGAGCCTCGCTGCCCTCTTGTTGTCCCTCCTGGGGCAAACCCGGATCTTTCGGACGTTACGGAGTAGCCCACGTTACAGAGGCCCCCTCAATGCCCCGCTGCAGCCCTGTTCCTCCTGCACCTCCCGGCCCTTTAGGAAGGGAAGAACCTGCTGAACCGAACGTGGGACTGCAAGGGTTAAGCCATCCTGCCGAAATTCTGCTGCACTGTCCTTCCTCCCAGCGAAATATCATTATCTGTCTCACTTGGGGGGGGTGGGGGGTGGTGGGGGGTGGGGGGGGGGGGGGGGGGGGGTGGGTGGGGTGGGGGGGGTTGCAGAGAAAAAAATTAAGAGCCTCATTATCGAGCTCCCCCTTCATTGTCTCAGTAATTTCATTAATGGTGCCCACCAGGCGCTTTATCTATTGCTCCTGGATTAACACAGCTCAGTGCTCAGAGATCCCTCTCTGGCAACATGATTGGAAGGAGAGATCCTGCTGGTTTTCAGTTCAAGCCTTCCCCCTCCCCAGACTGAAACGTCCCGCTCTCTCTTTCCACTCCCGCCACCCCCAGGCTCCCCATTAACACTGGGCACTCTCCAAAGCCCGTGAACCAGGCACTGCCTGTACCAATGAGGTGCTTAATGCTCCATCACAGGAGTCCACCGTCTCTCGCACCTTCACCCCAGTGTCCCCAAGCGAACCCTTCCCGGTACTTAACACGGAGCCTTGGACAACTCAGAGATGGGGCCATTCAGCCCATCTGCTCCATGCCGGCCCTTGCCGTTCCCCGCACAAACGTCCCTCCTCACCCGGCCCCTCTTCGTCTCACCCCCACCGCCCCCCCCCCATCACACACACACACACACACCCCCTCCTATTCCTCTCTCCCTCATGCGTTTATCCAGCTTCCCTTCAATTCCCAACACCCAACCTATTCGCCTCAACCACTCCCTGTGGGAGCGACTCCCGCTTTCTCCCACCCTCCCCACTCCCTGGGGAGAGAAGTCTCTCCCTGACTCCCCCCCCCCCCCAAATCGGATTTATTAATGACCATCTTATTTTTAGGGCCCCGAGGTTTAGACTCCACCACAAGTGGAAACACCTTCTTTATGTCTCATGAACCTTTCAAACAGAACAATTGCACCTTGCATTTATATAGCCACCCATTACCGAGGTGAATCGTCCCAAGGGGGCTACACAGGGGGTGGTTAGAAAGTAAATTTGACCCCGAGCCACATAAGGAGATATTAGGGTGGATGGTCAAAAATAGGTGGTCAACAGACCATCATTAAGGGGCAACTTAAAGGAGGGGGGTGAGGGTCAGAGAGGTTTAGGGAGGGAATTCCAGAGCTCAGGGCCCCCAGGCAGCTGAAGGCACGACCGCCAATGGTAGAGCGATGGGAATCGGGGGATGGTCAAGAGGCCGGAATTGGAGGAGTGTAGAGATCTCGGAGGGTTGTAGGGACTGGAGGACGATACAGAGATAGGGAGGATTGTAGGGGCTGGAGGAGGTTACAGAGATAGGGAGGGATGTAGGGGCTGGAGGAGGTTACAGAGATAGGGAGGGTTGTAGGGGCTGGAGGAGATTACAGAGATAGGGAGGCTTGTAGGAGCTGGAGGAGGTTACAGAGATAGGGAAGATTGTAGGGGCTACAGGAGGTTACAGAGATAGGGAGGGTTGTAGGGGCTGGAGGCAGTTACGGAAATAGGGAGGAGTGAGGCCATGGAGGGATTTGAAAACAAAGATGAGAACATTAAAACTGAGGCGTTGCCAAACACGGAACCAGGGAAGGTGAATGTGCAACAGGACAATGGGTGAATGGGTGTTTATGTGGGTGGAGAAACAGGACAGCAGAGCTGTGGATTGGTTCAAGCTGAGTGGGAGATACGAGACAAGCCAGGAGCGCTTTGGAATAATCAGGTCCGGAGGTAACCACGGCATGGATGAGGGCTTCACCAGCCGATAAGCTGAAGCAGGGTTGGAGACGGGTAAGATGTTGGGGTAACAGCAGGTGGTTTGGATGGACATGTGGCCGAGAGCTCACCTCCGGGTCAAACCCAACGCCAATTACGCCAAAAAATCTGGCCCTGCCTCAGGTGGTTGCCATGGTGAGGGACAGAGTTGGTCGCTAGGGCGGGATTCGTTACGCAGGGAATTTTTCAAAGTTTGTATGAGAGAACAAAAAAGACCCTTCGAGTCGATGTACACAAAAGGCTCAGTTGTCCTCCATTGTTTACCCCTGCCGTGAAACTCCCTGGGCACGTTTCGTTTCGCTCAGGGCGCTATTTAAATAGGGGTTGTTGTTGTAGTCGAAACCCAAAGCCCACATTCCCCCGTCCGTTCGTTTCGAACAGCAGAAACCCAAACCCTATCGTCTGCTCAACCTTGTGGAAGTATCGAAGGTCAATTTTCACCCCAGCCCTGCTCTGACCAGGCCCGGTCCAGGGAGTCAGCAGGCCCTTGTCTCGATTTCAAAAGCCTCAGCCAACAGGCCGCCTGGCGTGACCCCAGTCAAATCGGACCACGGTTAAAGTTTCTGCTCGTACATTTGCTGTCTGGTAGAAACATGCGCAGAACGTGATCATTCTGTCAGGCACACAGATAACCGTGGAGTGGACCGGCACATTTCGTTAGCGCACGATCGGAATACTTACCTTCAGAATTCCAGGGTGTGTGGAAGTCCAGGGATATTGATGATCCAACCAAGCTCCATGTTGGGCCCTCCCAGGCTCTTCCCTTGGGTTAATGACCCATGAATCAAATTCGGCTCCCTCACGTCCATCCCCTGGCAATACAGAGGAAGAGGTGGGGTTTGGCCGAGATCAGTGTTCGCAGCAGTGAGTGAGAGATTCAGGTGCAAGCCTTTTAACTCATGCATTGGCTGTCACGAGGGCCCCTGAGTCAGACGGTTGTGGGGTCAACTCCCACCCCAGGAACTGCAGTCCAGTACCAAGCAACCTCGAGGGTCAGTACTGAGGGAGTGCTGCACTGTCGGAGGGTCAGTACTGAGGAAGTGCTGCACTGTCGGAGGGTCCGTACTGAGGGAGTGCTGCACTGTCGGAGGGTCAGTACTGAGGGAGTGCTGCACTGTCGGAGGGTCAGTACTGAGGGAGTGCTGCACTGTCGGAGGGTCAGTACTGAGGGAGTGCTGCACTGTCGGAGGGTCAGCACTGACAGAGTGCTGCACTGTCAGAGGGTCAGTACTGAGGGAGTGCTGCACTGTCGGAGGGTCAGTACTGAGGGAGTGCTGCACTGTTCAAGGGTCAGTACTGAGGGAGCGCTGCACTGTCAGAGGTTCAGTACTGAGGGAGTGCTGCACTGTCAGAGGGTCAGTACCAAGGGATTACTGCGTTGTCAGAGAAACAGTACTGTGGGAGTGCTGCACTGTCAGAGGGTCAGTGCTGAGGGATTGCTGTGTTGTCGGAGAAACAGTACTGCGGGAGTGCTGCACTGTCAGAGGGTCAGTGCTGAGGGATTGCTGTGTTGTCGGAGAAACAGTACTGTGGGAGTGCTGCACTGTCAGAGGGTCAGTGCTGAGGGATTGCTGTGTTGTCGGAGAAACAGTACTGAGGGAGCGCTGCACTGTCAGAGGGTCAGTGCTGAGGGATTGCTGTGTTGTCGGAGAAACAGTACTGCGGGAGTGCTGCACTGTCAGAGGGTCAGTGCTGAGGGATTGCTGTGTTGTCGGAGAAACAGTACTGCGGGAGTGCTTTATTTTGGGTGAGAAATTAAAACAAGAGCCTATCTGCCCTCCTGGATACGCATAAGGGATCCCACAGTCAGTACTTCAAATAAGAAAAGGGGAGGGGGAGATGTCCCCTTTTCCCTGGGGTCAATAACCAATATCTCGAAAACAGCTGAACTGGGGCATCAACATATTGGCAATTTTGAGAGTTGCTGTGCGCAAATTGGCCACTGCACTGGTTAGATTA
The DNA here is from genome assembly GCA_026770705.1 of Isurus oxyrinchus. Lineage (NCBI taxonomy): Eukaryota > Metazoa > Chordata > Chondrichthyes > Lamniformes > Lamnidae > Isurus > Isurus oxyrinchus. Next base: position 438,831 of record JANJGN010000499.1, read on the forward strand.
CAACAGTGACTATTCTTCAGGGGATAAAGGAACATCATTGGCTGGGAGGTGCATCGTAATCTCCTGAGCTGGCGATAGGGGGCGACCTCTCTCTTGTTGCTGGCACTAACGCTGGGGGAGAGACTGGAGAAGAGGGAGGAATAAGGAAAGGGAGACCTCCTTGTGGACCGATGCTCCCTCGAGAGGGCAGATTAATTCATGGGAAAGATTCCGGAGAATCCCAGGGTGTTGGGGAACCCAGATCGGAAGAAGAGGAGAGCAGCGAATTGGTGACCTTTGTCTTCCTTTGCCCTTTTGGATTGTCGACAGAATAAATCCAACCCCTAATGCGAGTCCCACCCTGTTGATCCCCCACCAGCAACCTCCACCCCCCCCCCCCCCCCCCCCCCCCTCAGTACTGGAAGATGGAACGAGGGCCTGGATTAGGGGGGCTCGAGGCTGCTGGAGCGGGATTCGAGCCCAAGCAGACGTGAGACTGCTGCCCACCGACCACCCTCGAGGTTGCCCATCGCAAGCAAGGGCAGGAATTGGTTGGGGGAGGGGGGGAGCTATTCGACTGTAGAGTGCATCGCCTTCAAGCCCAGTCATGCTGCCCCCACACCCGTATCCTCCCCCCCACTACTCCCCCCCCACCCCCCACCCCACCCATGACCCAACTAGCTTCACAATTCTTGGGCGGTGAGTTGGTTGGGCCTAGACTGCAATCAGTTGGAGATCCCCCCCCTCTCAAAGATGCTTCGTGGCTGGGGTTATGAGGCCCGTTCGCCCTCCTGCCCTTCTCCCACTGTCCAGGCCTAGGCAGGATGGGAAGATAAGAGTTGGCTATTCGACCTGTTGAGCCTAACCCGCCATTCAAACAGATCATGGCTGATCTCCCTCTCCACCATTTTCCCCCCGCTAATCCCCCTATCCCTTGATGTTATCCACATCCACAAATATCCCGAAACCCCCGACTCGAACATATTAAACGTCTGAGCCTCCACAGCCCTCTGGACCAGAGAACTCCAAAGATTCACCGCCCTCCGAGCGAAGTAATGGCTCCTCATCCCAGTCCGAAATGGCCGACACTTATTCTGAGCCTGTGGCAAGTGTGAGGTGGTTCATTTTGCTAAGACGAACATTTGGGGGGGCAATATAAAAGAAGGGGTACAATTCTGAAGGGGGTGCAGGAGCAGAGACGCCTGGGTGTATATGTGCATAGATCACTGAAGGTGGCAGGTCAGGTGGAGAGAGCAGTTAGTAAAGCATTCAGTATCCTGGGCTTTATCAATAGGGGCATAGAGTGCAAGAGCAGGGAGGTTATGATGAGCTTATAAAAGATACTAGTTAGACCTCAGCTGGAGTATTGTGTACAGTTCTGGTCGCCACACTGTAGGAAGGATGTGAACGCATTGGAGAGAGTGCAGGAGAGGTTTACAAGAATGGCTCCAGGGATGAGACACTTCAGCTATGAGGATAGATGGGAGAGGTTGGGACTGTTCTCCTTGAACAGGAGAAGGCTGAGAGGAGATTTAATAGAGATGTTCAAATTCATGGAGGTGGGGTGCGGCTGGACAGAGTAGATGGGGAGAAGCTGTTCCCTCTTGTACAGGGATCATGAATGAGAGGGCACAGATTTAAAGTCATTTGCAAATGTGAGGTGAGAAAACACTTTTTCATACAGCGAGTGGTTCGGGTCTGGAATTCACTGCCTGGAAGTGTGGTGGAGGCAGGTTCAATCGAGGCATTCGAGAGGGCATTGGGTGAATATTTGAATAGAAACAATGTGTAGGGGTTCGGGGCAAAGGCAGGGCA
>JANJGN010000500.1:0-30000 GCA_026770705.1 Isurus oxyrinchus
ACAGGGAGACACAGGGAGAGACACGGGGAGAGACACGGGGAGAGACACAGGGAGAGACACAGGGAGAGACACAGGGAGAGACACAGGGAGAGACACAGGGAGGTGAACAGGGAGACACAGGGAGAGACACAGGGAGAGACACAGGGAGAGACACAGGGAGAGACACAGAGAGAGAGACACAGAGAGAGAGACGCAGAGAGAGAGACACAGGGAGAGACACAGGGAGAGACACAGAGAGCCACGGAGAGAGACACGGAGAGAGCCACGGAGAGAGCCACGGAGAGAGACACGGAGAGAGACACGGAGAGAGACACGGAGAGAGACACGGAGAGAGACACAGGGAGAGACACAGAGAGAGACACAGAGAGAGACACAGAGAGAAACAAAGGGAGACACGGAGAGAGACAGGGAGAGACACAGGGAGACACAGGGAGAGACACAGGGAGAGACACAGAGAGAGACACAGGGAGAGACACAGAGAGAGACACAGAGAGACACGGAGAGAGACAGGGAGACACAGGGAGAGACACAGGGAGAGACACAGGGAGAGACACAGGGAGAGACACAGGGAGACACGGAGAGAGACACAGGGAGAGACACGGAGAGAGACACGGAGAGAGACACAGGGAGAGACACGGAGAGAGACACAGGGAGAGAAACAGAGAGACATAGAGAGACAGAGAGACACAGAGAGATACACAGAGAGAGACAGTAAGAGAGACACAGAGAGACACAGAGAGACGCAGAGAGACACACAGAGAGACACACAGAGAGAGACAGTAAGAGAGACAGTAAGAGAGACACAGAGAGACAGTAAGAGAGACACAGAGAGACACAGAGAGACACACAGAGAGAGACAGAGAGAGACAGAGAGACACACAGAGAGAGACAGTAAGAGAGACAGTAAGAGAGACACAGAGGCACACAGAGAGGCGCACAGGGAGGTGAACAGGGAGACACAGGGAGAGACACAGAGAGAGACACGGGGAGAGACACAGGGAGAGACACAGGGAGAGACACGGGGAGAGACACGGGGAGAGACACGGGGAGAGACACGGGGAGGTGAACAGGGAGAGACACAGGGAGAGACACAGGGAGAGACACAGGGAGAGACACAGGGAGAGACACAGAGAGAGACACAGAGAGAGAGACACAGAGAGAGAGACACAGAGAGAGAGACGCAGAGAGAGAGACAGAGAGAGACACAGAGAGCCACGGAGAGAGCCACGGAGAGAGACACGGAGAGAGACACGGAGAGAGACACGGAGAGAGACACGGAGAGAGACACAGGGAGAGACACAGGGAGAGACACAGGGAGAGACACAGAGAGAAACAAAGGGAGACACGGAGAGAGACAGGGAGAGACACAGGGAGACACGGAGAGAGACACAGGGAGAGACACAGGGAGAGACACAGGGAGAGACACAGAGAGAAACAAAGGGAGACACGGAGAGAGACAGGGAGAGACACAGGGAGACACGGAGAGAGACACAGGGAGAGACACAGGGAGAGACACAGGGAGAGACACAGGGAGAGACACAGAGAGACACGGAGAGAGACAGGGAGAGACACAGGGAGACACGGAGAGAGACACAGGGAGAGACACAGGGAGAGACACAGGGAGAGACACAGAGAGACACGGAGAGACACGGAGAGAGACACAGGGAGAGACACGGGGAGAGACACGGGGAGAGACACGAAGAGACACGGAGAGAGACACAGGGAGAGACACGGAGAGAGACACGGAGAGAGACACGGAGAGAGACACGGAGAGAGACACGGAGAGAGACACGGAGAGAGACACAGGGAGAGACACAGGGAGAGACACAGGGAGAGACACAGGGAGAGACACAGGGAGACACGGAGAGAGACACGGAGAGAGACACGGAGAGAGACACAGGGAGAGACACAGGGAGAGACACAGGGAGAGACACAGGGAGAGACACAGGGAGACACGGAGAGAGACACAGAGAGAGATATAACGATACAGAGGGGCAGAAGGGAGAGACAGAGACAGAGCGAGGATTGAGGGAGCACGAGGCGGAGGGAGGGTGAGTTGGAGAGAGTGAATTATGACTCAGCCAACAATCTAACATCAGAGGGTAAACCCTGAAGCCAAAATGAATCAGAGAGAATTATCACATAGGACACAGCTCACATAGTGTGAATTCCCTGATCCATACACTCATAAAGACTCAGGACAAGTACAGCACGGGGTTAGATACAGAGTAAATCTCCCTCTACACTGTCCCCATCAAACACTCCCAGGACAGGTACAGCACGGGGTTAGATACAGAGTAAAGCTCCCTCTACACTGTCCCCATCAAACACTCCCAGGACAGGTACAGCACGGGGTTAGATACAGAGTAAAGCTCCCTCTACACTGTCCCCATCAAACACTCCCAGGACAGGTACAGCACGGGGTTAGATACAGAGTAAATCTCCCTCTACACTGTCCCCATCAAACACTCCCAGGACAGGTACAGCACGGGGTTAGATACAGAGTAAAGCTCTCTCTACACTGTCCCCATCAAACACTCCCAGGACAGGTACAGCACGGGGTTAGATACAGAGTAAAGCTCCCTCTACACTGTCCCCATCAAACACTCCCAGGACAGGTACAGCACGGGGTTAGATACAGAGTAAAGCTCCCTCTACACTGTCCCCATCAAACACTCCCAGGACAGGTACAGCACGGGGTTAGATACAGAGTAAAGCTCCCTCTAAACTGTCCCCATCAAACACTCCCAGGACAGGTACAGCACGGGGGTTAGATACAGAGTAAAGCTCCCTCTACACTGTTCCCATCAAACACTCCCAGGACAGGTACAGCACGGGGTTAGATACAGAGTAAAGCTCTCTCTACACTGTCCCCATCAAACACTCCCAGGACAGGTACAGCACGGGGTTAGACGTGGAACACATGTTGACCGCTTACTTGGTGATGACATCATCCTCTGCCGGGCTCAGCGAATCGTGAACCATCACGAAATCATTGCCACAGTCATCGTCAGTGTTGAAATCCAGGAATTCGAGATAGATGACGTGATCTCTTTCCGCTCGTAGGACCCACTGGCAATGAATGTTGTTGGGATATCCATCTTTGTTATATCCCGGAGAGGTGAATGTCATGTCCGTCTCCTTTGCGTGGAAAGTGTGATAACAGTCTCCTGTGGATATAGCATACAGAGCATTAAAAAATCCACCCAGCAGAACAGGTGTCCAACTGTGAGTGAGAGAAACGAGAGATAGAGAGAGAGACGGGGCGATAGGGAGAGAGACGGGGCGAGAGGGAGAGAGACGGGGCGAGAGGGAGAGAGACGGGGCGAGAGGGAGAGAGACGGGGCGAGAGGGAGAGAGACGGGGCGAGAGGGAGAGAGACGGGGCGAGAGGGAGAGAGACGGGGCGAGAGGGAGAGAGACGGGGCGAGAGGGAGAGAGACGGGGCGAGAGGGAGAGAGACGGGGCGAGAGGGAGAGAGACGGGGCGAGAGGGAGAGAAACGGGGCGAGAGGGACAGAGACGGGGCGATAGGGACAGAGACGGGGCGATAGGGACAGAGACGGGGCGATAGGGACAGAGACGGGGCGATAGGGAGAGAGACAGGGCGAGAGGGAGAGAGACAGGGCGATAGGGAGAGAGACAGGGCGATAGGGAGAGAGACAGGGCGATAGGGAGAGAGACAGGGCGATAGGGAGAGAGACAGGGGGAGAGACAGGGCGATAGGGACAGAGACAGGGCGATAGGGAGAGAGACAGGGCGATAGGGAGAGAGACAGGGGGAGAGACGGGGCGATAGGGAGAGAGACGGGGCGATAGGGAGAGAGACGGGGCGATAGGGAGAGAGACGGGGCGATAGGGACAGAGACGGGGCGATAGGGACAGAGACGGGGCGATAGGGACAGAGACGGGGCGATAGGGACAGAGACGGGGCGATAGGGACAGAGACGGGGCGATAGGGACAGAGACGGGGCGATAGGGACAGAGACGGGGCGATAGGGACAGAGACGGGGCGATAGGGACAGAGACGGGGCGATAGGGACAGAGACGGGGCGATAGGGACAGGGACGGGGCGATAGGGACAGGGACGGGGCGATAGGGACAGGGACGGGGCGATAGGGACAGAGACGGGGCGATAGGGACAGAGACGGGGCGATAGGGACAGAGACGGGGCGATAGGGACAGAGACGGGGCGATAGGGACAGAGACGGGGCGATAGGGAGAGAGACGGGTCGATAGGGAGAGAGACGGGTCGATAGGGAGAGAGACAGGGCGATAGGGACAGAGACAAGGCGATAGGGAGAGAGACAGGGGGAGAGACAGGGCGATAGGGGGAGAGACAGGGCGATAGGGGGAGAGACAGGGCGATAGGGGGAGAGACAGGGCGATAGGGGGAGAGACAGGGCGATAGGGGGAGAGACAGGGCGATAGGGGGAGAGACAGGGCGATAGGGGGAGAGACAGGGCGATAGGGGGAGAGACAGGGCGATAGGGGGAGAGACAGGGGGAGAGACAGGGCGATAGGGAGAGAGACAGGGCGATAGGGAGAGAGACAGGGCGATAGGGACAGAGACAGGGCGATAGGGACAGAGACAGGGCGATAGGGAGAGAGACAGGGCGATAGGGAGAGAGACAGGGCGATAGGGAGAGAGACAGGGCGATAGGGAGAGAGACAGGGGGAGAGACAGGGCGATAGGGACAGAGGCAGGGCGATAGGGAGAGAGGCAGGGCGATAGGGACAGAGGCAGGGCGATAGGGACAGAGGCAGGGCGATAGGGACAGAGGCAGGGCGATAGGGACAGAGGCAGGGCGATAGGGACAGAGGCAGGGCGATAGGGAGAGACGGTGAGCGGGGGCTGGGAGAGAGGGAGAGCGGGGGCTGGGAGAGAGGGAGAGCGGGGGGCTGGGAGAGAGGGAGAACGGGGGCTGGGAGAGAGGGAGAACGGGGGCTGGGAGAGAGGGAGAACGGGGGCTGGGAGAGAGGGAGAACGGGGGCTGGGAGAGAGGGAGTGCGGGGGCTGGGAGAGAGGGAGAACGGGGGGCTGGGAGAGAGGGAGAGCTGGGGGGGAGAGAGGGTGAGCGGGAGCTGGGAGAGAGGGAGAGCAGTTGGGGGAGAGAGGGAGAGCTGGGGGGGAGAGAGGGTGAGGGGGGGCTGGGAGAGAGGGAGAGCTGGGGGGGAGAGAGGGAGAGCGGGGGCTGGGAGAGAGGGAGAGCAGTTGGGGGAGAGAGGGAGAGCTGGGGGGGGAGAGAGGGTGAGCGGGGGGCTGGGAGAGAGGGAGAGCGGGGGCTGGGAGAGAGGGAGAGCTGGGGGGGAGAGAGGGTGAGCGGGGGCTGGGAGAGGGGGAGAGTGGGGGGGGAGAGAGGGAGAGCTGGGGGGGAGAGAGGGTGAGCGGGGGCTGGGAGAGAGGGAGAGCTGGGGGGGAGAGAGGGAGAGCTGGGGGGGAGAGAGGGTGAGCGGGGGCTGGGAGAGGGGGAGAGCGGGGGGGGAGAGAGGGAGAGCTGGGGGGGAGAGAGGGTGAGCGGGAGCTGGGAGAGAGGGAGAGCTGGGGGGGAGAGAGGGTGAGCGGGGGCTGGGAGAGAGGGTGAGCGGGAGCTGGGAGAGAGGGAGAGCGGGGGCTGGGAGAGAGGGTGAGCGGGGGGGGAGAGAGGGAGAGCGGGGGCTGGGAGGAAAACACAGCCCAAAAGAAAGAAATGGCATCGGAGAAACAGACCGACGGCGGAGAGACGGGACAGACAGACGAGGGGAGACGGGTGGACAGACAGGCTATTGCTGACAGACAGACAGGGGGGAGAGAGACAGACAGACGAGGAGACGAACTGATAAACAGATGTGGGTGAGACTTACATACAGACAAGGTGAGACAGACAGACGGGCGGGGGGGGGACAGACAGACAATCGGACGGAGGGGACAGACAGACGGACGGAGGGGACAGACAGACGGACGGAGGGGACAGACAGCTGGGCGGGGGGGACAGACAGACAATCGGACGGAGGGGACAGACAGACCGATGGAGGGGACAGACAGACGGACGGAGGGGACAGACAGACGGACGGAGGGGACAGACAGACGGACGGAGGGGACAGACAGACGGACGGAGGGGACAGACAGACGGACGGAGGGGACAGACAGACAATCGGACGGAGGGGACAGACAGACAATCGGACGGAGGGGACAGACAGACGGACGGAGGGGACAGACAGACAGACGGGCGGAGGGGACAGACAGACGGACGGGCGGAGGGGACAGACAGACAGCTGGGCGGAGGGGACAGACAGACAGCTGGGCGGAGGGGACAGACAGACGGGCGGAGGGGACAGACAGACAGACGGGCGGAGGGGACAGACAGACAGACGGGCGGAGGGGACAGACAGACGGGCGGAGGGGACAGACAGACAGACGGGCGGAGGGGACAGACAGACGGACGGAGGGGACAGACAGACGGGCGGAGGGGACAGACAGACAGATGGGCGGAGGGGACAGACAGACGGGCGGAGGGGACAGACAGACAGACGGGCGGAGGGGACAGACAGACAGACGGGCGGAGGGGACAGACAGACAGACGGGCGGAGGGGACAGACAGACAGCTGGGCGGGGGGACAGACAGACAATCGGACGGGGGGATAGACAGACAGACATGCAGAGGGTAACAGGCAGTAGGGGCTGGGAGAGGAGAAGGCCAGATCGGGAGAACAGACAGGACTTACTCTGTTCAGGGTTCATCACCAGCTTCGAGTTAGCAACTGGGGAAGGAAATAAAGAAAGATTTAAATATAATCACCCCAGTGAGAGTCAGTGTGTGTGGGACCCGTACCCCAGTGAGAGTCAGTGTGTGTGGGACCCGTACCCCAGTGAGAGTCAGTGTGTGTGGGTCCCGTACCCCAGTGAGAGTCAGTGTGTGTGGGACCCGTACCCCAGTGAGGGTCAGTGTGTGTGGGACCCGTACCCCAGTGAGGGTCAGTGTGTGTGGGACCCGTACCCCAGTGAGAGTCAGTGTGGGACCCGTACCCCAGTGAGAGTCAGTGTGTGTGGGACCCGTACCCCAGTGAGAGTCAGTGTGTGTGGGACCCGTACCGGAGTGAGAGTCAGTGTGTGTGGGACACGTACCCCAGTGAGAGTCAGTGTGTGTGGGACCCGTACCCCAGTGAGAGTCAGTGTCTGTGGGACCCGTACCCCAGTGAGAGTCAGTGTGTGTGGGACCCGTACCCCAGAGAGTGTCAGTGTGTGTGGGACCCGTACCCCAGTGAGAGTCAGTGTGTGTGGGACCCGTACCGGAGTGAGAGTCAGTGTGTGTGGGACCCTGTACCCCAGTGAGAGTCAGTGTGTGTGGGACCCGTACCCCAGTGAGTGTCAGTGTGTGTGGGACCCGTACCCCAGTGAGAGTCAGTGTGTGTGGGACCCGTACCCCAGTGAGAGTCAGTGTGTGTGGGACCCGTACCCCAGTGAGAGTCAGTGTGTGTGGGACCCGTACCCCAGTGAGAGTCAGTGTGTGTGGGACCCGTACCCCAGTGAGAGTCAGTGTGTGTGTGGGACCCATACCCCAGTGAGAGTCAATGTGTGTGTGACCTGTACCCCAGTGAGAGTCAGTGTGTGTGACCTGTACCCCAGTGAGAGTCAGTGTGTGTGGGACCCGTACCCCAGTGAGAGTCAATGTGTGTGTGACCTGTACCCCAGTGAGAGTCAGTGTGTGTGGGACCCGTACCCCAGTGAGAGTCAGTGTGTGTGGGACCCGTACCCCAGTGAGAGTCAGTGTGTATGGGACCCGTAACCCAGTGAGAGTCAGTGTCTTTGGGACCCAGACCCCAGTGAGAGTCAGTGTGTGTGGGACGTGTACCGCGGTGGGAGTCAGTGTGTGTGTGGGATGTGTACCGCGGTGGGAGTCTGTATGTGTGGGATGTGTACCGCGGTGGGAGTCAGTGTGTGTGTGGGATGTGTACCGCGGTGGGAGTCTGTGTGTGTGGGATGTGTACCGCGGTGGGAGTCAGTGTGTGTGTGGGATGTGTACCGCGGTGGGAGTCTGTGTGTGTGGGATGTGTACCGCGGTGGGAGTTAGTGTGAGTGTGGGATGTGTACCGCGGTGGGAGTCTGTGTGTGTGGAATGTGTACCGCAGTGGGAGTCTGTGTGTGTGGGACGTGTACCGCAGTGGGAGTCAGTGTGAGTGTGGGATGTGTACCGCGGTGGGAGTTAGTGTGTGTGTGGGATGTGTACCGCGGTGGGAGTCAGTGTGAGTGTGGTATGTGTACCGCGGTGGGAGTCAGTGTGAGTGTGGGATGTGTACCGCGGTGGGAGTCAGTGTGTGTGGGATGTGTACCGCGGTGGGAGTTAGTGTGAGTGGGATGTGTACCGCGGTGGGAGTCAGTGTGAGTGTGGGATGTGTACCGCGGTGGGAGTTAGTGTGTGTGGGATGTGTACCGCGGTGGGAGTCAGTGTGAGTGTGGGATGTGTACCGCGGTGGGAGTCTGTGTGTGTGGGATGTGTACCGCGGTGGGAGTCAGTGTGAGTGTGGGATGTGTACCGCGGTGGGAGTCTGTGTGTGTGGGATGTGTACCGCGGTGGGAGTTAGTTCGGGTGCTGGTACAGCTGTCGGATCTCTATACTCACGGGAAGACGTTACTGAGGTGATGGTCACATCGGTGAGTAGCTGTGATCGGCGAACCTGCTGAACAGTCTCCCGCAGGCTCCCTGTCAGCGCGTCCTCACGGAACTTGGGAAGCACATCCTGATTTTCCGGAGGTATCTCGAACTGGGCGTAGTAATAAACCTTGAGTTCAGGGCCATCACTAACAGGGGGAGACACACACCGGGGAACGGGGGTTACATTTCACCTCCACCGGACTGGCCCCAAGATTCACCGCCACTGACGCAGCTTTAACGTTTCTGGAAGCGAGGTCACTGTTGTCATGTAGGAAATGCAGCAGCCAATTTGTGCACAGCAAGATCCCACAAACAGCAATGCGTTTGGGGGATCCATTTTGTCCCCAGGACACCAAGGAGATCTCCCTCCCTCCCACCCGTCCCCCCACCCAAGCCCGATCTTCTCCCACGTCGTGGCCGTGGGATCTTTTACACCCACCCGAGAGAGCAGAAGGGACCTCGGTTTAATGTCTCATCTGAAAGGCGGACCCTCCGACTGTGCAGCACTCCCTCAGTACTGACCCTCTGACAGTGCAGCACTCCCTCAGTACTGACCCTCTGACAGTGCAGCACTCCCTCAGCACTGACCCTCTGACAGTGCAGCACTCCCTCAGCACTGACCCTCCGACAGTGCAGCACTCCCTCAGTACTGACCCTCTGACAGTGCAGCACTCCCTCAGTACTGACCCTCTGACAGTGCAGCACTCCCTCAGTACTGACCCTCTGACAGTGCAGCACTCCCTCAGTACTGACCCTCTGACAGTGCGGCACTCCCTCAGCACTGACCCTCCGACTGTGCAGCACTCCCTCAGCACTGACCCTCTGACAGTGCGGCACTCCCTCAGCACTGACGCTCCGACAGTGCAGCACTCCCTCAGTACTGACCCTCCGACAGTGCAGCACTCCCTCAGTACTGGCACTGGGAATATCAGCCTGGATTTTGTGCTCCAGTATGAGGATTGGAATCTTGAACTGACAACCGCTTTATCCAGAACCAGAGGAGCCTCCTGCTGATCAACCCCCAGTCCAATTCCCTCCTTACCTGTAGTCAAACACACGCGATGTCACAAAAAATGAGGAGAGTTCAGGTACTTTCTTACAAGAGGCGTTAATCTGCAACAAGGAACAGAACAGCATTCACCATTACAGGCCCCATGTTACAGTGCATTACACACACACACACACACACACACACACACACACACACACACACACACACACACACACACACACACACACACACACACACACACACACACACACACACACACACACACACACACACACACACACACACACACACAGAATATCCATTACATGCTGACACACAGTATTACAGTCCAATACGCACTATCACACATAGTCTTATAGCCCATTTCATACAGTAAGGAACAATTCTTATTATTTTCTGTTAGACTGTGGATTAGAATTACAAGGGCTACAGTCTGAAAGACATGTCTACTGGACCAGGATGAGAGATATATACAATGCTGCAGTCCTGGAACAATGTGCCTCATGAAAGACAGAATGGTGCCATAAAGGAGTCCTGGACCAAGGGAGCTTGCCTGAAAACAGCATTTTGATTGGCTCCTGACTAGGTGACCAAGGGTTTGTGTGAGAGCAAATAAGCTCCTCGCCTGAAAGGAAAAAGACCTAAAACCTCTCTCTCCTGTGTGTGTCAGGTTCCAGTAATTCTACAATAATAGCAAGCTGGCTTTTCCTCCTCATATCTCTATAACCTGCTCTCTCTCTTTGAAAACCCCTGTCAAGAGGAAAAGGGGAAATCACCGTTAGAGACACTGAAAGGGTAAGGGCTCAACCAGTGAACTAAAGAGTAAAAGTGCTGGAAGGACACCTCGTGTCATCAATAAAGAACTGAAAGGAATCTGGGAGACATCGATCAAAATCAACCCATCGAATCCTGTACTCCGGGATTGGTGCTATTGAACTGTTTTATCCCACCCTTAAAATCCATGTTTTTGTGTGTCTTTAATATTTATATGTTTAAGGATTTAAGAATTTAAGGATTTAAGAAGGAGGTGGCGTTGAAATTATAGAGTTAGAAGTTAGCAGTTCATATTTCTTTCTTTTGTCGCTGGTTAAAGACAACTTGTTCAATAAACAGTTAAGTTTACAGACCCGGTGTTCGTATTCTGTTAACCCGAAATTAAACAGTGAGGTGGAACTGGGGGATTCTGGTGGTTTGATCAAACCTGTCCACATTTGACACATCTCGGGGAGGAGTGGGGTTCGATGTTACAGTCCAGTGTCCCCTGTGATTCCTGACAAAGCTTGGGGGGGGGCTCAACCGAGATATGCTGGAACAGAAGACCAGGATGATTGGGGTGTGGATGTAGTGAGTAATAAAAGCTGGAAGGAAGCAAATACAAGGTGGCACTGGAAAATGCTAGAGGTTTGCTGCAATTGGGAGAGAGTTCCCTGACAATTTCACCAGGGATCCCAAAAAGCCCGGTTCATCGAAATGGGCAGGTGAACTAGGAGTGGGATTGCCTGCCAAAGCTCGGGAGTCAGAGATAATCGAAGAGGCGGCACAGGAATTAAAACGCGAAGGACCAGCCGAGAGATCGAGTTCTCCCAGGGGCGGAACATTGGAATGGGCTCGAATTCAGTTGCACGTTAAAAGACAAAAACCGGAACGAGAAGCGGTAGCAACAGGAAAGGAAAGAGAGAGACTATTCCGAAGGGAAGTAGAAATGGCGAGGTCAGGAATGGAGAACCATAAACTGGAACAGGAAAGAACAGGAAGAGTAAAAGAGAGGAAATTCCAACTGGCAGCTAAAAGAGAGAGGCCAGTAGGTGGGACAGGACTTATTTCCGGATCTCCCCAGTGGGGGAGATGTTTAACTTGGTACAAGCCCTTCCAAGGACTGAGGAAAGGGGTGTTGAAGGACGTTTGACGTTGTTTGAGAAGATAGCGAAGCAGGTGAGCGGGACAAAGGAAACCTGGGCAATGCCAGGGTGGAGTAAATAGACAGGTAGAGACCAGGAAATTTATGCTTCACTGTCAGAGGAGGTTTCTCGGTGGGGGGGAAACAGCCGGGGCAAACTTACCTTGAATCTGAGAGGGTTAAGCAAAGTAATTTTGACAGGTGGATACGGGCATTAGGAGTTGAAACTACATATGAAGGTGTCAGAGGGAACATTCTCTTGGAAGAGTGTAAAAGCCCCCATCATCGGTAATAAGAACCCATGTTAAAGACCAAAAGAGTTACAACTGCTGGACACTGTCAGACTACATTACACACTGGGGTACACACAGTGTCAGACTACATTACACACTGGGGTACACAGAGTGTCAGACTACATTACACACTGGGGTACGCACAGTGTCAGAGCCCATTACACACTGCGGTACGCACAGTGTCAGACTACATTACGCACTGGGGTACGCACAGTGTCAGACTACATTACACACTGGGGTACACAGAGTGTCAGACTACATTACACACTGGGGTACGCACAGTGTCAGAGCCCATTACACACTGCGGTACGCACAGTGTCAGACTACATTACGCACTGGGGTACGCACAGTGTCAGAGCCCATTACGCACTGGGGTACGCACAGTGTCAGAGCCCATTACGCACTGGGGTACGCACAGTGTCACAGCTCATTACACACTGGGGTACGCACAGTGTCACAGCTCATTACACACTGGGGTACACACAGTGTCACAGCCCATTACACACTGGGGTACACACAGTGTCACAGCCCATTACACACTGGGGTACACACAGGGTCACAGTCCACTACACACTGGGGTACACACAGGGTCACAGTCCATTACACACTGGGGTACACACAGTGTCAGTGTCCATTACACACTGGGGTAAACAAACTGTCACAATCCATTACACACTGGGGTACACACAGTGTCACAATCCATGGCGCACAGGGGAACACACAGTGTCACAGTCCATTACGCACTGGGGTACAGGCATTGTCACAGTCCATTACACACTGGGCTACACAAAGCGTCACAGCCCATTACACACTGGGGTACACACAGTGTCACAGTCCATTACACACTGGGGTACACACAGCATCACAGCCCATTACACACTGGGGTACACACAGTGTCACAGCCTGTTACACACTGGGGTACACACAGTGTCACAGTCCATTACACACTGGGGTACACAGAGTGTCACAGTCCATTACACACTGGGGTACACACAGTGTCACAGCCCATTACACACTGGGGTACACACAGTGTCACAGTCCATTACACACTGGGGTACACACAGTGTCAGTGTCCATTACACACTGGGGTACACAAACTGTCACAATCCATTACACACTGGGGTACACACAGTGTCACAATCCATGGCGCACAGGGGAACACACAGTGTCACAGTCCATTACGCACTGGGGTACAGGCATTGTCACAGTCCATTACACACTGGGCTACACAAAGCATCACAGCCCATTACACACTGGGGTACACACAGTGTCACAGTCCATAACACACTGTGGTACACACAGTGTCACAGTCCATTACACACTGGGGTACACACAGTGTCACAGTCCATTACACACTGGGGTACACACAGCATCACAGCCCATTACACACTGGGGTACAGGCATTGTCTCAGTCCATGCCACCCTGGGGTACACACAGTGTCACAGCCCATTACACACTCGGGTACACACAGTGTCACAGTCCATAACACACTGGGGTACACACAGTGTCACAGTCCATTACACACTGGGGTACACACAGTGTCACAGCCCATTACACACTGGGGTACACACAGCATCACAGCCCATTACACAGTGGGGTACACACAGTGTCACAGCCCATTACACACTGGGGTAGACACAATGTCACAGCCCATTACACACTGGGGTAGATACAGTGTCACAGCCCATTACAAACTGGGGTACAGACAGTGTCACAGCCCATTAGACACTGGGGTACACAGTGTCACAGCCAATTACACACTGGGGTACAGAGAGTGTCACAGCCCGTTACACGCTGGGGTACACACAGTGTCACAGTCCATTACAAACTGGGGTACACACAGTGTCACAGTCCATTACACACTGGGGTTCACACAGTGTCACAATCCATAGCGCACAGGGGTACACACAGTGTCACAGCCCATGACATTCTGGGGTACACACAGTGTCAAATTCATTACACACTGGAGTACACAGAGTGTCACAGCCCATTAGAAACTGGGGTACACACAATGTCACAGCCAATTACACACTGGGGTACAGAGAGTGTCACAGCAAATTACACACTGGGGTAAACACAGTGTCACAGCCCATTACACACTAGGGTACACACAGTGTCACAGCCCATGGCACACTGGGGTACACACAGTGTCACAGCCCATGGCACACTGGGGTACACACAGTGTCACAGCCCATTGCACACTGGTGTACACACAGTCTCACAGCACATTACACACTGGTATACACACAGTGTCATAGCCCATTACACAGTGTGGTACACACAGTGTCACAGCCCATTACAGACTGGGCTACACACAGTGTCACAGCCCATTACACACTGGGATACACACAGTGTCACAGCCCATGGCGCACTCGGGTACACACAGTGTCACAGTCCATTACACACTGGGGTACACACAGTGTCACAGTCCATTACACACTGGGATACACACAGTGTCACAGCCCATTACACAATGGGGTACACACAGTGTCACAGCCCATTACAAACTGGGGTACACACCGTGTCACAGCAAATTACGCACTGGGGTAAACACAGTGTCACAGCCCATTACACAATGGGGTACACACAGTGTCACAGTCCATTACACACTGGGGTACACAGAGTGACACAGTCCATGACACATTGGGGTACACACAGCATCACAGCCCATTACACACTGTGTCACAGTCTATTACACACTGGGGTACACACAGTGTCACAGCCCATTACACACTGGGGTACACACTGTGTCACAGCCCATTGCGCACTGGGGTACACACTGTGTCACAGCCCATTGCGCACTGGGGTACACACTGTGTCACAGACTATTACGCACTGGGGTACACACAGTCTCACAGCACATTACACACTGGGGTACACAAAGTGTCGCAGTCTATTACTCACTGGGGTACAGAAAGAGTCACAGGCCATTACACACTGGGGTACACACCGTGTCACAGCAAATTACACACTGGTATACACACAGTGTCATAGCCCATTACACACTGTGGTACACACAGTGTCACAGCCCATTGCACACTGGGCTACACACAGTGTCACAGCCCATTACACACTGGGGTACACACAGTGTCACAGCCCATTACACACTGGGGTACACACAGGGTCACCGTCCATGAAACACTGGGGTACACGCAGTGTCACAGCCCATTACACACTGGGGAACACAAAGGGTCACAGCCAATTACACACTGGGGTACACACAGTGTCGCAGCCCATTACACACTGGGGTACACACAGGGTCACCGTCCATGAAACACTGGGGAACACACAGTGTCTCAGACCATTACACACAGGGGTACACAAAGTGTCACAGCCCATGGCACCCCGGGGTACACACAGTGACACAGTCCATTACACACTAGGGTACACACAGTGTCACAGTCCATTACACACTGTGGTACACAATGTGTCACAGCACATTACACACTGGGGTACACACAGCGTCACAGTCCATTACACACTGGGGTACACACAGTTTCACAGCCCATTACACACTGGGGTACACACAGTGTCACAGCCCATTACACACTGGGGTACACACAGTGTCACAGCCCATTACACACTGGGGTACACACAGTGTCATAGCCCATTACACACTGGGGTACACACAGCGTCACAGTCCATTACACACTGGGGTACACACAGTTTCACAGCCCATTACACACTGTGGTACACACAGTGTCACAGCCCATAACACACTGTGGTACACACAGTGTCACAGTCCATTACACACTGGGGTACAGATAGCGTCACAGCCGACTACGCACTGGGACACACACTGCGTCAAAGTCCATGGTGCAAAGCATTAAACACAGTGTCACAGCCCATTACACACTGGCGTACACAAAACATCACTGCCCATTACACACTGGTGTACGCATAGTGTCACAGTCCATTACACACTGGGGAATAAACAGTGTCACAGTCCATTACACACTGGGGTACACACAGTGTCACAGCCCATTTCACATTGGGGTACACACAGTGTCACAGTCCATTACAAACTGGGGTACACACAGTGTCTCAGTCCATGGCACCCTGGGGTACACACAGTGTCACAGCCCATTACACACTGCGGTACATACAGCGTCACAGTCGATGGCACACTGGGGTACACACATTGTCACAGCCCATTACACACTGGGGTACACACATTGTCAGAGCCCATTACACACTGTGGTACACACATTGTCACAGCCCATTCCACACTGGGGTACACACAGTGTCACAGCCCATTACACACTGGGGTACACACATTGTCAGAGCCCATTACCCACTGTGGTACACACATTGTCACAGTCCATTCCACACTGGGGTACACACAGTGTCAGAGCCCATTACACATTGGGGTACACAGTGTCACAGTCCATTACAAACTGGGCTACACACAGTGTCACAGTCCATTACAAACTGGGCTACACACAGTGTCATAGTCCATTACACACTCTGGTACACACAGTGTCACAACCCATTACACACTGGGGTACACACATTGTCACAGTCCATTACACACTGGGATACATAGAGTGTCACAGACCATTACACATCGGCGTACACACAGTGTCACAGCCGATTACATATGGCAGTACACACAGTGTCACAGTCCATTACACACCAGAGTACACACAGTGTCACAGACCATTACACACTGGGATACACACTGTGTCACAGTCCATTACACACTGGGGTACACAAAACGTCACAGTCCATTACACACTGGGGTACACACAGTGTCACATTCCATTACACATTGGTGTACACACAGTGTCAAAGTCCATTACACAAAGGGGTACAGATATTGACACAGCCCATTACACACTGGGGTAGACACAGTGTCACAGCCCATTACAAACTGGGGTACACACAGTGTCACAGTCCATTACACATTGGGGTACAGATATTGACACAGCCCATTGCACACGGGGGTACACACAGTGTCACAGCCCATTACACACTGGGGTACAGACAGTGTCACAATCCATTACACATTGGGGTACACACAGTGTCACAGCCCATTACACACTTGGGTACAGTCAGTGTCACAGTCCATTACACACTGGGGTACACACAGTGTCACAGCCCATTACACACTGGGGTAGACACAGTGTCACAGCCCATTACAAACTGGGGTACACACAGTGTCACAGTCCATTACACATTGGGGTACAGATATTGACACAGCCCATTGCACACGGGGGTACACACAGTGTCACAGCCCATTATGCACTGGGGTACACACAATGTCACAGCCCATTACACACTGGGGTACAGACAGTGTCACAATCCATTACACATTGGGGTACACACAGTGTCACAGCCCATTACACACTTGGGTACAGTCAGTGTCACAGTCCATTACACACTGGGGTACACACAGTGTCACAGCCCATTACACACTTGGGTACAGTCAGTGTCACAGTCCATTACACACTGGGGTACACGCAGTGTCACAATCCCTAACACATTGCGGTACACACAGTGTCACAGCCCATTACACACTGGGGTACACACAATGTCACAGTCCATTACACACTGGGGTACACGCAGTGACACAGTCCATTACACACTGGTGTACACACAGTTTCACAGCCCATTACAGACACCGGGGTACACACAGTGTCACAGTCCATTACACACTGGGGTACACACAGTGTCACAGTCCATTACACGCTGGGGTACACACTTTGTCACAGTCCATGACGCACTGGGGTACACACTGTGTCACAGTCTATTACACACTGCGGTACGCACACTATCACAGTCCATTACACACTGGTGTACACACAGTGTCACAGTCCATTACACGCTGGGGAACACACAGTGTCACAGTCCATTACACACTGGTGTACACACAGTGTCACAGCCCATGGCGCACTGGGGTACACACAGTATCACAGCCCATTACTCAATGGGGTACACACAGTTTCACAGCCCATTACACACTGGGGTTCACACAGTGTCACAGTCCATTACACGCTGGGGTGCACACAGTGTCACAGTCCATTACACACTGGTGTACACACAGTGTCACAGCCCATTACTCAATGGGGTACACACATTTTCACAGCCCATTACACACTGGGGTACACACAGTGTCACAGTCCATTACACGCTGGGGTACACACTTTGTCACAGTCCATTACACACTGCAGTACGCACACTATCACAGTCCATTACATACTGGGGTACACACAGTGTCACAGCCCATTACACACTGGGGAACACACAGTGTCACAGTCCATGGCACACTTGGGTACACACAGTGTCACAGTCCATTACACACTGGGGTACACACAGTGTCACAGTCCATTACACACTGGGGTACACACTGTGTCACAGTCCATGACGCACTGGGGTACACACAGTGTCACAGTCCATGGTGCACTGGGGTACACACAGTGTCACAGCCCATTACACACTGGGGTACACACAGTGTCACAGTCCATTACACACTGGGATACACACTGTGTCACAGTCCATGACGCACTGGGGTACACACAGTGTCACAGTCCATGACGCACTGGGGTACACACAGTGTCACAGCCCATTACACACTGGGGTACACACAGTGTCACAGCCCATTACACACTGGGGTACACACAGTTTCACAGCCCATTACACACTGGGGTACACACAGTGTCACAGCCCATTACACACTGGGGTACACACAGTGTCACAGCCCATTACACACTGGGGTACACACAGCGTCACAGCCCATTACACACTTGGGTATAGTCAGTGTCACAGTCCATTACACACTGGGGTACACACAGTGTCACAATCCCTAACACATTGCGGTACACACAGTGTCACAGCCCATTACACACTGGGGTACACACAGTGTCACAGTCCATTACAGACTGGGGTACACACAGTGTCACAGTCCATTACACACTGGTGTACACACAGTGTCACAGCCCATTACACACACCGGGGTACACACAGTGTCACAGTCCATTACACACTGGGGTACACACAGTGTCACCGTCCATTACACACTGGTGTACACACAGTGTCACAGCCCATTACACACACCGGGGTACACACAGCGTCACAGCCCATTACACACTTGGGTGCAGTCAGTGTCACAGTCCATTACATACTGGGGTACACACAGTGTCACAGCCCATTACACACTGGGGTACACACAATGTCACAGTCCATTACACACTGGTGTACACACAGTGTCACAGCCCATTACACACACCGGGGTACACACAGTGTCACAGTCCATTACATACTGGGGTACACACAGTGTCACAGTCCATTACACACTGGTGTACACACAGTGTCACAGCCCATTACTCAATGGGGTACACACAGTTTCACAGCCCATTACACACTGGGGTACACACAGTGTCACAGTCCATTACACGCTGGGGTACACACAGTGTCACAGTCCATTACACACTGGTGTACACACAGTGTCACAGCCCATTACTCAATGGGGTACACACAGTTTCACAGCCCATTACACACTGGGGTACACACAGTGTCACAGTCCATTACACGCTGGGGTACACACTTTGTCACAGTCCATTACACACTGCAGTACGCACACTATCACAGTCCATTACATACTGGGGTACACACAGCGTCACAGTCCATGACGCACTGCTGTTCACACAGTGTCACAGCCCATTACACACTGGGGAACACAGAGTGTCACAGTCCATGGCACACTTGGGTACACACAGTGTCACAGTCCATTACACACTGGGGTACACACAGTGTCACAGCCCATTACACACTGGGGTACACACAGTGTCACAGCCCATTACACACTGGGGTACACACTGTGTCACAGTCCATGACGCACTGGGGTACACACAGTATCACAGTCCATGGTGCACTGGGGTACACACAGCGTCACAATCCATTACACACTCGGGTACACACAGTGTCACAGTCCATTACACACTGGTGTACACACAGTGTCACAGCCCATTACACACTGGGGTACACACAGTGTCACAGCCCATTACACACTGGGGTACACACAGTGTCACAGCCCATTACACACTGGGGTACACACAGTGTCACAGCCCATTACACACTGGGGTACACACAGTGTCACAGCCCATTACACGCTGGGGTACACAGAGTGTCACAGCCCGTTACACGCTGGGGTACACACAGCGTCACAGCCCATTACACACTTGGGTACAGTCAGTGTCACAGTCCATTACACACTGGGGTACATACAGTGTCACAGTCCACTACACACTGGGGTACACAGAGTGTCACAGCCCATTACACACTGGGGTACACACAGTGTCACAATCCCTAACACATTGGGGTACACACAGTGTCACAGTCCATTACACACTGGGGTACACACAGTGTCACAGTCCATTACACACTGGGGTACACACAGTGTCACAGTCCATTACAGACTGGGGTACACACAGTGTCACAGTCCATTACACACTGGTGTACACACAGTGTCACAGCCCATTACACACTGGGGTACACACAGTGTCACCGTCCATTATACACTGGTGTACACACAGTGTCACAGCCCATTACACACACCGGGGTACACACAGTGTCACAGCCCATTACACACACTGGGGTACACACAGCGTCACAGCCCATTACACACTGGGGTACACACAGTGTCACAGCCCATTACACACACTGGGGTACACACAGCGTCACAGCCCATTACACACACTGGGGTACACACAGCGTCACAGCCCATTACACACACTGGGGTACACACAGCGTCACAGTCCATTACACACTGGGGTACACACAGTGTCACCGTCCATTATACACTGGTGTACACACAGTGTCACAGCCCATTACACACACCGGGGTACACACAGTGTCACAGCCCATTACACACACTGGGGTACACACAGCGTCACAGCCCATTACACACACCGGGGTACACTCAGTGTCACAGCCCATTACAGACAGTTTTATGGTGCATTACACACACGCACACATTCTGTTCCCATCTACGAGACACAGAGAGCGTTCCAGTCCATTACAAACACGTGGAAGGTGATGGGGAGATAGGAGATGGAAGGGGAGTCGAGAGGGAATGTTCTGACGGCTGTGACAAGCTTCCATCCCGAATTCTCTCTTCAGGAGCCTCAACTTTTCACAATATTGATCCCTGATTTGGAAGGAGAAAGGGGAGATTGTAGAGGAAAGCTGGTCAGGTTCCTCCTCTTGTTTAGGATACGTAGATCTTGGCTCAGGGTAGTGGATTGTCCTTTTAGGACAAAGGGAGTTGGGTGAAGTTTTGGGGGCCTAGACAGGTCTAGGGGGCCCAATCAGTATTGAAAGGGTTAATGGAGAAATTGGGTTAAATGCTGAGGCCTCAGGGAAAAATACTGGAACCTTGCAGAACGACAGCATCTTGTCTGACCACGATCGCAGGATTGAGACGTTCCATGTCTCTCTCTCTCTCTCTCTTGGGCCGAACGTAATTAAAGTTGTGACTGTCAAATTCTAAACAACTGCACTTGTGGTGTAGGAATGGATACTTACTGGAACACGGATTGGTCAGTTAACCTATGCAACTAAGCGGATTGAGATGTGCAAAATTTACTGATTGGCTGTAAAATGCTTTTAAGCAAGTGCTTGTGTAATCCAAAACAAAAACAGAATTACCTGGAAAAACTCAGCAGGTCTGGCAGCATCGGCGGAGAAGAAAAGAGTTGACGTTTCGAGTCCTCATGACCCTTCCACAGATGACTGGGTGAATCTAAGGAAGGGTTGAAATATAAGCTGGTTTAAGGTGTGTGGGGGGAGGGGGGGGGGGGGGCGGAGAGAGAGAGAGAGACAGAGGTGCTTGTGTAGACAAACAAGCAGTGATAGAAGCAGATCATCAAAAGATGTCAGTGACAATGGTACAATAGAACACATAGGTGTTAAAGTTAAAGTTGGTGATATTATCTAAACGAATGTGCTAATTAAGAATGGATGGTAGGGCACTCAAGGTACAGCTCTAGTGGGGGTGGGGGGAGAATAAAAGATTTAAAAATAATGGAAATAGGTGGGAAAAGAAAAATCTATATAAATTATTGGTAAAAACAACAGGAAGGGGGGAAACAGAAAGGGGGTGGGGATGGGGGAGAGAGCTCACGACCTAAAGTTGTTGAATTCAATATTCAGACCGGAAGGCTGTAAGGTGCCTAGTCGGAAGATGAGGTGTTGTTCCTCCAGTTTGCGTTGGGCTTCACTGGAACAATGCAGCAAGCCAAGGACGGACATGTGGGCAAGAGAGCAGGGTGGAGTGTTAAAATGGCAAGCGACAGGGAGGTTTGGGTCATTCTTGCGGACAGACCGCAGGTGTTCTGCAAAGCGGTCGCCCAGTTTACGTTTGGTCTCTCCAATGTAGAGGAGACCACATTGGGAACAACGAATGCAGTAGACTAAGTTGGGGGAAATGCAAGTGAAATGCTGCTTCACTTGAAAGGAGTGTTTGGGCCCTTGGACGGTGAGGAGAGAGGAAGTGAAGGGGCAGGTGTTACATCTTTTGCGTGGGCATGGGGTGGTGCCATAGGAGGGGGTTGAGGAGTAGGGGGTGATGGAGGAGTGGACCAGGGTGTCCCGGAGGGAGCGATCCCTACGGAATGCCGATAAGGGGTGGTGAAGGGAAGATGTGTTTGGTGGTGGCATCATGCTGGAGTTGGCGGAAATGGTGGAGGATGATCCTTTGAATGCGGAGGCTGGTGGGGTGATAAGTGAGGACAAGGGGGACCCTATCATGTTTCTGGGAGGGAGGAGAAGGCGTGAGGGCGGATGCGCGGGAGATGGGCCGGACACGGTTGAGGGCCCTGTCAACGACCGTGGGTGGAAAACCTCGGTTAAGGAAGAAGGAGGACATGTCAGAGGAACCGTTTTTGAAGGTAGCATCATCGGAACAGATGCGACGGAGGCGAAGGAACTGGGAGATTGGGATGGAGTCCTTACAGTCCTTTCATCTCTGAAACTTCCCTTCCCTTCCTTGACCTCTCTGTCTCAATCTCTGGTGATAGACTGTCCACCAATATCCATTACAAACCCACCGACTCCCACAGCTACCTCGACTACAGATCCTCACACCCCGCCCCCTTTCTGTTTCCCCCTTCCTTTTGTTTTTTCCAATAAGTTATATAGATTTTTCTTTTCCCACCTACTTCCATTATCTTTAAATCTTTTATGCTCTCCCCACCCCCACTAGAGCTGTACCTTGAGTGCCCTACCATCCATTCTTAATTAGCACATTCGTTTAGATAATATCACCAACTTTAACACCTCTGTGTTCTGTTGTCTGTGACATCTTTTGATGATCTGCTTCTATCACTGCTTGTTTGTCCCTACAACCACACCACCCCCAACCCCCCACCTCCCTCTCTATCTCTCCGCCCCCCACACACACACCTTAAACCAGCTTATATTTCACCTAATATTCACCCAGTTCTGTCGAAGGGTCATGAGGACTCGAAACGTCAACTCTTTTCTTCTCCGCCGATGCTGCCAGACCTGCTGAGTTTTTCCAGGTCATTCTGTTTTTGTTTTGGATTTCCAGCATCCGCAGTTTTTTTGGTTTTTATGTCTGAGTTTGTGTATTCTGCTTGGAGACGGTACAATAGCTCTCACTGTATCTACCCTCCCTTGTGCATGAGTAATGAAAGGAGTTTCTATGTATTAACGATGCCTCGGTGTTAACTAATCTCCGACAGAGTTTAATTGAAATGCGGCTTTGTCACGTCTCTCCTGAGAAGTGTGCAATGGGAAGCTTTGGAAAGATCCATCAGTCATATCCCACAGACGGAGCCAAATGGTGGAACCGTTGATGGAGCCTTGGTGAATGAGCGAGGGATCATTCAAACGGAGGGGGGGGGGGGTGGGGGTGCGAGTTGTTGCAGAAGGGAGGTGGGCAGATTGGTTAACGGGGTAAAGCTGTGGCTGATCGAGGCCCCCCACCAGCAAGGCCTAGCTCCTGTGAGCGAGAGACCCCCCCACCCAACCCCCAGCCCACACCCCAACCACCGCTTCAGTCCGGAGTAAGGCCGACAAGAGCTGTTTACCAAGTGGACAAGAAGGCGGGGAGCCGAGAGGGAGGAGTTGGTCAGAGAGTGAACCGGGGGCTGGAGAAGGGAGTGTGGGCGAAGGACAAGGAGGAAAGGGGCACTCACAATCTGTTCAAGTTCCCTGGCGATCTGCTGGAACTCTGTCGACTCCGGTCTCTCCAGCTGGCTGGTGTACTGAAGGTTTGACAGGGTGAGGTGTCCGCTGTATGTCTGGACTGTGTTCCCCACCCGACCCTCAGGGAAATGTCCATTAGACGGGTCTGCAAGTTGAGGACGGAGAGAGAGAGGGAGAGAGAGAGAGAGAGAGGGGGTGAGTGACAAAACACGTATCGGTTCACTGACGTCACACTCAGCTCATCGCGCAGGCTCACCCAGTCCAAAGGGAGGCCATTCAGCCCATCGTTCCGGTGCTGGCTCTTTGGTAGATCTATCCAATTAGCCCCCCACTGTCTTCCCCCCCCCTGCTCTTTCCCCCAACAGACCTGCAAATGTTTCCCCTTCTAGTAATTCTCCAACTCCCCCCCCAGCTTTTTTTGAAAGTTCCTATTGAATCTGCTTCCACCGCCCTTTCAGGCAGCGCCTTCCAGATCACAGCAACTCGCTGGGTCAAAAAATAATCCTCCTCATCTCCCCCCTCTGGTCCTTTTCCCCGATTCTCTCCAATCTGTGTCCCTCTGGTTACCGACCCTCCTGCCGCTGGAAACACTTTCTCCTCATCGACTCTGTCCAAACCCCCCCTCCTGATGTTGAACGCCCCGATTCAATCTCCCCCTTAACCTTCTCCGCTCCGAGGGAGAACGACCCCAGCTTCTCCCAGTCCCTCCGCGCGGACTGAAGTCGCCTCATCCCCTGGGAACCGTCCCAGTAAATCCACCCCCCCCTGCACCCTCTCCAAGTCCCTGACCTCCTCCCCAAAGTGTGAGGCGCCCAGAATGGGACAGGAGCCTCTGGGTTGGGGTCCAGCCCAGTCGTTAAAAGCGGATTAGCGACCCTGCCGCTGGGCTCGCTCCCTCCATTCCACAAAGTCAGGGACCTCAACAGGATCTCAGCAGCAACGGTGTCCCAACACAAAGAGCTATCAGCCTTCAGACAGCCGGTTTCACACTGCGCCCCCAGGATTCCCGAGACTTGCGCCCCTCTTAGCAAAGGAGTGGCTGTTCAAATTCTCAGGGAGAATGAGAGAGCAGTTCCCACCTGTAAAATACCAGCACAAGATGCCAGCCAGGGTCCCTAGTACCAGCACTGATACCAACACAGCGGCAATAATCACTGCAGGGCGAGGACCCTTCCTCAGTGTCTTCTTAGGGGGAGAACGTGGGCTGGGAAGGAAAGGTTGCACAACGTGTCCATCGTTCATGGCCTGTGGGAGAGACAGAGAGAGAGAGAGAGAGAGGGTCACGAGCTGTACAGAGAGAGAGAGGCAGGAGTCCGAGAGAGGTCGTAACAGAGACAGAAACATCAGGAATAACCAAACTCAACTCTGTACCCCAGTGAGAGTCAGTGTGTGTGTGGGACCCGTACCCCAGTGAGATTCAGTGTGTGTGGGACCCGTACCCCAGTGAGAGTCAGTGTGTGTGGGACCCGTACCCCAGTGAGAGTCAGTGTGTGTGGGCCCGTACCTCAGTGACATCAGTGTGTGTGGGACCCGTACCCCAGTGAGAGTCAGTGTGTGTGGGACCCGTACCCCAGTGAGAGTCAGTGTGTGTGGGTCCCGTACCCCAGTGAGAGTCAGTCTGTGTGGGACACGTACCCCAGTGAGAGTCAGTGTGTGTGGGACCCACACCCCAGTGAGAGTCAGTGTGTGTGGGACCCGTACCCCAGTGAGAGTCAGTGTGTGTGGGACCCACACCCCAGTGAGAGTCAGTGTGTGTGGGACCCGTACCCCATTGAGAGTCAGCGTGTGTGGTACCCGTACCCCAGTGAGAGTCAGTGTGTGTGGGACCCGTACCCCCAGTGAGAGTCAGAGTGTGTGGGACCCGTACCCCAGTGAGAGTCAGTGTGTGTGTGACACGTACTCCAGTGAGAGTCAGTGTGTGTGGGACCCGTACCCCAGTGAGAGTCAGTGTGTGTGGGACCCACACCCCAGTGAGAGTCAGTGTGTGTGGGACCCGCACCCCAGTGAGAGTCAGTGTGTGTGGGACCCGTACCCCAGTGAGAGTCAGTGTGTGTGGGACCCGTACCCCATTGAGAGTCAGCGTGTGTGGTACCCGTACCCCAGTGAGAGTCAGTGTGTGTGGGACCCGTACCCCCAGTGAGAGTCAGAGTGTGTGGGACCCGTACCCCAGTGAGAGTCAGTGTGTGTGTGACACGTACTCCAGTGAGAGTCAGTGTGTGTGGGACCCGTACCCCAGTGAGAGTCAGTGTGTGTGGGACCCACACCCCAGTGAGAGTCAGTGTGTGAGGGACCCGTACCCCAGTGAGAGTCAGTGTGTGTGGGACACGTACCCCAGTGAGAGTCAGTGTGTGTGGGACCCGCACCCCAGTGAGAGTCAGTGTGTGTGTGGGACCCACACCCCAGTGAGAGTCAGTGTGTGTGGGACCCGTACCCCAGTGAGATTCAGTGTGTGTGGGACCCGTACCCCAGTGAGAGTCAGTGTGTGTGGGACCCGTACCCCAGTGAGAGTCAGTGTGTGTGGGACCCGTACCCCAGTGAGAGTCAGTGTGTGTGGGACCCGTACCCCAGTGAGAGTCAGTGTGTGTGGGACCCGTACCCCAGTGAGAGTCAGTGTGTGTGGGACCCGTACCCCAGTGAGAGTCAGTGTGTGTGGGACCCGTACCCCAGTGAGAGTCAGTGTGTGTGTGACCCGTACCCCAGTGAGAGTCAGTGTGTGTGTGACACGTACTCCAGTGAGAGTCAGTGTGTGTGGGACACGTACCCCAGTGAGAGTCAGTGTGTGTGGGACCCACACCCCAGTGAGATTCAGTGTGTGTGGGACCCGTACCCCAGTGAGAGTCAGTGTGTGTGTGACCCGTACCCCAGTGACAGTCCGTGTGTGGGGGACCCGTACCCGAGTGAGAGTCAGTGTGTGTGGGACCCACACCCCAGTGAGAGTCAGTGTGTGTGTGACCCGTACCCCAGTGAGAGTCAGTGTGTGTGGGACCCGTACCCCAGTGAGATTCAGTGTGTGTGGGACCCGTACCCCAGTGAGAGTCAGTGTGTGTGGGACCCGTACCCCAGTGAGAGTCAGCGTGTGTGGGACCCGTACCCCAGTGAGTCAGTGTGTGTGGGACCCGTACCCCAGTGAGAGTGTGTGTGTGTGGGACCTGTACCCCAGTGAGAGTGTGTGTGTGTGGGACCTGTACCCCAGTGAGAGTCAGCGTGTGTGGGACCCGTACCCCAGTGAGAGTCAGTGAGGGTTCGAGGGTTGAAGGGTGGGATCTCTGTCCCCCCAGGCCCTGCCCCAGAATG
The DNA here is from genome assembly GCA_026770705.1 of Isurus oxyrinchus. Lineage (NCBI taxonomy): Eukaryota > Metazoa > Chordata > Chondrichthyes > Lamniformes > Lamnidae > Isurus > Isurus oxyrinchus. Next base: position 27,299 of record JANJGN010000500.1, read on the forward strand.
AGGTGTGGTGTAGCAGGTTAAAGGGCCCCCGGCGTGGGACAGTGTGAGGGAGCCCAACACATACAGAATCATTTCAAACCCCTTGGGAAGATGCCATTGAACAGCTCCGAGGATTCGGAGCTGAGTGCGCTTTTCTGCTGCCTCTGCTCTTGGGTCTGATCAGGGGTCCCGTTCTCTGTTAACCCCGAACACGTTCCCCACGTACTCCCTTGGCAGCGCTGTCTCGCTCCCGCACGGAGGGGCCAACCTTGGAGACCCCCCCCCCCCCCCCAACGTCTAGTCCCCGGCCCACCTGAGCAGACGTTACCTGAGCCCCACCCACCCCCCCCCGACCCTCAGGCCAGGAAGGCCCAGCCAGACATGGGCAGCCTGGGAGGGGGTGTCCGAGGGGATGGGCCATGTTGGGCTGGATAAGGTGGGGGGTGCGGGGCGGGACGGGTGGGGGGGGTTGGGGGTGAATGGTCCCAGCGCCAGGAAGGGTCGAACGACCTGATGAGCGAGGCCTGGGTGAGGGGGTCTGGCCTGTTCTCAGTAAGGACCCAGCTTGGTCAACAACGTCGCTGTGCCTAGAACGTCTCCTCCCGATCATAGCGTGGGCTGGTTGGTAGACTGATAACCATGGCGGGCGAGCAGGTCATCCAGGCTGGCACACACTGAACTAAAAATGAACAGGCAGCAGGCCAGGAAATAAGCTGAAAAAGGGGGGGGGACTAACCCAAGCCCCCTTACACATCTCTTCAGATAACGCACGGAACACAAAGCCCATCTCTCTCAGAGAGCTCACGGTCCTGGGAGATGGCCAGGAACCAAATATAACACCCAGCGGATCACTCAGCAACCGAGACAAGGCCTCTAACTCACACGTAATTTTAAAATCCATCGTCTGCTCATTCAGATAAGCACTCCCAGCCCTATCAGATCTACTAACTGCTAAACTGAGACTTGGGATCAGTTGTAACTTGTAATCTCACCTCCACAAGTTGCCGGTTAAAAAAATAAAGGGAACACTACACTGTGTAATCTGACTCTTAGGCGTGTTATAGCGCTCGCACTGTTTTACGCCAGTCAATGGTGAGGTGAGAGTGACTGCCCTTGACATCGAGGCAGCATTTGACCGAGTGTGGCATCAAGGAGCCCCAGCAAAACTGGAGTCAGTGGGAATCAGGGGGAAAACTCTCCGCTGGTTGGAGTCATACCCAGCACACAGGAAGATGGTTGTGGTTGTTGGAGGTCAGTCATCTCAGCTCCAGGACATCACTGCAGGAGTTCCTCAGGGTAGTGTCCTCGGCCCAACCATCTTCAGCTGCTTCATCAATGACCTTCCTTCCATCATAAGGTCAGAAGTGGGGATGTTCACTGATGGTTGCACAATGTTCAGCACCATTCGCAACTCCTCAGATACTGAAGCAGCCCATGTCCAAATGCAGCAAGACCTGGACAATATCCAGGCTTGGGCTGACAAGTGGCAAGTAACATTCACACCACACAAGTGTCAGGCAATGACCATCTCCAACAAGAGAGAATCCAACCATTGCCCCTTGACATTCAATGGCATCACCATCACTGAATCCCCCACTATCCACATCCTGGGGGTGACCATTGACCAGAACCTGAACTGGACCAGCCATATAAATACTGTGGCTACAAGAGCAGGTCAGAGGCTGGGAATCCTGCGGTGAGTAACTCACCTCCTGACTCCCCAAAGCCTGTCCACCATCTACAAGGCACAAGTCAGGAGTGTGATGGAATACTCCCCACTTGCCTGGATGACTGCAGCTCCCACAACACTCAAGAAGCTCGACACCATCCAGGACAAAGCAGCCCCGCTTGATTGTCACCCCATCCACAAACATTCACTCCCTCCACCACCGACGCACAGTAGCAGCAGTGTGTGTACCATCTACAAGATGCACTGCAGCAACTCACCAAGGCTCCTTCGACAGCACCTTCCAAACCCACGACCTCTACCGTCTACAAGATGCACTGCAGGAACACACCGAGGTTCTCCTCCTCCCCCACCTCTCAGTCTGTGTGACAGAGGCAGTCGGATGGTTTAATGACAGGGCCCGTTTACACTTTGCTGCTGATTCGGGTTTGATAGGATTCCTTCAGTCCACACTGCGCCGGTCCCACCCTCCAAAATGTGGCAAGGGAGGGAGAGGGACCAGAAAAACTGGAAAAGCCTGTCCCGGCCCAAAAAGGAAGATCCCCCGGGGCCTTCAGAGCGAGGCGTGGCGAAACCTCAGGCAGACAGGTCCGGGGGCACAGAGCCCAGGAGCTGCCAGAGCCCCGGGCCCAGAGCCCAGGCCTGTACAACGCCACACAGCCCAGGGCCCAGAGCCCAGGCCTGTACAACGCCACACAGCCCAGGGCCCAGAGCCCAGGCCTGTATAACGCCACACAGCCCAGGGCCCAGAGCCCAGGCCTGTACAAAGCCACACAGCCCAGGGCCCAGGCGCCCGGGCCCAGCCACAAACCTAAGGCCTACAGCTAGGCTGAGGCGCAGGGCTGGCTCCAAAGGGGGGCAGGGACCCACGCCCGACACCTTCCCACCCGGTTACCGACTGTAGAGCCAACCCCAAAAACCGTCAAAGCCCATCCCCCAGGCTGCAGGAGGCCAAACTGGGCCCACTGAGGCCTGCTCAGGGAAGTGGGCACACCAGGCAGAAGTTCAAAGATAAAAGCAAAACACTGGGGATGCT